>JAPFFP010000070.1:12612264-12636421 GCA_026153255.1 Solanum medicagineum
CCACCCATCAATAAGCAATATACTTTACTTTATCTTTCAATTACCTTTGAGATAATTCTTTTGGTGGTCATAATATTAGAGTTGTAGGACTATAGATACAACATATGGCATGTAAATAATCACAAAAGACACACTACAATGAAAGGAGTAAGTTACACAAATAATAAAATGCATAGGAGGTAGAACAACACATGAACTTTATGTAGTAGAATGAACACGTGTATCTTGGTATCCAAGTATGTATGCAAGTTTGCAAGTTACTATGTATGGGAGCATATAAACATATGAAAGAGTGGAGACATGGTTGTCTGTTATGTCGAAGTAGATAAGAGCCTCTGTGTACCAAGGAAGAACCTAGGTTTCATGCCAAGTAATACGAAATCGAGTAGCCTTACATACCTCGCTGTACGACCTTGGTATTACCTCAAGATAACCTTCACTTCCTCCAAATATTTATCTACAACATAGTAGATGATATAACTAGCATTAGAAGCTAAAAAATACATCTTGGCAGCCCAATCTCATAAAAAACAATATACGGGCAGCAAGCGGGTATTTATAAACCCGAGCATATTCTTTCAACCTTTCCGCCCCTAATCGCATTTTCTAACACACATTCTCATATACATATCATATGCATCCTGTGCTAGTGCCATAACAGTCTTACAATAGCCCATAAAGCACAACATACAACAACTCTACGCAACATACAAATAGGCGGCATAACGTTACGTCCCTTTGCCCCATTACGACATTGATGATTCCAAAACCTTACCAACTTCAACCAAACTGTTCCCACAACATTTACACATAGAAACAGACCTGAAATAGTTCAAAAATTATCCTCTAAATAGATAGAGGACGTGATATCATAGTCCTCAATCAATCAGTCCACAAGTTCCAATTACGAGCACAATTACGATATCATACAAGAACTCACTTTTGCGGACTGTAAAAGTGGTGCAGCAGCTAAGGTACATCACTTACAAACTAAAACTTGTTAAAACATAATTCTTACTTCATAATTCAGACAACCAAGAAGAGAAAAATCCTCTTGAATAACAAGAAAAGTTCACAACAATCCTTAGGACACATGTTGTCCAAAATTTCAGCACAACATAACTAGCATTACTTCTTGTTTGTCATGGGGTAAGTATAACAAATACATGGATATTTTCACTTACCTTAGCCTTCAAGGTTCAGGTTTCCTTCAAGAACCCTAGAGGGTTGTGTAGGCTGCCTTGTGAGGTGAAACAAAGAGAAAACAAAAGTCTTTACGAAAGCTGAAACATTATCTCAAGTGAAAATGAATTAAGGAGCTGTTTTGAGCCCTTTTTAAAGATTCTCTTGGCCAACTTTCTTTTGAACTTTTGACTGCATAATACCACATATTATTAAGTTAGTGAGGCAACAGCTTGGCCCTCACACTTGGGCCTAAATGGGTCTCAAAGTTGATGGGCCTTGGCTGCCCATTTTCCAAATTCCTCTTCACTTAGTTTGGGCCCAATTAGCCAAGTGGGAGACTTTATTCATAATCAGACTTAGACAAATTCGACGTTGGGCCTCGTCTCCATTTAGCTAGCAAATTTAAGCTAAGCAAGTAGGTGACTCACCTACTAGCTTCTTAAGTCCTACAAGCACCTCACTTTTCTCACTTCATTTAAGGTCGTGATCTCCTCAATTCGACTTAAAACATATTTACACTCGACCCTCTTCAGCGTTAGACATACATATTGCCCTTTAATTGGAGATTCAAGCACTTTTAAAAATTGGCGCTAATTTGAACAAATCATATCATGTTTCATTTGCATAGTACTAGTAATGTAAGGTATGGGGTGTTACAGTTGACTCAATCAAAGGACGAGTTATTATGGTCGCATGAGTGTGGGAAATGTTTTCAGACTTTGAAAGATCGGCTTACATCGGCTCCTATTTATCAGATGGCTTTGATAGGTTTGTGGTATATTGTGATGCTTCTCGGATTAGTTTGGGTTGTGTGCTTATGCAATATGGTAAGGTGATAACTTATGCAAAAAGACAATTAAAGGTGCATAAATGGAATTACCCGACTCATGATCTTGAGTTAGCGGTTGTGATGTTTTCTTTGAAGATTTGGAGACATTATTTGTATAAGGTTCATGTTGATGTGTTCATCGATCATAAGAGTTTGCAATATTTTTTCACCCAAAGGGATCTTAACTTGAGGCAAAGAAGGTGGTTGGAACTTTTTAAGGATTACAACATCAGTGCTCAAAATTATTCCAGTAAGGCAAATGTTGTAGCTGACATTCTTAGTAGACTATATATGGGAAGTGTGGCTCATGCTGATGAAGGAAAGAAAGAGTTGGTAAAAGATGTTCACCGTTTGGCTAGGTTGGGTGTTAGATTGGCTAACTCTAATGATGGTGGTATTCATGTTCCGAATAGGGATGAATCTTCTGTGGTTGTTGATATCAAGGCTAAACAAGTTTTAGACATGTCCTTAGTTGAGTTGTAGAATTTTTGGTTGCCAAAAAGAAGATAGAGGTTTTCTCCCAAGGTGGAGATGGTGTACTTCGGTATAAAGATTAGTTGTGTATTTTGGGTGTTGATGGTCTTAGATAACTCTCATTATTCCATACATTTGGGATCCACCAAAATGTACCAAGATTTGAAGGAAGTGTATTGACCCTATGGTTTGAAGAAAGATAAAGCCAAGTTTGTATCCGAGTATCCTAATTGTCAACAAGTGAAGGTAGAACATGAAAGGCCCGGTGGTTTGGCTCAAGATATTGAGATTTCTACTTGATAGTGGGAAGATGTGTACATTGATTTTGTGGTGGTTTGCCCCGAACCCCAAAGCAATTTTATTCGATTTGGCTTACCGCGGATAGGATGAATAAATCGGATCATTTCCTTCCCATCAAGACTACCTTTAATGTTGAAGATTATGCAAGGTTGAATATTCAAGAGTTGATGAGGTTGCATGGTGTTCCTAGGGCTACCATATTGGATCGTGGTACCCAATTTACTAAGGTCAAGTTATGTACTGTTTTTCATCCTTAAACCGATGGACAAGCCGAGAGAACAATTCAAACTTTAGAGGACATGTTGAGGGCTTGTGTGTTTGAATTCAAAGGTAATAAGAATGATCACTACCATTTATTGAGCTTGCCTACAACAATAGCTTTCATGATAGAATTGGTATGGCACCATTTGAGGCTTTATATGGTAGGAGGTGTAGGTCGTCGTTCGGATGGTTTGAGTTAGGTGAGATGGAATTGATTGGCCCCGATTTAGTGTTGGAGGCCATGGAGAAGGGGAAGTTGATTAGGGAGAGGTTGAAAATGGCTCAAAGTCGCCAAAGATCTTGTTCGGATGTTAGAAAAAAGGATCTTGAGTTTCTTGTTGGTGATTGGGTATATGTGAAGGTTTCACCCATGAAGGGTCTAATGCGTTTTGGTAAGAAGGGAAATTTAAGTCCCCGGTATGTAGGTCCTTATGAGATCGTGGAGCTGATTGGGAATGTAGCTTATAGGTTAGAAATTCTATCCACCCGATTTTCCATGTGTCTACGTTGAAGAAATTGGTTGGTGATCCTAGTTCAACTATGCCTTTGGAGGGTGTTGAAGTTGAGGAGAACTTGTCCTTTGAGGAAGTTTCGATTGAGATCTTGGATAGGCAAGTAAAGTGACTTCGCAACAAGGATGTGAAGTTAAAGTGCTTTGGAGAAATCAACATGTGGAGAGTGCTACATGGGAGGCGGACTTGAACATGCTAAAGTGATATCCCTATCTTTTCCAATCTACTCAAGCTTAAGGTATTAGGTTCTTCCTATTCTAAATGGTTGTAATTCTTTCACTCTTGTGTTTCATGATATGACATGCATACATGTGCACGAAAATGATTTAAAAGATGTTTTGACTAAGTTTTAATGACTTCATTATTTCAAGTGATGAATTATGCATTGTGTCTTCATATTGAAATGATTCATATTCAAGCCAAGTCCTTCAAGCCTTGTTCTAGCACATTTGAAGACGAATATTCCCAAAGGAGAGATGATGTAAGGACCTAGACTTTGTAAGGCCTTAATGGTGCATGAAATTTTGGTTACAGAAAGTTTTTGACCAATGTGACACCACAAGATCACCTCCACGGGCCGTGGAGCAGTCCACGAGCTGTGTGGAGGAGTCTTGTGGTGGTTTTTGGCCTTGTATGTAGAGTGCTTGGGCTCAAGGTGGAGTTCAAGTCTAAGACATCCCTCACTGAACCCTTCACGGCTCGTGTGACACCTTACTAGCCGTGTGGTGGCTCATAAGAGGAACCTTGGGCTTGAAATCCACAATTTTTACTAAGGCACTTCACTCACGAACCCCTACACGGGTCGTGTAGCACCACACAGGTCGTGTGGTGGCCCGTAAGGGTGTTGGCCTAAAAATTTTCTAAGTATGTAATCCCCATCTCAAAACTTGGTGAGTGTAAATTTTTCTAAGTGGTGTCTCATGGGCACCTATACGGTCCGTGTGACTTCACACGACCTGTATGCCTTCTTCACGGGACCCCTGGCAACTTTTTGAAGCTCGTTTCATTAATGTCTTTCTTATAATTTTAGTTATTCCTAAGGGTCATTTATGACTTTCTAACCTATCTTAAACCTCTGAAAAGACCTATACTCCTCTATTCATTATTCAAATTCATTTCATATACTTACAATATTCATATTTCTCTCATCTAAAGACTCCTCTCAAGTGAGTCATTGGAGATTAGCTTGGAGCTTAAGAAAGGACCTTCTTCTTCAATCAATTTCTTCTTTGTTCTTCTTGATTATATATGTGGGATTGATTTATCGTCTCTTTCAACCATGAAGACCCCAAACTCTTTTATTATTTGATTCTATGAAATTGAGTTTACTTTGAATATTTATTATTTATTTGATCCAATTGAGATATGGACCATGTTTAATTGATGTTTTGAAAGTGATTTAAGCAATAATATGTTGAATTTGCATTAATTTTGTGAAGATTTGAATATGCATTGTCCCCTTAAATATTGATTTAAGCATGGATAATCTAAATTGTGATTTAAATGTGAATTTACTTATGGATTTACTAGAATTTCATATTATATTGTTGATTTAAGTATGAATCTATATTTCCCATGCTTTTCTCATATTATTCATGGCATTTGCATACATGAGTATTGGTTTTCACAAATATTATGATTTGGGTTATGACCCAAGTATGTTATGAATATGATTTTGATGAAAAATATGGCTATGATGAGAATGTAATCGCATAAATATCTACGATATGGCTCTTTGAGCAAACTCCGGGTTTTTACACCATTTTAATATATATGAATGAGCTATTTCTATACATGAAAGTATGAAGTCAAGTATGATTTCGCTTTTGAGCCCAAGTGTGCATGATTATGAAGAATGTTTGGCTTTTACGCCTAAGTATGCATTGAAATGACTTGAAATGACTTATGACTCTTTGAAAGCACGTATATGTATATGTATTCTTGATGGATGATGACCTAGAATCGAACATACTTGTGGGAGGGGGCTATCTCCAAGGGTCCGGTAACCAAATCCCATAACTATGTTCCAACATAGGTATATGTTATGCCCCCTTAAGGGATGATTATGATATGATATGGAAATCCTTCTGAAATGACTGAGTCATACGGAAGGTGGCCATCACACTGAAATGACAGGGTTGTAAGGTGTAGTATAGTACCTTTGGCAAGTAAGCTTCTCTCATTGATGGGAGGCTTTCATTGGGCAAATTTCATGTAACAGCTTGCATGAGTTTGAGATGTCGTTTATGGTATCATCCTGTCTATGTTGAATTATTATGGCATTGCATGCATCGTGGATTTCATGGTATATTGATATATTACTCTTCCTTGTATATATGCTTCTTTCTATATATGTTCCCTTGCCATGTAATATTAAATACAACTTTGATGAGTTCATATGCATTGCATGCCCGCATACTTAGAACATTCAAATGTACTAGCGCATACTCTTTGTCTACATGATCCAACCATGTAGAGACCAGAGACCATCATCACCTTTTGATGGTTAGCTCGGATTGTGAAAGTTATTGTGGTGAGTCCTATCATCCCAAGACAAGCCATTATCCTTCTTCCTATTATGTTGCTTCTGCTTATGTTTTATTTACTTTGAGGGTGAGCCTGGGAGATGTCTTGGCCCCCGTCCTATTCTATGACTTGGAGGCATTGTTGGACAACATATATACCCTTGTACGGATTTGTGTTATGTCTTGTTATTTGCTTATGGAGATTACAACTATGGCTATCCAAATGAATTTTGATATTATGATGATTTGCTATGATGAGATGTGGATATGTGGAAAGTCTCAAGTCCCATTCCATCCCCATAGCATGAGTCATATTTAGCCGCCCCTCAGTTATTATCTGCTATGTGCTATGTAGATCATGCTAATCCCTATCCCCATGACAATCCCCATAGCGTGAGTTATACTTTCTCGTCCCCTACAACTGTGTTTACTATTTCATTATACGCTTCTGAACCAATGATGTGAATGTGGATACATTGAGGCAGCGTTTGGAGACTCTTGGGTTTCCATTCGCCATGTCACTTCTCAGTGGAGTACACATGATCTTTTCTAAACGGAGTCACCATTTAAAGGACAAGGATAGTTCAAGAGAAAAAAGAATCGAACTTTTGCTTTAGAATAGTGAACTTTATAAAAAAGTATTATTTTATTTAAATAATATATAATTTAGATAAAATTTGCATACTCTTTATATTAGATAATATTAGTTTAATGAATCCTAAATCATTTCACTGTAATAAGTAAATAAAAAGGAATAAAGTTATTATGATGAACAAATGAAAATAAAAAACTTCAAGCACATAATAATAAAATAGAATAAAACGAAAATACTAACGTGATGTGAAAACTTGAGATGTTGAATGACAGTGATTGATGAACAAGATTTTTTTTAAAAGAAACTCACAAGTTACAAATATATAAATATAAGGAGTCTAATTATATTTTTATTTTTATCTAACTATAATTCAAATTGATAAAGGACTAAAATATTTTAAATTTAATTTCAATTCTATTTCTAAAATAAAAAAGCAATAGATTGATTTTAAATGAAATAAGTGGACTTGTAAGTTTTTAATGAGGGGTCAAGAAGAGAAACAAAAGGTCAATAGAAAGAGGAAAAAATGAAGTGGTGCAAGGGGGAAGAGGGGACAAAAAAAGTGCTACCAAAGAAATTTGAACATGAGACATCCTGCTGTCTTATCGTGCCTCCAACCGTCCGAGCTATGTATACTTTTGCTAAAAGGAGTATCCTTTTAACTCAATAAAAAATTTTGACGAAATTGTGTCACGTGACACTCGTTCCATGCAGGTAAATTCAACCTGTCACACCTAGACCCGAGGTCCAAGTCATGACATTTCGTCACCTGAAAACACATAAAAATTGAAGTTTAAAAATCAGACAAAGTACCGGCTTATTAGTGGTAGAGAGGGAAAAGAAGATGAAGAGGGTAAGAAAGTTGTTTAGTAAGTCTTAGGAGATGGCTGACCAATGATCGTGCTGGCCATCACCGGTTATTAAGGATATAGGAAATGGAAAAGCACCATCCAATGGTATATCTCCTTAGGTCATTCAATGTTTTCTGATATGAAACTTTTAGATTGAAAATAAATAAATCAATAATCAGGTTATTTTGAATAAGAATTTTTGATCCAATGGAGATTTTGTTTTAATTTTTCGTTTTTCGAATTTAATATTTGATTCTTTTTCACTTAAAAAATAAAAATTATTTAAAAAAATTTTACACTGAAATAAAGCTAAACGCTAAAAAATTAATTTAAATTTCACTTTTTAAAAGAAAAAAATTTTCTTTTTTTTTTCCCCAAATTTTAACCAAAAGCCCACAAATTTTTTATGCAATCATCTTTTTTTCCCTTTGGATGTGTGGGCACGTCAGGGAGGATAAGATTGAGAATGTAATTTGGGTGAAATTATAGGTGACATCTGTTGCAAACAAAATGAGAGAAGCGAGATTGTGATGGTTTGGGCATGTACAGCGAAAAAGTGTTGATGCTCCTGTCAAGAGGTGCGAGATGATGGATTTGGGGGTTATGCGGAGGGATAGAGGTAGACCGAAAAAGTATTGGGGGAGGTGATTAGACAAGATATGACAGTTTTGTAACATCGAAGACATGACCTTAAATAGAAAGAAAAGAATATCATATTAGGATAGAAGGTTAGAAGGCTAGTAGGAGTAGGTTAATATCGGACCTTGTGATATAGTAGGTTAATAGAAATAGTCAATGTCATTATATAGAGTTGTTATTATGTATCATTTATTTTGTTACTTTTACTTTCTTTATAAATTTTCATTTGTTATTCAGTAGTCATTTCATATTTATTATTTTCTACATTTGAAAATAACTTTTTGAGATGAGAATCTTCAAAAAATATCTATAAGAAATCTACATATTTCATCCTCACCAAACCAGCTCGTGGGACTGCGAGTGCGTCAAGTGATATTTTCCTCCGGAGTCGTAAGATGAAAATGGTTAAAAAAAAGCTTAACATTTAATTTAACATTATCCAGATAGCACAGTCCTCCTTACAGAAGAAGAAAAAGAAGATTGAACATCAAACTTTTGGTTTCCCTAGTTTATCCATGGCTATCTGCACATTGTTTTGCGGACCTATTTCCTCTTTCAATGCTATCACTTGGCCGTCTCTCTGTTTCTTCAAACCCCACCTCAAACTTGATCCCTCTTTGCCCGTCGTCAAGTGTTGCTCCTCTCACATTGGCCAATCTCCAGACCACAGGTATTTCTCTTACACTGGAGACCTAGATTTACTCTTGTCTAAGAATTTGTCTTCTTGAATTTTCCTTGTGTCTAGCGTAGGCCTTGAAATTGGAATATGTTATGGAGATCTTAAGGACTTTGCTGCGAAATAATGAGCTTAGCACCTGATAACACATATGATTGTCACAATTCTGGAAGATAGCAAGTCAGTTGTGGGAAAGGTTTGGTCTTCTGTTTAGCTGATAATGGTCCTACGGTGTGTGATAATTGTATGAAATCGTCTTTTATTTTAATAGCTATTCAACTTGTACAACACTGTCCTTGGGTATTACAAGTGCATTAACAAATTTTCCCTTTTTACTCTATTAACTTATGGTGGAAAGGTTATTCATAATACCTTAGTGGGTTCATCAATCTGAGGTTACAAACGGATTGTCCTGGGGAAGGGTGTGAGTTGTTCAACACCAGCACAACAGTTTTAGCGTCTGATTTATAAGATCTTATGAAACCTTTTACTTAATACTTTTAAGTAAGAGTTAAAATTTCATAAATTTAGCAGCCTAAGTGCGACAGATGGGAGTCATTTGTTCTATTCAGTCAGCTAATAGGCTCACTTTTTTTTATTTACTTTATGCTGCATAGGCTAGTTATTCGAACTTTATTTTTTCTTACGCTGAGTAAATGTTTCACTGGTTGCAAGAAACGTAGTTTAGCCCATTTACTTTGGATTGAATGCTTAGGAATACCAAACATGTTTTACATCCTTCCTTTTTAGTTATTTTATTTGTCATACTTTAAGTAAGACCTGCTTTTTTCAAAAATGTTAAATTTCATTCTATCTGATGTGTTTCATGCAGAGTCACTTTAGTTAGATATAAATTGATAGTCTTAACAATAACCTGTACATAATTAAACCACTTATCTCTGTTGGCATTTGTGCCTGCTTTGCATGAATTTATGTGTTCCTAATATGAAATTCATTGTGTCTGTGGTTTGTGATAGGCAACCTGAGTTATCTCCTATAGCTCCTTTTGGTGTCACGATGACAAATAATGGAACATCTAAACCATCATACAGATGGCGTAGGGTACTGCTTAAAGTTAGTGGTGAGGCACTAGCAGGAGATCAAACAAATAACATTGATCCCAAGGTCGGATAGTAGAAGTGCTCACATATCTCCATGTGGCTTATTCTGTTCTTTTTCTTTCTAGATTTCTGATCTTTCTTAAAGCATCCATGTTGTTATACAGATCACAATGGCCATTGCGAGGGAGGTGGCAGCTGTCACTCGACTTGGCATTGAGGTAAATTTTTTTGAATAAATCAAATATTCTCTCCTAAAGATCCTTATTCTTATATATATGAAGGTGGTGCATCATCTGAAGGGTTTGGCTTTGTTTCATTAACTTCTCCTTTTTTATCTATCTTTCTGCTCCTTATTTTGAAGGATCCTTAGAACTTTCAGTTTTTATTATTTCTCTATAGTTCGTAGTCTGGTTGGAGCATCAACCTTCAGATTCTTATCACAATAGTTTGTACATTCTCATTTCTTGTGCCATCTGAAGTTAATATTTACCAGAATTTCCTTCTTGGCAGTGCTCATGATCGTTTTGGGGAAATTGAACTAAAAAATATCATAGCCATTTCGTTAATATTCTATAGCAATGATTCTTTGCCGCGTCCAACGGAATTCGCAAATTATTTATGCGATTCAACATATAAACCATTTGTTGATCTTCATATTTACTATTCTAACTTTTTGTTTCCAATCTCATTTCATGATTAAATCAGTAAATACTGCTATGAGTTCATCAATGGAAATCTGGTTCTTTTTCTTCATAGACTTCTCATTTCTTCTAGCAAATGTGTAGGTCTTTCATAGTCGTTAGTGGAGGTAATATTTTTGTTCGATCCTCTTGGGGAAGAGGTAGTAGACTAGATTATTCCCTGTTCATCTGATGTTCCATTATTAATTTTCATTTTTGTCATTCAATCTTCTTTTCAATCGTATGTCATGATTAAATCAGTATAATACTACTACCAGCTCCTCCTTGATGGCGATCTTATCCAGTTTTTTCATAGATTCTCAGTTGTTCAAGCAACGTGGCAGGTTGCAATAGTTGTTGGTGGAGGTAATATTTTTCGTGGATCCTCCTGGGCAGGAAGTAGCGGACTGGATCGTTCATCTGCTGATTATATTGGGTATGTTTGCTATTGTATTTCTATTAGTTTGAATTACTTCAAATTATTAGTTTCAAATACTTTCAAAAGTTAAATCTCATTTTTTAATCCTTCAATTTTTGGTTTAATTTGACGCTTTTTCTTGCTCAAATAGAACTTTCTAAACTTAGTCATCTTTCATGCGGCCGTGTATACCACTGCCAATTCAAGGATATTATAGACCTTTTACCTTATAAAGAAAAGAGGGTGTGATGGACTTTGTAATGTTTGTGCGATTTAGCATGCTTTAGACAAACATGCCTCGAACATAAAGATGTGATTAGGTACACTTTCTTTGATAGCTTTCAGAAAATGTGCTTGATGAAGCAAAGGGTGGTACGAAGACTTATTTTGATGGGTTCTTGGCTGTTTTTCTTTTACATCAATAAGCAATTAAACAGATCAGAATGGGTTTGAAGGCCCCCTTTTCTTTTTTTGGACTTTGGTTTTGGTGACTTAAATTATGAAAAGGTGCTTTGAAAGGAATTAAGCATGTGTCTGAATAGATGAAGATTGGAGATCAAAGATGTTAAGAAAGAAATTTTTTGGCAGCTTTTAACAGGGATTGCGTATCATATCTTTACTATGTGCAGAGGCTTCAAAGTTGTTGGCCAAGCTCCAAAGAGGATTTTGATAGTCTTTGAAAGCTGAAGTTATGTAAAGACAGGAGAAGAAAACCCTTGAATCAGCTGTATCGCATAACCTTATGCTCTTCTTATTTTTACTTCAATATGATTTATTTATACTACAAAGTCCTAATTACTTGGACATTGACTTGCAACTGGATGCTATTAAAAGTTAAAACTGGGGTCCAAAGATGTACTCTAAACTATCTGAGCTGTATAGGATGCCCCTAGTGTGGATATCCGGCAATCATTTTAGAATTATAGCTCCTAGCCAAGATTAGTTTTTAAATTCATAGTGGAACATAAAAACATGATTAAATGTTTTTATAGATGTTAGTTTTCTATCTAAGTAGGTTATGCCTGATATAAGCAAAATATGTATTTTATCAAATGCATTTTGTTTTTTTTCTTAATATCTAATGGGATACAAATGCTTTTGTTTTGAATTATATGAGCTCGATATTCTGCAGAACCTGGTGGTACTTTTTTTTAAACCAAAAGCAGAACCTGGTGGTACAAAACTTGATTTCAATCCAAATGTTTTCTTTGTGTTTTTATTCAAACCAATGTTTGCATTGCTATGGCCTGCAGACCTCCATGCCGATATACTTGAAAACAAAAGCTTTTGTAGCTATTCTGGAGAGACAAGATACTTCTTTAAGTTGTCCTTTAAGTTGGTGAGATTGGAACCCTCATCTTTGCCTGAGTTTGAATGGTGGTATCACATGTTTAATCTGTCCTATGATTTATCAGCGTGTGCTGAAGATGCATGGGAGAGATCTCACTTTGAGACTACTATTAGTTAAAGTTTCATCACTTACCTTTCAGGATGTTGGCAACTGTTATGAATGCAATATTCTTACAAGCTACAATGGAGAGCATTGGAATCCCCACAAGAGTCCAGACTGCATTTAGAATGTCGGAAGTTGCTGAACCATATATCCGTAGAAGGGCTGTTAGGCATCTCGAGAAAGGGAGAGTAGTAATTTTTGCTGCAGGAACTGGAAATCCCTTCTTCACGACAGACACAGCCGCAGCTCTGCGTTGTGCAGAGAGTGAGTACTACTCCCTGATTCAGATGTTCAAGATGCATGGAACTTTGTCATACTTGCAAATTTAAAGTGGAGATTCTGCAAAATATCTTTCTTCCTTCCTGAATTGGAAAAAGAGAAAGCAAAACTAGGTGCCTATTTAGATTGACTTTAGCTTTTGACTTACTGGTCAGAAGCCGTAAGTTAGAAATTCTAACTTATGGCTTTTGGCTTATTATTATCATTTTAGCTTAAAATCAAGTGCTTATAAGCACTTTTTAAATTTACCTCAAATGCTCCTAAAGTGTATAAAAGCTACTTCGGCTTAAAAGCACTTAAAATAAATCAATTCAAACCGGCTCTAAAAAGAAAATGGTGCAAGGTCACTATATGCATGAAAATATCCTATATTTTAAAAGTACTCATAATGAGTGGGTAATGACTATTTGGTCATTTTCTTTAAATCAATTCCTCACGGCTCATTTTGAAAGGAAGAAGTATCACCCGGGGTTTTATGTAATATAAGGATGCCTACCAAAGTGAAAGGTAAGTTCGCGAAACAGTTATAAGTCCAGCAATATGGCAGTGAATGTTGGGCCTCTAAAGTCCCAGCATACCCACAAGATGAGTATTGTAGAGTTGCAGATGCTAAGATGGATGTGCATCCATACAAGATTAGATAAGATATAAATCACCACATTAAATAGAAGGTGCTAGTAGCACGCATTAGGATAAACTGAGATAGTTGCTTGAGATGGATTAGTCATGTCCTGCATAGACCTGCTGATGCACCTCTTTGTAGGTGTCAAAGTATTGTGACTTATGGGGTTAAAAGGACATGAGGTAAACCTAAAACGTATATGGAAGAAAGTTGCTTCAAATGGCCTACAATTTCTTCGAACCAATGGAGACTTAGGGAAAGATAAGGCACAATGGAAGAAAAAGATCCATATAGGTAGTATCTATACGTTGAGAAAAGGTTTTAGTCTTGCTGGTACTTTGCTTTTGAATTTATTGCTGTCCTAGGAGTATTTTGACCTTATTATAGATTTCGATGACGGTGAAAATATGGAGCTTTTAATATTATTGTTATTACCATTATTTAATATATATTTAACTTCGTTTTCACTTTTATTTTATTTGGTGTCATGATGACATGAGTTGAATATAAATAGAGAAATATGATCAGTGAGGTTCATATAGATCCCAACTTTTTTGGGACTGAAGGGTAGTTGCTTATGTTGTAATTCTTTGTTGCTCATGTGAAGCTATTTGGCTAAGAATATACCAAGTTTGTTGAATGCGCACTTCAACACTTACATGTTTATTAATATTTATCCCCATTAAGTGGAACATGTCAAGCACAAATATTGGAACATGATTGAATAGTTTGTCCCCAAATGATTCTCATCCATGTGAAGACATGGTCTTTAAGACAAATGGTGCTCTGCTACTGGAATATATATGACAGTGCATATCGCTTTCTTTTTTTGTTTCTGACTGATCAAATTTTGAATGCATCGCAGTTAATGCTGAGGTGGTGTTGAAGGCAACAAACGTTGATGGAGTTTATGATGATAACCCTAAGCATAATCCTGATGCTCGACTTCAGGATAACCTGACTTACCATGATGTAATTGCGAAAGAGCTCTCGGTGATGGACCTGACTGCAATTACTCTATGCCAAGAGAATAACATTCCAAGTACGAGGTTTTGATCAGCCATTGGATTCCTTTTATCATTTTCCGAATGACTCTAAAGGTGTCATTGGCCAGCCTTTCCCTTTTAAATCGACTTATGAGTTGACTTTTCCAATCTTTTCATTTTGCAGTTGTCGTTTTTAATCTCAATAAAACAGGTAACATTGCTAAAGCCATTAAAGGAGAGAGGGTTGGCACATTAATTGGTGACACATGGAATACAGAAGCAGCAGTATCTTAAGAGGACAAAGTCACTTTCAGCAGCGGGAAGTGGGAATGCTGTCTGTAGCATCTCAACACACTCAGAGAGCTCATTTTGTCAGATTGTTCCAAGAAGTTGGCACTCAAAAGTGCTGACTGAATTATGTTCCCTTTGCCATTTTGAAAGCCATGGATTCAGAAGCACTGAAGATAAACCTATAATTTCCCAGAATATAACGTGGATACTACTCCCTCGGAATTTTCAGAGCTTTTCTTGAAGTGCAAAACTAGGTAGCCAAGAGTAGTTGCATTCTTTGACGTATAATGCTACTTTATATCTACATTTCTATTCTGCCCCTAACATGTTCATTCACATAAGGGTTGTTTGGTTTGAAGTATATTCCATCTATAAGAATTATGCATAACTTATATTTGGTTTGAAGTTAAGAAAATTTACTACATATGTATTATTGCGTACTCATACAGCTTTTGTTTTTTTGAAACAAAATGATACATGTCAGTCATAATCTATAGATAACTGATATTCCATTTGTTTCCTTTGACGCGTACTAACAATGAATTGACATGTGACAATATAAAAGTAATTGAGTGGAGTAACTCCGTTCTTCGGCGTGGTTGAGTTAGCTTGTGAGTAATGAAATTTTGAGGAGGTACAAATGAGGGATAAAAATATATCTAGAGCTAAATTTTAGATAACGGCTCAGTGAATAATAACTCTCATCTGCATATTATCTCTTGTTAGGATTAGGGATGGTAAGTTCAGATGCGCCATGGCGTTAGACAAATTCATAGGCCATGCCCAGTATCGCCTTTAGTGTATCATGTTTGATCAAACTTTAATCTCCACATTTCATCATTTAATAGCTTAGTGTGTGTATATATATACTAGTTTGGTCATGTATGTGTCATGTCAATTTAAAAATTATATATAAATAATATTTGCTAAACAAAATACAATATTTATGTAAATAAAATTAAATAAATATTATTTAGTTTGATGCAATCGTTTAATCTATTCTATACTGGCAAGGATGAGAAAATCAATTTAATTACTTATAATATAGATATATTAATAGTTTATGATACAAAAACTAATAATTTGGAGTTGAATGGTGATGTGCTGTCACAACATATTTGATGCTTAAAACAAGGAATTTTGTGAGTTCTTAATGCGACTTTTTATGGTTTTTATGTGTTTTTGTGCTGTTATTGCAGAAAAGGTAGGTTGACATGATTTTGGAGGAAAATTACAAATTTTGCTGAAGCACAGGACATACGAGCTCACCTATGAGTTGTAGCCCAAGCTACGAGTCGTATGGTGGTCTCATAGCAACAAACAGAGACCAAAAATAAGAAATCTGCTAAGTAGAGGTCAGCCCTATGAGGCCATCCTATGAGTCGTAGGTCTCAGTACGACTCGTATAGGTAGACTCGTAGCAGAAAACAGAGAACCAAAACTTTGGATCAAGAACTGAAGACCTAAACTATGAGAGGAGCATACGAGTCGTAGCCAAGCAATGACTCGTATCAGTGGATCGTACCAGTTGAGTCCAAAATGCCAAGAACTTGATACGAGACCCCGATTACGACTCGTAGGTCACCTTACAAGTCATACCTGTGAGGTGTACCAGCTGCCAGCTGCCAGCTGTCTTTTCTGTGTAATTTTTAGGGTAAATTTGTAAACACTATAAATAATTTAAGTTAGGGTTTTATTGGGAGATACCAGATTGTGAACATTGAACTTCACCTTTGAATATTCTCTCAAGAATATTGTGGGGTTTTAGAATAGATTTTTCTTTTCTCTTGGAAAACCCACTTTTGGGTAGTGCAAATCCCATATTGTATTCATTCTTAATATATCAAGGTTGTGGTTTGCAACTTGTCGTGCTATCATTCTTCATTGCTTTGGGTAAAACTCTCAACCATATCTTGTCTTTGCATTTTTGTTGGTTTTGCTTTGGCCATGAGTAGCTAAGCACCTACAACTTGGGGTTGTGGGAACCATGGGTAGTTGACTTGAGATGACCTAGGTTTATTGCATTTCTACGATTGGGGGTTTTGCATGTATTGTCTATTTTCCTTCATTTTGATTGTTGTTTGGTGGTGGCAAACAACAAACCCCACCCTACTATCACGATCCCGACCAAGGTAGTGACGAATAGGAAAAGGAAAGTAGATGACAGGATTCGATTGATGTGTTCTTGTCTAATAAACCAAATCTGACCAAGGGAAGGTTGACTGGGACAATAGGTAACTATTAGTTGGCACACCATAGTTGCCGACCAAGCGCCATGGTGAAATTCGACCTTCACCTTCACAGGAGGGCTGGAAGAACCTAAGTTACTATCCTACATATGAATCTCCAATTGTAGTTATGTTGTCTAGGATAATCGAGTCAATGAACCATGGGGAATACAATTCCCAAGTTGTCCCTAAAATTGAGTATTTTCTCGCGTCGTAGTATAGTGTTTATTTTTGTTTTTGTTCTTGAATCACAACCCCACCTCCCACGCCCCCCCCCCATTTAGAGATTTTAGTTATAGATACTCGAAATGGTTAATAGTGAATTCTTGTAGTCAAACTCTGTATTCCCTGTGGATTTGACCCTAACTTTCGGTTAGGCTAATTGCTGACAGCGATCGATTTCTTATTGGAGCATGAACATCATTAAAAATTATGGCACCATTGCCGGGGAATACGATTAGGTTTTGACTTGATTTCACTATTAGTTAGTTCAAGTATTAATTTCTAGAATCTCTTGTATTTTACTTTTGTTTTGTTTTTGTTGTTTGATTTTACTTGCAGGGTGTACTAGGTTGTATGCCCAACACAAGGATCCAAGCCAATCCCTTAGCTTTGATCAATTTGGAGATCCATAGACTCTTTAGAAGAATGACTCAAGTGAATGAGGATATCGCGGTTGAGGAAGAAATAAATATGAATGATGATATAGGAAGAGAGGGGAACACCACCAAGGGATAACAGGCCACAACTTAGGGACTTTAACGAAAATTCTTCTAGATGGAATCAATATAGTTTGAACCCTATGGCCATGGATGTTACAGGTGCTATAGTATTGCCTCTACCGGTAGATGCTAAGTTCTCAGTACAAGTGGGTTACTTCAAATGCTCCAAAATCGTGGGTTATTCATAGGGCTACCTTCAGAGGATCCTCACCGTCATATTCATAATATGATTTTTGTCTGCAAGAGTGTCATGGGGACACAAAATCTTTCTCTTGATGCGTTGGCTTGAGGGTGTTTCCATGGTCACTGGCTGGGAATGTAGTTGTGTGGTTGTCTGAGCTTCCTCCGGGTACAATAACAAGTTGGGCAGAGATTCAGAGATGTGTTTCTTGAAAGATATTTCCCAAGATCAAAGAAGCTAAAGCTCAAAGATCAAATAAACAACTTTGAGCAATTACCGGGTGACTCTATTAGTACCAGATGAGAGAGATTTACCAAATGCTTGAGGATGGTCCCTGTTCACAAGATTGTTGATGATGCCTTGGTTGAGTTTTTCTATCGGGCTCTTGACGAAAATAGTCAAGCTTGTGCCGACACAATCATGGGAGGCATGTTTCTTGACCAACCTTTTGCATTGATAGCTGGAAGGATGGAGCAAGTGGTTAAAACCAATAGTGCACGGGGTCAACGAGAGCGAGGTGCAATGAAGACTTTTGTGCAGTCAACACCAACAATGAGCAAGCAAAGGTCAATGAAGAGATCATGGAGAAACTTGCTCAACTTCGCACAAGTATGGACTTGGTCTTGAAGCAAAACCAAGCAAGTTTCCAAGCGGTCACTCACCAACCTCCTAAGGCTCCCACATAGAAGATCCATTCTATGATGAAGATGTTTGTTTCATGAGTAATCAAGCAGTGGGTTTCCGAAATAACCCCCAAGGGTCCAACTCGAACTGTTGGAGGTAAGGTTCCGGGAATCAAGGTTGGAACTACAACTGTGATGGTGATTATAGAGATAACCGAGGTGGTTACTATGAAAGAGAGAGGGTGCCGGAGGCACAATGGGGTAGAAGAGATGGTTATAGGAATGCTTCTTATGTGCCTCCCCACAACCCTGATGCCATTCCAAGCACTTCGAGGCTTGAAGATATGTTTGACAAATTGTTAAAGAGAGCCGATCACCAAGATGAGACCTTGAAAGGAATGAAAGTGGACATTTCAAGCATTAACTAAAAAATAGAGTCTCACTCTATGGCGATTAAGCGACTAGAACAAAAATTTGGCAAGTTTCTTCGCAATTGAACCAACGCCAAAAGGGCACCTTACCAAGCAACACGGTTCAAAATCCAAAAAATAAAGGGCATTGCATGACATTCATGACTCTGAGTGGCAAAAGCACCATAGATCTCCCTATGCCGGTGATTGTGGATGAAGTTGATGATAAGGGTATTGGTGGTGAAGTTGTGGTTGAGGGAGAAGGTATGGAGATTGTTGGGATAAAAGAAGAGGTAAGGGTGTACGAAAAGTTGAAGTCAATTCCAAAGCCTCCTCCTCCATTCTCTCAAAGGCTTAAGAAAAAGGAAGAGGAAGGCAAATTGAAACACTTCCTCTCGATGTTGAAGCAACTATCTATCAACATTCCCCTTCTAGAAGCTTTGGAGAAGATGCCCGAGTACGCCATATATATGGAGGATTTGGTGACAAAGAAACACACTTTGAGCCAAGAGTTCTCACAGGAGCTCCAACAATGTAGTGCGATCATGACCAAATGCCTTGTTCAAAAATGAGAGGACCCCGGTGCATTCACCATCCCTTGCACCATTGGTGATGTTGAATTCGCAAGAGCATTGTGTGACTTAGCAGCGAGTATCAATCTAATGCCTCTTGCCGTATTCAAAAAGCTTGTGCTTGGCACTCTTACTCTGACAAGAATGCGATTGCTTATGGCAGATCAAACCATCAAAAAGCCAGAAGGAATACTTCTTGATGTGCTTGTTAAAGTTGATAAATTCATCTTTCCCACGGATTTTATGATCCTTGATTGTGAGGTTGATTTGGAGGTGTCCATCATTTTGGGAAGACCATTTCTGGTCACTAGAAGAGCTCTTGTGGATATGGATTCGGGTCAACTTCAGTTTAGGGTCAATGATGCAGAGGTCGTGTTCTACATCCACCAGCCAATGAAATACCCAGATGAATTAAAGAGTGAGGTTTGGTGTCTTGATGCTTGTTGATGAAGGATGATGACAAAGTCGAGCCACAACGTTAAACAAAGCGCTTCTAGGGAGGAAACCCAAGAATCTTTGATAATTGTTAGTTTGTTTTAAGTGTGTTTGGTTATTGAAATTCTTAGGCAGTAAGGTGTTCGTTTGTTTTAAGTTGAAAGACATTGATGCAGTTGTAATATTTTGAAGATTGTTGTGTTTTGAGATTTGGTCTACATGTTGAAATAAGGAACTGAAGATGTGAGAAAATGTCACTTGGAGCAGCCTCTACGAGCAGGCCTACGAGTCTTAGTCACCACTACGACTTGTTACCATACATCGTAGAGCGAAATAGTGAGTAATAAAAGTTGGCGTACATACTACGAGACAACCTTATGATTCGTAGGGTCTCTTACAAGTTGTAAGTGGGGTTCGTAGTGCCCAGGTATGAATTGTAAATTTTTCTAAGTGTTGAGGCCTGATTTGAGACCAGGACCTACAAGTCATAGGATATACTAGACTCGTAGTCGAGGTCTCGTAGCCCCAATCTGCAACTTTTGAAAAGGAGACCCCATTTAATATAAAAGGGGTCAAAATAAAATTTGATTCCCATTTTCATTGCAATTGCCCTAAACCCGACGAAAACCCCCAAATCAAAATCCCGGCTATCCACGTCATTTTCTGGTGAGTACTCCAGCGAGGACACCATTTTCTAGGGTTTCGATGCATTTTTCTGCCTACTTTGCATTGGTTAAATTCGTCTACCATTTGGTAAGCCTCGTGGTTAACTTTAATAAAATATTGTGTTGAGTTTCATTCTTTAAATGATTTTGTATTTGGTTTAATCATGAAGATTCCTACCCATGTGGTGTTGCTTTGGCCTAGACATAAAAACTAGGGTTTGAATGCTTTGAAAATGTTGCTATGCATTGAGCCTTGTTTAGGAAATCTTGTGTGAGTGGTCATAACTGTGAGAGTAATGGTCCCCTGAATGTAGTGCTTAATTCTTGTCTGACATTGGGAAAATTATTTTCGGAGTGGAATTTTGGAGGGTGAGGGTGTGTTTTAATATGCCACATCTTTTTAGGCTTACTTGCACCTCAATAGATTGTTGTGTTGATAACAAGTATGAATTTGGAGGTGCGTTGCCTTTGGTTTTACTTAGATGTACTAAGGGATTGACTTGGATTTGTGGGAAATGGTTTTGTCTTTGTGAGGGTAATTGTTGTTTGGGGTTGACATGCTTGGATGTTGAGATTCTGTGTGTATCTGCATTGGTGCTATAAAGTTTGCTTCGATGCTGCTTAATTATTGTTTTGATCCATTAGTGGTTCTTGTGGAGAGGTTGTAGGCATCACAGATGCCATCTGTTTTCTGCTACAAGGACCTACTACAACTCATCGGTCACTCTACGAGTCGTAATGACCCCTTTTAGGAGGCAATAGTCACCTGTGATCCCTTAACCTTTACCATACGAGACCTATCTATGACTCTTAGTGTCTTTTTAGGACTCGTAGTAAGGGACTCGTAGCAGTTGCCTAATTATAATTTCTATTCCCTACTACGAGCCTAGACTACGACTCATAGGTCATGCTACAAGTGGTATCTGTGGCTCGTATCTGTGAATAGTATGATATTTCTTTCAGGCACCTTAACACTACGAGGCTAGTGTACGACTTGTTGGACACCCTACGGGTTGTACCTGTATCTCGTAACTACAAACATGCAATTGTATCAGTGAATTTTTTTTCTGATTTCATTGTTTAAGTTCTTTTGTTTTGTTCTTTCTTATGTGATCATTGTGTGGTCAAACATCTTGAAGTTCACATGTTGTTCTGTGGCTGGCTTGCAGATATCATGCCTCCAAAGGACAAACACGCAATCCAAACATTCCAACGAAGGTTGGTGGACGAATCTTTCGAGATTGAGAGATCTGAGGGGTCTTTAGAAATTCACAGGGTCAAAATAGACCCCGAGGCTAATGTACCTCAAACTCGGGCTCGTATAGCTTAGACACCTATGGAAGTGAGTAGTTCCTCCCAGTCTAAAGAGAAGGAATAGGAGGGTGATGGAGATGGGTCCGAGAGTAGTTCGCCACAGATGACCCCCACACATATCGAGACAGATTCTAAGGAGGGGTCACAAGCCCAGTAGGAGGAAGTCCAATCATAGGCCCCAGTCGACCGCAGATGGTGCGTTGCAGGAATAAAGGAGATATATGACCAGGGGCTAGATCCTAAAGGTCAGGGCAACCCAGTTCGACAATTCCACGAGGAGTCTAGGCTGATCGACTCTGGGCTGGATAAGGTGCCAGGGTTAGATGCGGAGATAGACAGACACAGACTACGATGGACTACACAGCAGTTGGGCAAGTATGCCCCTTACTTAGTGTTGACACCCAATTTTTACCCTCCACAGTATTAATTTAGTCATCAAGTTTTATTTTGTTTTAATAATTTTTAAAGATTTTTAAACAAAAAAAATTATTACAATTGTATACGGGCACGTGGGGGCCACACGCCCCGTAGTCCTCGGTCCATACATGGTTAGATTGTGTAGGCAAAAATATACGTTACTACGTTTGAATGTTCTAAGTATGTGGGCATACAATGCACTTGAACTCATTAAACCCGCATTCAGTGTTAGATGATAAGGGCACACATATAGAAAGAATCATATAACAAAGGAATAGTATATCAATATGCCATGAGATGTATGATCCATGAATGAACATACTTTATATATAACAAGGATGGGACCGTAACCGACATAAGACCAAGTGAGATATAAATTGAAACTCCATCGTCTACCCCACAATGGATAAAGACGTAACCTACTTGCCAAAGGTAAATCTATAATCATTCATCATCCACAAAGGAACATAAACATACCTATGCTAGGCACATAGTTCAAGAGAAAAGGGTATGGTCCCTTGGGGATACGCACACTACCTCTAATCCTATTAGTGCTAGGTCATCATTCCACAAAATTAAACATACATATACGTGCTTGTAAGAGAGGCAAAAGACTTTCAAATCGTTTACATGCACTCTTAGGCCTAAGGGCCAAATCACATTTCAAATCATTCATTCTTAGGCTTAAAGCCAAACATACTTCATACTCATGCATACTTGGGCTAAAAAGCCAAAACATAATCCATGTCATACTCATGTATAGGAATAGCTCCATTAAGTATATACATATAAGAAAGGAGTATGGACCCTTGGGCATAGCCCACCCTACCTCTAATCCCAATTCTATGCTCCTTTAAGCACCTTTATGAGAAAGGAGTATGGACCCTCGGGGATAGTCCATCCTGCCTCCAACCTCAATCAGTTCTCCAAAAACATAGTGATGTAAACACCCGTAATTGCTCTAGCCATAATCATAGACATTTATGTGTCACATTCTTGTCATATCCATATTTGTAAACATAATTATCATCGTAATTGGGACTTAGTCCACATCATAAATTTCATAAAAATCATAGTCATGTGTGCATATGTCATGAATGAGATGAGAATAACATGGGCAATAGAGATTCAATCTTAAGTCAACAATACAATATGAAATTCAAGTAAATCCATAAGTAAAATCCAGATTTAAATCATAATATAAATTACCCATGCATAAATCAAGCTTAAAAGAGGACATGTACATTCATATCTTTATAATTTCAATGCATTTAATTATATTAGAGCTTAATTCACTTTAAAATCAACAATAAAACATAACCCATACATCAATTGAATTAAATAAACGATAATCTTAAAAATTCATATTTAAAGTAAGCTAAAATTCATGAAAATCAAGTGAAAAGAGTTGGGTCTTCATGGTTGAAAGGGACCATGAATCAAACCCACATACCTAAGTTCACCAAGAGAAAGTAAGAAGAATTTGATGAAGATTGAAGCCCTTCCGAAAATCCCAAGCTAATTCTTCACTAGTCTTTGAAAGGAGTTCTTAAGAGAGTGAGCTGAAATAATTCTACGTATAGGAGTGAATTTGAATGACGGAATGAAGTATAGGTCATTTGAATGTCTTTAGGTAGCATAGAAAGTCTCAAAAGGCCCTTCGGAGAAACCATAATTATGAAAACGCCAGTAATGAAACAAACAGAAAATATTGCTAGGGGTCTCAGGGAGGGTATATGGTCTGTATAAGGGTATACGAACCGTATACTTCTTCTGTGATCTAACACTTAGAAAAAATCTCCTGATGAAGGTCCGAGATGATAATTCTGTACTTAGAAAATTGCACGTCATCATTCATATGGAGGGCTTCATGGCCCTGTTAGACCCCGTAATTTAATTAAGTCGAAGTAAACTCCCAATGCTAAATGGTAGTCGGAAGGTACATTTAAGTTG
>JAPFFP010000070.1:12636521-12653192 GCA_026153255.1 Solanum medicagineum
CTGCCGAAATTTCGGTAGAATTCTTAGACTCTGTTGTTGGGCTTTATAGTGTAATATTGGGTTCCGTGCCAAATCGGTACGAGTCATGGCCCGGGGTTGGGCTGGGACGGTAAAGGCATGGTGTTAGGGGTGGGGTTGGAGATAAGGCCCAAGGTGGAATAAAAAATTAAAATATTTAAAATTTAATTTTTTTGTAAAATTAAAATTTTTAATATTTGATTTTTTGTAAATATATACATTTCAATTTTTTTTGTATGGGAGTGCTTTGGTGGGGCTGTGGCAGGGGCTGGTTGGGGAGATGGGGGGCTTAAGGTGGAGTAAAAAATTAAAATTTAAAATTTTTTAAAAAATAATTTTTTATTTTTTTTCTTTTGTATATGAATGGGAGGTGGGGATAGGGTTGGTGAGAGGGGGCTGGGGAGATAAGGCCCAAGGTGGAGTAAAAAATTTAAATTTTTTAAATTTAAATTTTTTGTAAAATTAAAATTTTTAATATTTGAATTTTTCGTAAATATAAATTTTTAATTTTTTTAATATGAGGGTGTGGGTGTGGGTGGGGGCTGTGAGGGTGGACTGGGGGATGAGGGTCCGAGGTGGAGTAAAAATTTAAAATTTACAAAATTTGAATTTTTTGTAATTTTTTTTTTTATTTACAAAAATGAAATGTTTCAAAATTGATTGATTTTGGAAGATTGAAATATTTTTTTAAAAAAATTTTTTTATTGCGAATAAATAGGCGTGTGTATTACACTAAGCCCCAAGTTTGGGGGTGACATTTTGGAGGTGCCAATATTCTTCTTCAAAATACTTCGGGGGGGTAATGAGACCCCCGTGAAGTATTAGTGTCTGTTGAGAATCGGGGTAATAGGTTTGGGGGGAAATTGACAATTTTCTCAATGTTTCTTTTACTTTTCTTTATTTTTTTTACTATAAATAGGTGAAATAGTGTTAGATGACGTAACATTTTCTTTCTTTTTTTAAATATAAATAGGTGGGACGTGTAAAGGTTTTGCGTGGACCAATGTAGCATCACAACATTGGACGGAAAAAACACGTCATCTCAATTGTGCATCACGCGTTTAGTCCATCATGGATTTATCCCTTTGGGTTCTCCCCAAAAGGCGCCTCAAAGTATATAGACTAGTCCTTTACTAAGTATATACCTAACATATTTCTTGTGTTTTGCCGATATGAGACTTCTTATCTCAAGATGGGGTGTTACATATGTTATTAAACAATGACATGAAATCCTATGTGGCAAATGAGTGTACGACACGCACACACATCAGATGAGTAATTGGTTTAAAATATTGGATTTTAGTGAGTTTAGGGTTCAGTTGGTGGGTAAAACCATAAGTGTCCACCTTATAAATGGAGTCAAGTACACGAGTCTCATAGGTCATTCCACCTTTTTTAAATGAAAAGGTTAAGTGTGTGGGGCATTAAACTATCACGAATAAAAAAATTGAAATAGCTAATCACTCGAGCTATAAGGTTCCAAATCAAATTTACTTGTAAAGATAGTAAAGTGCAAAACTTAAAGACGTTATAAGATATTTATTGATTTGACTTTACTGTTATTTTAAGAACATAATTAGCTATTTTAGTACCCCAAAACCTCAACAGAACCCTCTCCTCACATTTCTCACCATTCACACAAACTCAACCTTAGCCCCTCATTTTAACACTGGTCCAACACTTATTTTCAACCATTGGTTTACCATGCAGATAGACAAGTTGAAGAGACCAACCCAACAAATTTAAAACCATTTGGTAACTAATGCAATTCCATGGCGTCTGGTAATATTTCTCTGGCAATCTTCTTCTTATTCTTCTCCCTCTGTCACGGCAACCATTTGCCTCCTGAGATTCGAGGAGCTTGCAAAGTCTCACGTGACCCATCAAAATGTGAGGCTTCTTTCCATT
The DNA here is from genome assembly GCA_026153255.1 of Solanum medicagineum. NCBI lineage: Eukaryota > Viridiplantae > Streptophyta > Magnoliopsida > Solanales > Solanaceae > Solanum > Solanum medicagineum. Next base: position 12,638,448 of record JAPFFP010000070.1, read on the forward strand.
ATCACTTCCCTTCTAACCTCTCAACCCTTCAAATTATCTATTCAGCATTGGGTCGATCCTCTCACAAACTCGCCAAGGCCCAGGCCTTGGTGAAGGTTATACATAAAGCTGCGAATGGAAACGTGAAAGTTACTGTTGCTGCAACAAATTGCGTGGAGGGACTCGCTTTTTCAGAATACAGATTCAAACAGATTGCTAATGATGCATTGCCAAGACGCCAAATCAAGGATGCTCGCGCATGGATGAGCGCAGCCTTGGGGTATCAATACGGCTGCTCCACCGGTTTACAAAAGGTGAATAATACCTCTGTAGTGAGACAAACCATAGTAGTAATTCATTCATTGATTGGGTTCACTAGCAACACTTTGGGGATGATAATCAATTATGACATTCATGGGAGCCAAATCGCGTCATGGAGTCCGCCTAAAACCGAGCGTCAAGGATTTTGGGAAGGTGTCACCGGAACAAGGTATTTTTAATATTCATTTTGAAAGTGTCGTTTCAATCAGATTTTGATAAAAAATAAAATTAAATCTTGTAGTCTTAATTAAAAAAGAAATAAGACGCTAGAGAAAATATACTCTTTAATTATGTTTGGGCATTATCAGAATGGATATCAAGGGCGGGGTGCCTAGGAGTTTGAAGCCGAATGTGATGGTTTGCAAGACAGGAAATTGTCAGTATAGGAGAGTGCAGGATGCGGTAAATGCAGCACCCAATGACTTGGTCTCTCAGAGATTTGTAATATGGATCAAGGCTGGGTTGTATGATGAGATTGTTCGGATTCCTATAGCAAAGAGGAATTTGGTGTTTTTAGGAGATGGCATGGGCAAAACTGTTATTACAGGATCATTAAATGTTGGACACATGGCTAACACTGGCGTCACCACTTTTGAATCTGCCACTGTCGGTAAGTTCATTAATGCAACTTGGAGCACTTCCTTTGTCCCATTTTAATTATCTCTTTTTTAAAACAGGAGTACTTGGGGATGGATTCATGGCGAGGGATCTAACCATTCAAAATACAGCAGGTGCTAATGCTCAACAAGCAGTAGCTTTTCGATCCAGCAGTGATCGTTCTGTCATGGAAAACTGCGAATTTCTGGGTAACCAAGACACACTTTATGCCAGTTCTTTGCGCCAATATTACAAGTCATGTCGCATCCAAGGCAATATAGACTTCATCTTTGGAAACGCAGCTGCCTTCTTCCAAGACTGTGAAATCCTAGTTTCCCCCCAGATATTAAATCCAAAGAATGGCGATACCAATGCTGTCACTGCTCACGGTAGAATAGAGCCAGGTCAATCAACCGGCTTTGTCTTCCACAATTGTTCCATCAACGGAACTAAAGAATATATGAAGTTGTATTACAGTAATCCTAGTGTACACAAAACTTACCTTGGAAGGCCGTGGAAGGAATATTCCAGGACAGTGTTTTTACAATGTCAACTTGGGGATCTTATTAATCGTGCTGGATGGATGCCTTGGAGTGGCGAATTTGCTTTGAATACACTTTACTATGGAGAATTCCGAAATACAGGGGCTGCAGCCAATGCCAAACAACGAGTGTTGTGGAGTAGCCAAATTCCACCTCAATATGTCTATTCATACTCTCTTCAGAATTTCATTCAAGGCCATCAATGGGTTCCTTCATCTTCATGATTTATATATACAAAACATTTTTTTATTTTTCAATACAATTTTATCTCCAAGTTCAACAAACTCTGTATAGATCATCCAAGGGACTTTGAACGTTTTGACTTTGCTTCATGAAATTGGTGATGCAGCAACATATATAATGTAGCCATTAATGCTGCTTATTTTGTAAAACATGCTACTTTTTTTTTTGTTAATTTGCAATAGAAAGGAGGACTTCAATTACACAATGTGTTGATCCTGTTTCATACTCTCTCAAACTTATACCCTGAGGTGTTGCTATTATGGGATTGCATACAATACTAGCTTGGACTCTCCTAGTGTTCTTGTTAAAATATATCATTGTCCAGTGGAATCCAAGCTCTTACGTGTTTTGAAAGCTAAGAGACAGAAAAAATGGGAAAGCTTATTTCTGAATATGTAAACTAAAAAATGTGCTAGTACAATACTCTGAGGATGGTTTGGTATCTAATTTGGAGGTGAGTTAGGGAGGTATTAAATCATGCACAAGTAATATCACGTTTGATAGCAAATTAGGAGGCAAATTGTCCATGTATTAAACTAATATTGTGTTTGGTTTGCTATCTAGAAATAAGTTGTGATGCAATCTATGTATTATTTATGCAGAATAGAAGGTGGAATAACTAATACATAAATAATTAATCCCGATAGTGCCGCGCCCCATTTTTCTCATGAAAAACGGGAACCTGGACGACGTCGCGGCACAACTCTTTTGGGATGTTGAAAATAAGATGAAGAGTCCACCCTATCCCTCATAGGTTGATTTATTATTAGCCTAAGAGCGTACTAAATGAAAAATTCTAACGAGTCCTAAAGTGCCTAACGTCCAATCCTAAGGTCCAAGAGGCATTGGACTTCTAGTTTGCTGGTTCTAGACTAAAAGGAATCTAGGATCCTAGTAGACTCGTGTCACAACAAAACACCTTGGACGAGCAATTAGCAAGCAAAGTCTCAAATAAGCTTCGAAAACACAATAACATGCTTCAACCACAAACAAATAGTGCAACAGATTTGATGAGAGTTCATCGCATAATAATATTTAAATATTGATACTCAACAAAAGATTTTAATTATGAGAATATTATATTAAGGAACCTTTTTTTATATGTTTTAAATGTTTTTTTTTTTAAAATTATTTAACACATTCAAATTAAAATGTAATCCTATAGGCATGATTTCTGTCACGACCTAAAAATGGATGTGATGTAAGGACCTAGACTCTGTACGACCTCGTTGGAGCTTGAAAATTTCAGTGGAGAAAGTTTTGGACCAAGGTGACACTCCATGGGAGCTCTCACAGTCTGTGTGAGGTCACACGACATGTGTGAGCCTCCATGAAGTGGCCCTTGGCCTTGTGAGGGTGTTTGGCTCTTAAACATGGAGTTTCAAATTAAGGCACGCCACACATGGACCCCTCACGGCCTGTGTGACACCTCGTGGACCATGTGGTGGGCTATATGGTGGCCCTTATTTTAAAATTCATAGTTTTGGGGCCAAGTAAAGTCACACAGCCAAGTACACGACCCATGTGAGGTGACATGGCCCCTGAGGCCTCCCATATGGATTCTGGAGTGAAAGTTTAGTGTTAAATCACCGTCAACGAACCTTATTATGAGAATGTTTCTAAGAAGGGGGACACAGATGGATAGACGGCCCGTGTAACTCCCCGTATAGATGATTTCGTCAAATTTTATCTAGGTATAGGATTACTGATTTGGGCATTTGTCAAGAATGCTTTTTTTAAGTGTTGGTTCACGGACGAGTATACGGTCCGTGTGCTGTGTCACAGACCTTATAGCCTCCCTTGAAGTGGTGACACTCAATTTTTCAACTTGTTTCATTAATGGTATTTTCATAAATACAGTTTATTCTAAAGGTCTTTGGGATTTCCTATGCTACCGAAAGACTTCCTAATGACCTAAACTTCATTCCTATCATTCAAATTCATTCCCCACATTTTTAATTCTCTCAAGTCTCTTTGAAAGAACTCTTGTGGGTCTTAAGCTTAGGGATCAAGGAAAGGACTCTTTCTTCACAAAATTTCTTCTTGAATCTTCTTCATTAGCTAAGGTATGTGAATTGATTTTTGCTTCCTTTCAACTAAGAAGACCCAAAACCCTTTTACTTGAAATTTCATCAATTTTAGCTTACTTTAAAAATGGGTTTTCAATATTATGATTTATTAAATTTAGATGATGTATGGCCTTTGCATTATTGATGATTTTAAGTTGATTAAAGCCCTATTATTATGATTTACATTGAAGTTATGAAGTTATGAATGTGCATGTCCCCTTCAAAGCTTGATTCATGCATGTGTAGTCTATATTATATTTAAATGTGAATTTTACTTATGCCTTTACTTGAATTTCAAAACGCGTTGTTGATTTTAGATTAAGTCTCAGTTATCCATGCTATACTCATATTATTCATAGCATATGCATTCATATTCATTGAATTTTATGAAAATTTTGTAGTGGGTTAAGCCCAATTATGTTTATGTAAATGATTTTTGATAAAGATATTGGTTATGACAACAATGTGATCACATGAATGTCTATTGTTATTGACTCTTTGAGTATATTGGGTGCTTGCACCATATTGTTAATGGATGAGCCAACTGGTGTGACAAGTATGGAAGGAATCATACATGTACTTGTTGGAAGGAGATAGGTGCATGCTATGGGTATGGTGATAAGAACCACAAGGTTGCTGATTGTCCTAAGAATTCTCAGAGAGGTCAAGGTCAGGTGGCTTAAGGTGGGCAAGGCCAGCAAAGAGCTCCACAAGGTGTTTCCTCGAGGAAAAATGTTCTATGCTCATCATGCATATCAAGAAGTTGAGGAGGTTGATGTGCTGCCAAAATACAACACTTTTGATACTTAAAACTTAGGATTTTGTATGTTCTCAATGCGATATTTGTGGGTTTTATGTGTTTTTGTGTTTACATTTGCTAGATTACAGCTTAGCCATGATTTAGGGAAAAATTGCAGAAATAGCTGGTTTTTGCTGTTATACGAAACCTTATACGAGTCATAGAGCATTCTACAAGTCTTAAAGGTGTTTTTTGAGAAATTCCAATGAGGAGCATATTGATGAAGTTAAAGTCTACGAGGCATGCATATAAGTTGTGGAGAAAGATACGAGTCGTAGACTACCTTTCGTGCCCTGAGGATCAGAGAAGTGGACTTGCAGAAAGTTCATCATACGAAACCCCCTTTACGGGTCGTAAAACACTTTATGAGTCATAAAAGAGTGTCGTAGAAGAGAATTCTAAAATTCCAGTATCTGATTACGAGACCCTAACTATGAGCCATAGTAGATTTTACGGGTCGTAGAGTGCTTTCGTGGAGTTTGCCAACCATTTTTCCTTATTTAATTAGGACTTATTTGTAATTACTATAAATGGATTTTTAGGTCATTATTCAGAGGGGGACGCCACTTTTTAGTAGTTTTAGGGTTTATACTTAGAGAACTCAATACTTTGGGAGAAAATATTGTGAGAGAGTGTTTGAGAACACTTTTCAATTCAATCTTCAAGTTTGTGATTCCCATTGACTTTGGATTTGCTTGATCTTAATTCAATTGTGTAAGTGTTTAATTATGTCTTCTCAATTCATAATTTCTTCATCTACACATAGCATGAGTAGCTAAATCCACAACTAGGGTTGTGGGAACCATGAAGAACTAACAAAGTAAAATCGAATAATTTTACAATTCTTGGAAGTTTATATGCATGTATTAATTAACTCTCTTCGTTTTGCAAGTTTTCTAATGGTGGCCAACATTAGAACCTGCCTAGTGTTACTGACTGGACCAAGGTAGTAATGAATAGGAAAAGAGATTAATTAACAGGATTTAGTTGATGTGTCCTCGTCTAGTCAATCGAACTGGCCAAGGGGAGTTTGTACTGAGAGTAATAGGTAATAGTTAGTAATGCACACTATGGAGATGGACCAAGTCGCATAGAGAAATTTGCCTCTCACCTTTGACAAAATGGCTTGGTGAACTTAAATTACCGTCCTGCATGCTGTACACTAGATAAGAATTAGGTTACCCGGTGATACTGAGTTGGGGAATCATAGGGAACACAATACCCTAGTTGCTCTCTACTATTGATTTTCTCTTGTGATAGTTACTTTAGTTTACTTTCTTATTGATTATTGCAACCCCTAGGGAATTAAGTCGGTTAACTACTCGGGTTGCATACTGGTGAATTTGTCTTGAGTCTACATATTCCCTGTGGTTTGACCCTAACCTTGGTTAGGTTCTATTTTATGAAAGCAACCACTTTATCCTCTAAAAAGGAGTTGTAACTTAGGGACATCAAGATTTTGGTGCCATTGTTGGGCAATACGACTAGACTTAGTAAATTCACTAGTAATTAGAGTGTTAACCCTTAGTTCACTTTATTTTACTTTTGGTTTTTGTTTCTTTGTAGGGTGTACGAGTAATGTATGTTCAACACTCGGAGTCAAGGCAAGCCCTTAACTCCATTTGATCCAGAGATCCACGGAACTACAAGAAGAATGGCCCAAGAGAACTCCAACAACGCGACCAATGCAGCTTTGTACTGGAATAATAATGACTATGATGGGAATGAGAAGCCACCCCCTTTGGAGGACATTCCATAGCCTGGGGAGTTCAATGCCAATGCTTACTAGTGGAATCAGTACAGGCTGAACCCCATATCTATGGATGTGACTTTAGCTATTGTGCTTCCATCACTACTAACAGATACAAAGTTCACAGTCTCTAGTGGGTTACTTTAGATGCTGCAAAACTGTGGGCTATTGATGGGCTTACCATTAGAGGATCCACACAGCCACTTGCACAATGTGGCATTTATTTTAAGAGTGTAATAGGGATACTGAATCTGTGTATGGATACTATAGGACTTCGCATCTTCCCATTGTATCCCATGGGCAATGCTGCATTATGGCTATCTGAGCTCCCATTGAGTTCAATCACTAGTTGGGCAGATTTGCAGAAGGCCTTTTTGGAGAGGTACTTCCCTAGATCGAAAAAGCTCAAGTTGAAGTACCAGATCAACAACTTTGAGCAACTTCCTAGTGATTCGATAAGCACTACTTGGGAGTGGTTTACTAAATGTCTGAGGAGTATCCCTAGCCATAAGATAGTTGATGATGTCTTGGTGGAGATCTTACCATGCCCTTGATGAGAATAGTCAAGCTTGTGCTGACACTATCATGGGGGGCATGTTTCTAGATCAACCATTTGCAAGGATTGCAGAGTGTATGGAGCAAGTGGTCAAGACGAATCATGCATGGGACAGTGGGATAGAGCTTCCATAAAGAGTTCATGTGTTATCAGTGTAGGGTCAGAGCAAGCCAAAATTAATGAAAAAATTATGCAGCAGCTTACTCATCTTCGCACAAGCATGGATGTGGTAATGAAACAAAACCAAGAGAGAGTAAATGTTGTGGTTCATCAACCTCCACATGCATCCATATACGAGGAGCCATACTATGAGAAGGATGCATGTGTTGAGAATGATCAGACGAAGGGGGGGTGGGTTTCTGGACTAACGCCCAAGGGTCCAATTAGGACTATTGGCGCCAAGGTAAAAGAAGCCATGGTTTGAACTATGGTAGAGATGGAGTTTTCAGAGGCAACCATGGTGGTTAATATGATAGAAACAGGGGTCCAGATGCAGATCGGGGTCACAGATAAGGCTTCAGCTAAATGCCGAAGTTGAGGCTGGCTACTTAAGTGGCCCTGGTTCATCGAAAGGAAGTTCGGTACTACTAAGACAAAACACCTAAGTTAAGGGTGGCTATTGTAAAGAAGCGAAAAACAATGGGATATAGGAGATAAAGTAGTTCAAGAAAAAGGGAAATCATAAATAAGGTGTGAGATGAGCTACAAAATATGAAACAATGACAGAAATGAGAAATTAATAGTGTCAAAAGCATAACAACGCACACAAGGGTGTAAGACAACAAAGAAAATGGGAAGAAGAAGTCATAATTACAAAGGTTAGGTAGGATAAATCCAAGTAACACAGTTTCAAGGAGGGAGAGTAGTCACTATGTCTAAAATTTACCACACCTATCCACGAGCCTACATTACAAGCCTACAAAGTCCTACAGGGTTCTACAATCAATGAAAGCATAATATTCATGCAACCAATCCATCCCAAGATTGACATCAAAATCCACCATATCTAATTCAACGAAATCACAAGGAAAGAATTTATGCAAAATGAACATGGGGCAATTTTTATGGACTCTTTTTAGTAACAATGGACTCACCAACGAGAATAGACACTTTATAAGGCTCACACAACAATTTTGGACTAACATGAACTCTTTGGCAACAAAAGAAGTAACAAAAGAAAGAGTGGCACCCAAGTCTATAAATGCATAGACAGCAAAATAAAAAACCTTTTAACATATCGATGATGACATTGAGCACCTCATCTAACCCTTGTCCTTTGAAGAGCATAGAATCAATTTTGCCTTGGAGCACCCCCCTTGTTGGCCTCCTCCCCCCTTTTGATTCTCATTTGTTCCTTGGCCTTGTAGACGACCATCTCTACATTTATTGTGAGCACAAGGACAATCAATCATCTTATCACCCACTTCTTCAAAACCATAGCAAGCATTAGACTTCTAAAAGTTTGGGCCATTATGGCTTCTACCATATCTTTGGCACATTAGATTAGGCACTACACATCACCACCTTGGAATCTCATATTGTCATTGGCAAACCTCCTATTAAGAGCAAGGAAGACCTTTGGCATATGAACTTGTGGCCTTGAGGAAACCAACCACCCTTGGAATTTTGGAATCTAGCTTCAAAATGACCCCTCGTGGACTCACCACTTCTTCTCTTTCTAAGCTTTTCCCTCTCTAGTTGTTCGGGATATCTCAAGAGGCAGGACAAATCCATATTACCTATTAGCATGGTGGTACGATACTCTTCATTAACCAAGCCAAACACACCCGACAAAAATTAGTTCATTGTAGATCTGGGATGCACAATCAATTGTGGGGCATAATTGGAGAATTGATTGAATTTGAGGGCATACTCCCTCACAGTCATGGAACCTTGTATAAGGTCTATAAACTCGATCATTTTAGCCTCCCTTAGCTCAATAGGAAAGAACTGGTTGAGGAATGTAGCCTTGAACTCCTCGAAAAGAATAGCATCATCATATCTCTTCTCTTACCTTTATTGTGTAAACCAAATTTGAGGCACCCCATTGAGTTGGTAGGCCGCCAACACCACCTTCTCCCCAGAATTGACCCCCATAATAGATAACAGTTTGTACACCTCATCGATAAAACTCTTGGGGATCCTCATCTGCATTGGATCCATGGAACTACAGTGGGTTCATTCTAGTGAAGTACCTCACCCTAGAAGTCGGAGTGGGAGCATGAAGGGCTTGGACCACTTGGTGAATTTTGTTGTTCATAGAACCAGCCAACATTATAATAGCATCCAGGAACTTATCTCAGGCAACCCATCTACCTTGAGGAGATTGAGGAGCGGGAGGGGCCAGTTGCTCCTCGGGTGTACGACCTCTCCTTAGTCTCCCTCTTGGAATCGGCATGATCGAGAATAGCAAAGAGCTTTTTTAGGGGAAAAATCCTTACATTTACATCTAAAGAACGATATAGACTATGAAGAAGTGAAACATTTCCTAAAACATCACATGGCCTCCCATTTACGGTCATGGTGCACTTCACAACCATGAATAAGACTTTAACTGACGCAGTGTGTTGGATTTCGAGGACCATTAACAACCTAGTGCTCTGATACCAAGTTTGTCACAATCTAAGCCTAGGTCCTAGACCTAACACGGCAAATAGGGGTCCCGAAGGAATCCCAAACAAGCCTCTTAGCATATCAATCACACATCCTTGGTCGTGGAAGAAAAATAACAACAAATAGATACATAAATAAGGGAAAATAGACTAAGGGAAGTGTTTGATAATATAAAATACTGAAGAGCCAAGCTCATAGCATCGGTACATCAATTGTTCCAACAACACCTCTAACATAGATTGTAGCGGGACATAGATACTTTCCGGGCTCACCCTCATAGTATCATGTTTTCAACATAAGAGATAACAAAAAAATAAGAGTAGCATAGCTAGTGTCCTCAGACTTGAGGACTTACTAAACCTTATTTTCCTAAATGCGAAAATTAGCCATTGGAGAATGATCGAGAGGTGATTCATTTCCTACATGGTAACATCATGTAGGCGTAGAGTATGCATTCGTACTTTTGAATGTAGTAAGTATGTAGGATGCAACGCAACAAGACATAAGCGAATACAGTCAAAATACGTAATCATAAGCAATGGATAACTATAATATCATTATGACATACATGATCAATGCTAGAAGTAAAACATGTTCGTAAATCATATAACATGTATATAATATAATACATGTTTAGGAAGAGACCATAATCATAGACCAAGCAACTATTACTTGGAATCCAAGGTATGTCATCCCCTTGGAAGGTGATTGAGGTATCCACCCCTTGACACGGTGATATGGGCATGTCACCCGCGCCCCACAAGGTGATGGAGGTATCTACCCCTCAACATGGTAGTATGGGCATGTCACCCCCCAACAAGGTGGCCGAGATATCTTTTCCTCAACATAGTAGTATGAGCATGTTACCCCCTGTCACAACCCAAGCCTAGGGCCTAGATATGACACGATGAATAAGGAACCCGAAGGAATCTGGAACAAGCTTTTAGCATATCAATCACACATCCTTGATCGCGAAAGTAGAATAACAACAACAAGAGATATAGCTAACAGAAAAGGGACTAAGAGAAGTCTTGACATTTATAAAGCATAAGAGAGTCAAAGCTCAAAGCATAAGTACATTAATTGTTCTAAGAACACCTCGAAGCATAGATTGGAGCGTGGGCTGAGACACTTTCTAGGCTCAACCTCTAGTCTCAAGTGTTCAACATAAAGAGATATCAAAAGTGCGAGTAGCATAGCTAGTGTCCCCGGACATGAGGACTCACCAAAGCTTATATTCCAAAGCATCGAGTTAGCCGCGTAGAGGATGATCTGGAGGTGCTCCAGTTCCTAAATTGTAACATCATGTAGGCATAAATTATACATTAGTACATTTGAATGTACTAATTATATAGGATGCAATAAAATAAGGCATAAAAAACATAGTCAAAATGTATAATCATAAGCAATGGATAAGTAAAATATCAATATGGCATGCATGATCAATGCTTGAAGTGAAACATACTTGTAAATCATACAACTTGCAAATATAGGTTACATGCATAGGAAGAGACCATATCAACATAGCCCAAGTGTACTACTGCTTGAACTCCAGGCATGCCACCACCTTGGAAGGTGATTGAGGTACCTACCCCTCATCATGGTAGTACGGGCATGGCACCCCCCGACAAGGTGGTTGAGGTACATACCTGAAACGACCCAAAAAAGTGCCCGAAAATATACCTCAAAAATGCCCATAATCGTAATTTCTGTATATCTCAAAATTCGTGCATGATATCAAAAATATGACTTTATATTCTTGTTCAGGAGGCAAAATTGAGTGGAAAATGGGTTTAAGCCGAATTTTAGTAGACCGAAGCAAAAGTTGATTTTTAAAAATTTTTGAATTCTAGTATGTATCCGCGACAACGCCTTGACGTGAACTTGTTGCAGAGCTATATAAATTTATCCTACGTGTTGGGTCCACGTGTTGAACCAAACGTGGACCTGTGTATTTTCTTGTATGTTGTTCCTATTTCGGACTAATCCTTTTGGATCCCATGTGTAAAAACATCTATACTTAGTCATATTTCAACTTCATATCATATAAGACATTCCCAAAACCTTCTGAAACACGTAGAGAAATATTTCACTCAAAAGCAAGGGTCTTTAACTCATTCTGGATCATAATGAATTCAACCAAGCTTCAAGTTCTCTTCTCAATCTTTATCAAGTAAATCTCCAATGTTAAGGTCTATGGGTTTCAACCATTGGGTCCTTTCACCCATGGTGCCCAACCTTCCTTTTATATAAATTTCATGTTTTCAAGTTAGATTATCTATGGATATCTTATAATATGAAATTTGATTAAAACTATGTTGGAGTTTTGTAAGATTTTGATTGCTTAAGCATATTTTGAGCCATAAATCTAAGATCTATGATGAGTTTCAATGAGAGGTTTTAATGTATTTTGCAAGGTGGTATTACCAAGTGTTTATGGGTTGATTTACTTCAAGTTTTCTTGCATGATTTTTTTCCCTTAATTGCATAGTATTATACTAGCATTACACACCCACCAAGAATTTTACAAAATGTCCATCTTAGGGTTCTTGGGCTATTGATGACCTATTGCATGACCCGTGACTTGAATGTCGTTATGATGACGAAAGGAATTTATATATGTTTGTTGATTGTGTGAAAGGTATCTTTGTTGTAGCAAGTGGATCATAAGTAAGTTGAGTGGTTGATACCTCAAACACCTTGATGAGAGGTGGTAACCCATTAACCAAGTTGAGGGGTTGGTACCTCAAACACATTGATGGGAGGTGGTAAACCCATCAACAAAGTTGAGGGTTTGATACCTCAAACACCATTATGGGTGGTGCAAACCCATTAACCAAGTTGAGGGGTTAATACCTCAAACACCTCCAAGGGGTTGTTTACCTTGGAATCCAAGTACTAAGTGGCTTGGTCTCTTCCTGCATATGTGATATGCTCTACATAAGCATGTTTTACTTCAAGCATCATTCATGCATACTATATTGCTATTATGTTCACTCAATGTCTAATTATGCATTTCAATTATGTTGTTTTTCCCCCACTGTATTACATCCTACGTATTTAGTACTTTCAAACGTACTAATGCATACTCTATGCCTACAAGATGTTACAATGTAGGAACCAGAGCTCCTCACGATTATCCAACTCGAGGCTAATTTGATATCTTGAAGATAGCTTGTAATGAGTTCACAAGTTCGAGGACCTTAGGCTTTCTCTCTCTTGCTTATGTTATTTCCTTATGAAGAATACTTTGATACTAAAAGGGTGAGCTCGAAAAGTTTTTATTGGCCCCCGCCCAATCTATGTTATTAGAGTTGCTCTTAGACAAGTGATGTAATTACGTTTAATCCTTGAATCTTTATGAACTATTCAATTAAACACTCCTTTTAGTCTTAATCTTTAATTGTATTCTGTTGATGTTGTTTACTTTGCTTCCGCGACCAGGGAGGTGTGAATAGTATGCTAAGAGGCATGATTAGGGACCCTTAGCACTCCCATTCATCGTGTCAAGTCTAGGCCCTAGGCTTGGGATGTAACAAACTTTGTGTCAGAGCACTAGCTTGTTATTGGTCTTCGGCATCTAACACACCGCGTCGATTAGAGTATTATTCATGGTTGTGTTGTGCACCACGACTCTGAGTAAGAGCCTATGAGACTTTTTAGGAAACATTTCCCTTCTTCTTGATCTATGTAGTTCTATAGAAGATAGGTAAGGTTTCCCCTCTAATGAATGTTATTTGCCATTTTAAGATCATGCCTAACACACGAGAAATAAGAGCCTGCACTCCGAAGAACAACCGGCACATGGAGAGCTCTGAGATGCTCTCATCTTGCTAGCTCAAGCCATGACTAATCAATTCAATCAAGGGGCCCAAGCCCTTAATACTCCGACTCAAGAATCTAAGGTAAGGGATTTCATGAGGATGAACCCACCGGAGTTCCATGGTTCGAAGGTATATGAAGACCCTCAAGAATTTTTTGATGAGGTGTACAAGGTGTTGGATATCATGGGTGTCAAGATGGGAAGAGAAGGTGAAGTTGGCGACTTACCAGCTCAACAAGGCAGCTCAAATAAGGTATACTCAATGGAAGGTGGAGAAGGGTAACAACAATGTGATTCTATTGGGATGAGTTTAAGGTAGCATTTCTCAACCGATTATTCCCTCTTGAGCTTAGGGAGGCAAAAATAATAGAGTTCATGAATTTGATGCAAGGGTTAATGAGTATGAGGGAGTATGCTCTCAAGTTCAACCAACTCTCTAAATAAGCTTCACACCTGGTTGTTGACCCAAGGTCTATAATGAACAAATTTGTGATAGGTGTATCTGATTTGGTGAATGAGGATTGTCGAGTGTCGCTCCCCTATGTTGATTAATGACATTGAATTGCCTCGCCTTATGACATATACCGAAGAAATGGAGGTGGAGAAGTTCAGGAAAGGAGGAGTGGTGTCACAACCCAAGCCTTCGTCCAAGACGTGACACGACGAATGGGGAACCCGAAGGGGCCCCAAACAAGCCTCTTTACATATCACAACACATCCTTTGTCACGGAAGCATTAAATTCAAAAAAAATAGTAGTAAAAAGGGAATATTGGACTAAGGGACATCATTCATATCAGGGAAACATAGTAAGCTCAATAGAGTATAATATTAATAGATCATAAGTTTCCAACAACACCTCTACTACATAGATAGGAGAGGGGGACAAGACAAGCACCCGGGCTCAACGCTTTCATACATAAGCGCACCTCAAAGGTAAGAGTCTTAATACATAACATCAAATCCAAGACATTGTCCCCAGAATGGAGGAATCACCAATCTCTCTTGAGAGAAATCGTACTAGCCACATGGACGAGGATGATCAAGTGGGGCTTCGGTTCCAACTTGGTGATATCATGTAGGCATAGAGTATGCGTTAGCACTTTGGAATGTACGAACTATGAAGGATGCGATACAACAAGATATAGGTAACATAATTGATATACATAATCTTAGGAAATGGATAAGCATATAGCGATATGGCATGCATGGATGATGTTTAGAGTAAACCATGCTAGCATAGAACATAATACATGTGTAAGGAGAGACCATCAATATAGGATATTCAAGGCCTACCACCCACTTGGAGGGGTAAATGAGGTACAAACCCATCAATATGGTTATTGAGGTACCAACCCCTCAACGTGGTTATTGGTGTACATTCCCCCAATCATGTAGCATGGGCCTATTACCTCCCGAGTGAGGCAATCGAGGTACAAACCCCTCAATATGGTT
>JAPFFP010000070.1:12653292-12693185 GCA_026153255.1 Solanum medicagineum
GTGACCGGCGAATGGGGAACCCGAAGGAACCCCAAACAAGCCTCATAGCATATCATTACACATCCTTGGTCGCGGAAGCAATTAAAAATGACAATAGAAGACAAGCATGACAAGGGGAATAGGGACTAAGGGAAAGAGTTAAACACTTGAATAATATAAACGAATCAAAGATCAAGCATAATACATAACTAGTCTAACAACACCTTTAGACATAGAACTTAACGGGGGCTAAGACATAAAGAAGAATGCCTTAATGCATAATAAGAGCAACATAGACTAAGGTCCCCGAAGTGGAGGACTGACCAACTCGCTTGAGTAGTACCAAACTAGCCACATGGAGGAGGCAGATAATCAACTTGGGCTTCGATCCCTACATGGTGATATCATGTAGGCAAGCGTCTGCGTTAGTACGTTTGAATGTAATAAGTATGTAGGATGCAATGCAACAAGAGATAGACATCATAGTCAGAATGCATAATAATAGACAATAGACATAATATAACATGGCATGTATGATCAATGCATACGTAAAACATTCTTACAATTCATTCGACTCATATAGATCATAATACATAGGTGTGGGAAGAGACCTCAACCGACATAGAATAAGACCAAGCAAGCTACGACTTGGAATCCTGATGATTACCCCTCACCGGTATAGAGGTGGTCTACTTGCCAAGGTAAACCATACTTCAAACTTATGGGAACATGACTCATTTCATATGAAGTAACCTTCCTTACAGGAACCCGACCCAATTTCGGAAAAGATTTAAGAGATAATTCACTAGATGGATCCACTAGTATAGCAAGGGTCTAACATCATCCTATGGTGGCACATAATTTTGGGACTTGGGACTCGCCTCTAGTCCACTCAGTGCTAAATCTAATCCCACGGAATATATAAGATAAGCATAACTTTAATAACTTGCAACAACATAGAGGACATGGCACGAGTAGCTCATAACATCATTGACCTCAAATGTGAGCCCAACTTCAATCATAAGAATAGATCATCATCAACCTTACCCTTGCATTAACATCAACATTAAGGGGCTCACAAGAGGTGAAATCTTTAAGAAAGGGCTCAACCCGGCTTTACAACATCATCAACAATTCATAAGACATGCATTGGTCCTCCAATTCCTCAAGAAATCATAACCGAATATTTTATCAAACAGTTGGCGGGTGTGTAAGGCTAGTGTAAAACCATGCAATTCAAGAGTGAAAACATGCAAGTAAATCACATGTAAAACCATTAATCAACACTTTGTAACACCCTAAAGCAACATACATTAAGACCCTTCATCAAATCCAACATTAGATCCAAGATTTTGAGCTTAAAACATGCTAAACAACCATACTTTCATGAACTCAAATCACTGTGCAGTAAATTTCTTAATATACAAAACCCACATGTAAAATAAACTTTAAATCATGCAATTTAAGTAGAAACGAGGATTGGGCACCATGGGTGGAAGGACTAATGGTTGAAACCCAGATACCTTAGTTTTGGAGAAACTCTTTATGAAGATTGGAGATGGAGTCTTGAAGCTTTGAATGAAATTCTTGATGAAATCCTTAAGATTGCTCTTGAGCTTTGGGACTTGAATTTAGTGAAATATGAGTTTAAGTGCTTGAGAGAGTATTGGGGAATGTTTAAGATGACATGAGGGTGAAATAAGGCTAAGTATAGTTATTTTCAAGTATGGGAACTCTTAGGCTCAAGTCTTGAAAGTCTTGGACTGAAGTAAAAAAAAAAAATCAGGACCAAACGCGACGTGAATTACTCACTGGAATTTGCATTTCTACACATACGAGTTCTACGAAAACGGGCATAAATTCTTCATCCGAACTCGAAAATGAGGTGAAACCAAGGGCGTTGGAAAGCTAATTCAAAGAGCTTTGATTTGGTAGGTTGTGAGATATGCCCCTTTAAAGTTGACCCTCGTTAAATCGCATTTTTGCGATTTTTGAATTTTGATACGATTACTCTAAAATTTGGGTTAGACCCATTTCCCACTCAATTTTGCCCCTTGAACAAGAATATGAAGTCGGATTTTCGAAATAATGAATGGATTTTTAGACATATGGAAATTATGATTCTGGGCACTTTGGACGCACATTTTCGGGCACTTTTTGGGGTCGTTTCTGACACTCAGAGAGAATCGCAAATCTACTAGCCACATATGGCGTCGCAAATGACAAAACTGCACCCAGATCAAGCAATGCATAATAGTTAAAAGTAAAGCGTCAGATAGGTTTGGAACCTTTTCCCCTTTTAATATAATAACAAGGTAAGCTTCCAAAGCTTCTTTCTTCAGTTGGTGCGACTCGATGCGTACCCATCACGATATCTGGTGCAACCTCTTAGTCCTGTCAGTTTCTTATCGCATACAGACGGTTTATTCCACCGTCTATCCCTGGTGCAACACCTTTCTAATTACCTTTGGTTTTTGGTGCTGTAGTAGAAGACTGGGCCTTATTGGCCTACATCGGACATTCTTTCTGGAAGTGACCCATAGCAACCATTCTCTCCCTCTTCACACTCTCCCAAATGCATCCTTCCACATTTTCCACTAAGTGGCTTTCCTTTCGAACCAAGGGTCACACTGGCCTTAGACTGAGGACCTTGTGCTCCAAAGTTCCGCTGACCTTGGGACTTCTGATCATACCTGTTACTCGAAGTTGGTGCACTTACTGCGGATGGTGCATAACTATTGGATCTCTTCTAAAAGTAGGACTTGTCTCCCTTACTCTGCTTAGGTTGGCTACGCTCAGGCCCTGCTGACTTAGCCTTCTTGTTCAAATGCGCCTCCCTATCCCACTTCTTATCCTCCCCAAGTTGTTGCGCATAGACCATAAGCCTAGAAATGTCCATGTCTGGGATCAGTAATGTCTCCTTGCACTCTTTCTTCACATGCTTGCCCAGTCCAGATACGAACTTCCTCATTCTTGCCCTTATGTCCTGGACCATCTCTGGGGCATACTTGGATAGTTGGATGAACTTGAGATTGTATTCCTTGACAGTAAACTCTTCCAGCTTCTAGTACACAAACTCTTCAATCTTCACCTCCCTCAGCTCCTGGGAAAGAAGTGATAAAGGAAAACATTCTCAAATTCAGTCTACTCGGCAGGCTCATCATCCACCCTTAACCCTGTTCCGATTGGTTGTACTAGCCATTCGCCACTTCCTTAGGCTAGTAGGAGGCAAGTTCAACTCCCTTAATCTCAGTAGCATGCATGGCTTTCAGGACCTTCCACATCTCATCAATGAAGTTTTGGGGGTCTTCCTCAACCTTACCCTGTGAAAATTGGTGGTTCATTCTCAGAAAATCCCTAAGCCTGGTTGCAGCAGTTGGCTTTCGGGAGCTAGAACTAGGAGCCAGTGAAGTTCGATTACCACTCTAGGAGGCCACAAGCTTGGTAAGCATAGTAATGACTCCCCTTTAACTCAGGCTTCGAAGTGGGAGTTGGGTAAGCAGTAGGCGTCTGAGGAACTTCAATAGCTCTAGCAGGTCGACCCCGTCCTCTTGTTCCTATCTGCAAAGACACTTTTGTTAGGGTATTCTTAATGTTGGAGGCTGAGGCGTCCCTTTGGGTGGCAGTATGTTTAGGAGGCATCAACAAACGCGTAATGTAGGAATCAGATGGATACTTTAATAGAGTTAAACTCTATCACACGAACTCAGAATACGTAAGAAGTGTAACCATTACTAATGCCCTATAGCCTCTTGCTTATAAAGTGTGGTGCACAACACACCATAAACAAGACTCTACTAGACACGGCTTCATAGACTCTCTAGGTCGCTTGAACTCTGTACTCTGATACCAAGTTTGTCACAACCCAGGAGGGTACCCGTGGCGTGGGCGAAACTTGAAGAACCATTGCTGATTCCCCAAAAGAACCACCTGGCCTAATCGTCACATCACACTCAACAGCGGAAGAATATACTCAAGTAAAAGACTATGAAGTAAATTAAATAGCTTAGTCTTTATATAAATAACAAGTTCCAATGAACAAGAGTTGGAAAATAACAATCAACTGTCTCCTCTCAATGTCTATGAAGCCTCTATCCAAATCTAGAAGGTACTAAGACAAGCCCAGGCTATCCTGGCCTAATCGTCACATCACACTCAACAACGGAAGAATATACTCAAGTAAAAGACTATGAAGTAAATTAAATAGCTTAGTCTTTATATAAATAACAAGTTCCAATGAACAAGAGTTGGAAAATAACAATCAACTGTCTCCTCTCAATGTCTATGAAGCCTCTATCCAAATCTAGAAGGTACTAAGACAAGCCCAGGCTATCTCAAATAAAATAGTACTACTCAATGGGGATCAAAGAAAAGGGCTCCTCCAAATAGAAAGGAGGGCTTGCCAAGTCCAAAAGTGAGAAGCTGGACCTCAACAATGCGCCTGCTGAAGTCTTCTGTTACCTGTGTCTACATCAGTAACGGTGCAGGCTCAAATGGACATCAGTACAATGAATATACTGGTATGTGAAATGACCAAGGAAACAAGACTCAAACACAAATCAATCAGCTCAACTCAGCAATCAACTCAACAATTCATAACTCAACTCAGTAAACATGCAATGTAAAAATATAACCATGTTTTGAGAATAGACTCAGTGTTATGCAACTCATTTAAAATATTTCATATCATATCATATGTTATTTGGGAGTTTCTCTTAACCGACATCCAATCCCACCACCTTTAGTTTTGGTGATGCACAACAGAAGCAACGTCGTTGCCATGCCTGTCCAATACTTGCCAAGGTAAAGGAGATCAAACCTCTCTTGGATGCACAATCAATGTCCATCTATTTGGGACAGGAGTCGCCCGAATCATCAATGCAACTATCCTACGCTAGCAACCTAGTTTATGGGTTAGAGTCATTATCTACTCATGCCCACTCATGCCCATATCGGTGCTCAATACTCCTTCCAAGACTAAAATATACTCATATCAATCAACTCTTTTTGTACTTACTCCAATCAAACTCAACCCGATCACTCAACAATTCAACCTTCAGGACCATTGATCATGCATGCAATCAAGACTCAAACTCAAACTCAAATAGTCATTTATACTCCATCAATCATGTTCACCACATAAAACACATAAAATACTCATTACATATACATATTGACAAGTAATTATGCTCGTCATGCTTAGTAATGCTCAAGTTACTTAACTTTGACATTGACAATCACGATCTCGGTTTTGATCAATGGACAAGGTTACCCGGAATGATGCAATTTAGTGTTTATAATGTCAACCATAGTGTAATACTCTAATTTCACGTAATCAGCATGCAACTCATCAATTCATTCATAAATATGTTTGACAACTCAACAATACGTGAAAGCAACTCGAAGATTAATGTTATAGGATTTTATTATTCAATCTTTATGCCTCAATTCGATCGGGTATATGAAAGAGTATATGGACAGACTTAATCCTACGCTTTGGGTAGCCTTACATATCTGGAATTACGAAGAACGACCAACTCTTAGACAGTCTTCAATCATGTGCTTGGAACCCTAGCTTTCTCTCTTCCTCGACGCTCTCAAGATTTCTGAGTATTGAATGAGGAATAATACACTTAGGGTATTGATAAGGGCCCAAAATTAACCCAAACCGTCCAGGGTAACTGCCTAATGGAACCACGAAACCTCGTACACGAGTCGTGGTCCCATCTACGGGTCATGAATGACCCTTCGTAGATTGGGGTCTCAAGAATTTGGGTTACCGGATTGGGTTCTACGACCCACTTTTTATTGGCTGTGAAAACGATCATGGGCCGTCCTGTTAATCTAGAAAAATTGATTTTTCGGAACCTCAAACCACGAAACCCATTCTTCTGCTCGTGGAAGGTTTTACGGTCCGTGGACTTCCTCGTACAAAGGCCTCATTCTTAGAAATTTTTTTAAGTCACATGGGCAACTATGGAGTCCTATCTACGGGTGTAAATGCCTTAACATGTTCCATACCATGCGAGTTATAGCATGGAATATAGTGTACTACCCCATAAAAAAGGATCCAATATGCTTGCTAAGGCATAATGGTATATACTAGATGGATCCGCTAGCTAAGCTAAGTCAAGGCTCTACAACAACAACATACCCAATAAACTCTCACAAGTGGGGTCTAGGGAGGGTAAAATGTACGCAGACGTTACCACTACCTCATAGAGATAGAGAGATGGTTTCCTGAAGTCAAGCCTCTACTAAAAAGTGAAATAGGTAAAGTCATGCCTCAACTAACAAATATCTATTGAGAAGTCATGCCTTAACTGACGGAGACCCTCCCTATCCTACAGTGGCATGTAGTTTTGGGACAAAAGAATTGGTACTGAAGGTCTCATGCTTCTATTAACGGGTGAGCTTTCATCCTAGGTCCACTCGATGCAGGTAAACTCTTAACAAGAATAAACATGCATAATCATAATCATGATCTTGTAAACGATAAGAATCTTGTAATACCGAATCATACATTAAACTCATAATGACAGAGTTGCTTCTTAAATCATGCTTTTGTAACACAGACATAAGGATAACAACAACAACAAAATATCCAGTGGAATCCCACAAGTGGGGTCTGAGGAGGGTAAAATGTATGCAAACCTTACCACTACCTCATAGAGATAGAGAGGCTATTTCCGGAAAACCTTCTTCTAAAAGAATCAAGCCCCATATGTAGAAGGTAAGATATGGAAAAAGGGGAAAAAGGAACATAAAGTAAAGCAGAGGATTACTAATAATGTAAAAACGAGTGATAGTATGTAAATACGATAAAAGTAAACAAATATATGACGAATAATGACAACATCAGATGTAAAGGCATCATTACTCCTACTAACCTACTATATCACAAAGTCATATATCGACCTACTCCTCCTAGCCCTCTACCCTAATACACGACCTTCACTCTTTTCTATCTAAGGTCATGTCCTCGGTGAGATGAAGTTTCGTCATATCTTGTCTGATCACCTCCCCCCAATACTTCTTCGGTCTACCTCTACCCCTTCGTGTAATCCCTAAATCCAACCTCTCGCACCTCCTAAAAGGAGCATCGATACTCCTTCTCTGCATATGTCCAAACCAATGCAGTCTCGCTTCCCTCATCTTGTCAGCCACACTCCCGGATGATCTCATTGCTAATTCTATCACTCCTGGTATGTCCACACGTCCATCTCAACATCCTCATCTCCGCAACTTGCATCTTCTAAGCATGTAAATTTTTAATTGGCCGACACTCCACCCCATATAGCAAAGATGGTCTAACCACCATCTGTAAAACTTGCCTTTAAGCTTAGGTGGTATCTTTTTATCACACAATACTCCAGCGGCAAGCCTCCATTTCGTCCATGCTGCTCTAATACGATGTGTAACATCATCGTCGATATTGCCACTACTCGCCACTACTCTAGATGATGGATTGTAGATACTTAAAGCTTTCTCTCTTTGGAATAGGTTGAGTGGCAAGCTTCACTTCAATATCTGCTTCATCTCTAGCAACACTGAATTCACACTCCAAGTATTCTGTTTTGGTTCTGCTCAATTTAAACCCTTTGGATCCCAAAATATATCTCCAAACCTCTAATTTATCAATAACTTTAGCCTGAGTCTCATCAATTAGTAGTACGTCATCTACAAATAGCACACACCATGTCACCTGCTCCTGGATAGACCATGTCAGTTCATCGATTGTCAAAGGAAAAAGAAAAGGGCTCAACACAGATCCTTGATGAAGTCCCATCTCAATAGGAAAATACTCTGAGTCTCCTACCATTCTTAATCGAGTTTTGGCTCCGTCATACATATCTTTTATCACTCTAATATACACCATTGGAATACCTTTTGCCTTTAGACATCTCTATAAGACATCCCTGAAACTTTGTCATAGGCTTTTTCAAGGTCAATGAAGACCATATGAAGGTCCCTCCTCTCCCTATATTTCTCCACTAATCTACGAACAAGATGGATTGCTTCAATAGTTGATCGTCCCGGCATGGATCCAAATTGGTTCTCAGAAATAGACACTACTTTTCTCACCCTTATCTCCACCACTCTTTCCCAAACCTTCGTAGTGTGGCTTAACAACTTGATACCCCTGTAATTGTTATAGCTTTGAGTATCATCCTTGTTCTTGTACAATAGAACCATTATACTTCTCTATTCATCGGGCATCTTAGCAGTTTTCATAATAGCATTAAACAACCTAGTCAACCACTCAATACCCTCCTTGACCACGCTCTTCCAGAAATCCGTCGGAATTTCATCGGGTTCGATTGCTCTCCTTCTGTTCATCCTACTAATGGTACGTCTAACTTCCTCAGCTTTGAAACGCCTGCAAAATCATGAAGCAAAATATCAAAATCATAAAGGTCTTTCATAATGAGAATGCTTCAATCAGAAGCAAACCTAAATTTCATTGAAGTATCTTGCCTTTTGCTAAAAAATATCATATTCTTATATTTTCTTCAAATCATGGTGCATGCATGTCAATTTTGTTGAAACTCTTAATCAAATCTTACTTCCATGGCATGGGTTCATAAAAAATCATTCTTAAGATCAATGAATTATTCTTAAATCATGCATGAGAAGATTAATTTGGAAGAATTGAATGTAATTTAGTGGAACCCATAATGAATCATTGAAACCTAACTCGAATTTAGATCAAAACTAGTGAAATTGAATTTGAATTTGGGGCTCCATGGATGGAAGAAGATCCATGGATAAAATTCCTACATAACTTAGGGAGAATTCTTTCTTGGAACCTAGAATTTAGAAGTTTGACTTGAAGAATCCTAGTCCTCTATCTAATATGATAGACAATGGGACACCATTCAACTTAACCATCTCCTAAAAGTAAAGTTTGGCATAATCCTCGGTTGAATAGGAAGTCTTTGTCGGAAGAAAATCCGCCGCTTTGGTCATTTGATCCAGGATCACCAAGATAGAATCATGTTGGTGGCGAGTGTGAGGCAAACCTATAATGAAGTCCATATCTAACTCTTCCTACTTCCAAGTAGGTATTTCAATGCCTTGGGCCAACTCATCGAGTCTTTGGTGCTCAATCTTGACTTGCTAGCAATTCGGACATTTTGCCACAAATCCTTCTTCATGCCATTCCATCAATACGCTTCTCTCAGATTGTGATACATCTTGGTGGCTCATGGGTTAATAGAATATCGATATTTGTGAGCTTTTGACAAAATTTGTTGCCTCAACCTATCTAGATTCGAAACACATAATCGACCCTAATACCTACTAAGCACACCATCTCCCCCTTGGAAAAAAGCCTCAACAGACTTTATGAGAACTACCTTCTTTAGTTCCATCAAAATTGGATCATCATGTTGCTTAGCATTCCATCGTTCACAAGGGTTGATTTGGTGGAACCATTTTGGACAATCATACCACCATCTTCAGGATGTACTAACCAAACTCCCAAATGAGCAAGTCAAAGAACATCACAAACCAACTCCCTTTTTTAATCTTGAATGTGAGCAACGGTCCCTATAGACAATCTACTAAGGTAATCCACCACTATATTGGCCTTACTCGAGTGATACAACATTCTCATTCATAATTCTTTAGTGCTCATTCATAATTCTTTAGTAACTCGAGCGACCTCCTTTTGCAAAGATTCAACTCCTTTTAGTTGGTAAGCATCCAAGTCTGTCTTTTCTATTAGAGATACACCCATAATGTCAATGATCTTTTGATCCCATCTATGAAATCTTGCGCATCCTCATCTAGATTCGATCACGAAACTCTGTGATGATATCATCGACATTAAATCGTTGACATTGTTGCTTTGAGTCAATGCTTTCACTTTTCTATTTTCTATTTGATAATTAGTCCACTTGTTACGCTCGAATTTCACCGTATACATTTACGTTAAACAAAGTTACATGTATTAGTGTGTAAACTATATTTATTTGTCTTGATACCATGAAACTTCGGGGGATTCATCTTAGTGACATCTCGAATCATTGCCGCCGCCACACCCGCATTTGGGTTCACGGGGGCTACTATCTCTCTAGTAGCTTGAGCCATGGCGGCTTGGGCCAACACTTGGAAAGCGGCTTTGAATTCGACATGGGTAATTTGCTCGACCAAGAGATCTATGGGAGCTTGATGCCTCATCCACATTTCTTCTCAATGGAACTTGTTGTGGAGGGCATAATTTTGAAATGTATAGAACATAGATTAGAAGGAAATCTTATAGAGTTCAACTCTATCGCACGACATAAGATCATGAAAGAAGTGAAGTTTCTTAAATGCCTCATAGCTTCTCGTACATAAATGTGATGCACTCGACACCCATAAACACGACTCTACTCGATATGGCTTTGTTAGACACCTTAGGACACATGAACTTGATGCTCTAATACCAAGTTTGTAATGGTCCAAGCTAGACCTTAGACATGACATGACGAATAAAAATCCCGAAGACTCTAAACAAGCCTCTTAGCATAAATATGATGTAAGATAGCACAATAATCAGATAAGGAATGAAAATGTGGAATGTAAGTCTCTAAGCAATCTTATCATAATAGCGCAATCAAACGAAAAATCTAAGCAACAACAATAGGGAATAAAGATGACCAATATACTAACTTTAACAAGCCTCTACTATGCAGATGGGGCATACGACAAGCCCTAGCTCACCATCTAAGTCTGAAAGAAAGCAATAGAACTCATGACGAACTTACCATCAAAGTATGAGGACTCACCAATGACGCTAAGATAACAGGAAATCTGAACTAGCCTTGATCGTGGGAAGAATCGTCTCGACCTATATTATAAAACAATATAGACAAAAGTATGCGGTCAATACTTAAGGAATGTATTGAGTATGGAGAGTGTGCTATGCATGTCACAATTATGATAATCTAGCAAATCGGCGACTGATAATGCAATGGCCAGATAAAACATATCATAAAATTGATAATTGAAAAATCTAAAATAATTAAAATAATTGATATAAGTCAATGCAAAATATTTGAGAATTATATCTAAACACACGTGTGCTACATTTTCACATAGTATCGAGGATCGTTTAGAGGCTATTTTTCATTAGTTTATTCTTATACTTGGGGTCCCAAGTCGGATACCTCACTAGTCGAGCACTAGTCCCAGATAATTCATGTCATGTGCTGGACCCTGCTCCTACTGTGGGCTTGCTTCCTCCTTGCTAATCAATTACACTTGAAAAAGGTATCCGATCCACTCAAAATGCTTATACACATTATACATACTTGAGCTATCGTCTATCATCACCTATTATGCCTTTGTATCATCTTTGTCCTCTATTTTCATTTCTAAGACTACAAGTGAAGCACTTGCTCATTCTGGATAAAAGTAGGCTATGATTGATGAGATGTTTGCTTTTCATATGAGTGATACATGGGAGCTTGTATCCCTTCCTGTAGGTAAATCTTGTGTTGGTTGTTGTTGGGTTTATGCATCCAAAATTGATCTAGACGGCCAAGTTGATATGCTTAAGGCTCGGCTTGTTGCCAAAGGGTATATATAGATATTTTGGTTAGATTATAGTGACACTTTCACTCCCATGGCTAAAATAGCATTTGTCTGTCTTTTTCTATTTATGGCTTTCGCTTTTCATTAACCTCTTCATTTGGTTGGATATTAAGAATATTTTTCTACATAGTGATCTTGAGGAAAAAGTCCATGGAGCAACCACCAAGTTTTGTTGCTTGGAGGGAGTCTAGTGGAGTTGTATGTCGATTACGTAGGTCACTCTACAATTTGAAAACAGTCTCCTCGAGCCTAGTTTGGGAAGTTTAGCATAATAATTCATGAGTTTGGCATGACTCGTGGTGTAGTTGATCACTCTATATTTTATCGGTATTTTGCTCTAAATCTGCATATTTATTTGGTGGTTTACGTTGATTACAACAATATCACTGCAATGATCAAGATGATATCACAAATTTGAAGCAACATCTCTTTCAACAATTCCAAACTAATGACCTGGGTAGACTGAATTTTATTAGATATTGAGGTTGCTCAATCTAGCTTAGGTTTTGTCATTTGTCAACGCAGGTATACCTTGATCATTCTTGAGGCGATAGGAATGATGGGATGTAAGCCCATTGACGTTCCCATGTATTTGAATGGTAAACTCCTTTCTGGATAACGGGAGCCACTTAGTATTCCTGAGAAGTATAGACTACTACTGGTTGAAAAGTTGAATTATCTCAAAGTGGCTAGACCCGAAATCTCTTTTCTTGTGAGTGTTGTAAGTCAGTTTATGACTCCCCAGGTAATAGTCATTGGGATGCAGTTCTTATTCTGTGATATATAAAGCCATATCCTAGTAAAGGACTCTCTTCGAGGATCATGGCCATGTGCATATCACTGGATATATAGACGTCGATTGGGTAGGATCACCCTCTGATAGCATTCTACACTCGAATATTGTGTTTTAGTGGGAATTAATTTAGTATTGTGGAAGAGTAAAAAAACAGAGTGTGGTTGCTCGATCTAGTGCAGAAGCAAAATATCGAGCAATGGTTGTAGCAACTTGTGAGCTAATTTGGATCAAACAGTTGCTGAAAGAACTAAAATTGAGAGAAATCGTTCAGAGGATTAAGGATATTGAGATGGGTTATCATTTTGTCAGAGAAAAAGTACTCTCAGGAGATATTGTTACAAAATTTGTGAAGTCAAATGATCAACTTGCAGATATTGTCGCCAAGCCCATCAACAGTTCTCGTATCAATTATATTTGTAACAAACTAGTTACAAATGATTTATATGCACCAACTTAAGGGGGAGTGTTAGAAAGGAATAGGTATATACATCTTACTTAGAATAGTAATAGGAATTGTACATAGTATCGTACCGGTTGTAATATAGTGGCTATAAATAGGTTCTGTGTGTAATAATGTATATACACAATTCAATAATATATTTCTCACTAAGCCCATGAGACAAAGCTAACAACAGTGTTTCCATGACTCTACCAGTTTTTGCTGCACCTTCAAACCCCACTTTCCATTGTCCATTTGAGTCACGAATAACTCCTCCAATCCCCTGTTTTCTTTCACATCCTTGAATGCACCATCAGTACTCGGTAGACCTGTTCGTTCCCATTTTACATGTACTGGAACTTTATGGC
Organism: Solanum medicagineum; assembly: GCA_026153255.1. NCBI lineage: Eukaryota > Viridiplantae > Streptophyta > Magnoliopsida > Solanales > Solanaceae > Solanum > Solanum medicagineum. Next base: position 12,666,458 of record JAPFFP010000070.1, read on the forward strand.
ATTTCCTAATATGTTTGTTATCTAAGTGATAATATTCCAAAGCCATTCGGTAAATAAGTTGTCTTAGGTTGGTTGTTTTTTGTGCGAGAATATATTATTATTTTGAGTCTTCCATAAATGCCAGAAAGTAGAAAAAAAGAGTATTTGGCTTGTTAACCCATAAGCTGTGGAAATGAAATTAAAGGTGTGTAGATTATGAAGTGTATGGTAGGGAGAATCCTTTCTAGATGTGAATATGGACATAATTCGTGTTCTACACAGTTATGAGGCTTCTAGGTGGTAGGTTTTGTTCTTTTGATTACAACTGTAATTATTACCAAATTATACCTTTGGTGTAGTTCTCTGTTTAAAATAGATAAGTTAACTGATTAAAAAAAATTAGTGAAAAGGGGAAACTAATGGTTCTGAATCACTGTCTTGATTTCTTCAGGTAAACTGAAGGTCGAGGATAGTAACCATGAGCCATATTGTATGGTAGATGAAACCATAACAGCTTGGTCAGTCTTTTGGAGTGGGCCTTGAATAAGTTTACAAAGAGTTAAATTAGGTGCTAACCAAGGTTCTGTCCATAATCTAACATAGTTCCCGTGGCAATTTTCCACATTATATCTTTTTGGTAATAGTTCCAGTCATTAGTAATGTTCTTCCAAGTTCTGGAAGAGTAGAGTAGTTCTGCCATGATACGACATTAACCATTGAGAAGTAAATGAAGCTTACATAGATTTGGGATTATGGCATAGTCTCGAAGCAGTGCTAGCAAGCATTGATTTGGATATCTTGTATTCGCAGACCTCTTTATTGTTTTGTGACTATGCTCGAACGAATTAGATGAAGTTTTCTTGTCTTGTGAAGAGATATAAAAGCTTTATAAGTAAACTTGGTGGAACCAAAATAAAAGAGGGAGAGAATGGTAGTTTTTAGGTGGAGCGATGTTGAGTGTGTGATTTTCAGTGGAGTTGTTGGGGTCGAAGAGAGGGCTTGGCCCCTATTTATGCCTTTATGGTGGTCTCTGTTTGGGGTATTTCTTTTTGGGTGATTCTGGCATGGTGTGGTGGAATAATTTGATGGCCATAGTGAGCGTGGAAGATGCGATATTTGGAGTTGGAGGTGTCTGGAGGGATAGTGTTTTGTGGCGTCACAGATGTGGTCATTATCGATGAAGATGAGGTGAGATTGGTGGCAGAGTGGAAATGTGAGGTGCATGAAATTAGAGAATTGGAGATTGCCAAAGATTGCCTATGTTGGTTTTGGGATGTGGTGGCGTTGGCGAAAACCATGGAGACAGTATTGGTGTCAACCATCAAAGAGGAAGATGAAAAATAGAGTTGGAAAATTTCTGTCAGATTGGGAATATAGCTGAATTTTTAAGGTTCTTTTTCCTTGAGTTGTGATATGCTGCAAACTGATTGGCACATGTGATGCAACCTCTAAGAATAAGTGGCCAAACACCAACAATAGCTGTGTTCCGTACAACTTTTGATATTTGAAGTGTTACTGTGTCGAGGAAATAGGTGTAAGTTGAGAAAGGAAAGCATGTACATAAGCCCATGAAATATCATGTGAAAACATCTTGGATGACATTACAACTTCCATTAATAGAAATTTTTCAATAGCTACTAAAGTATGTTCTTTCACCACTACTAATTTAATTCAAAAGTCACGTAAATGGACAGAGGAAAATTGTAATTTCAGGGGTATGTCCATAGCTAATGTTCTTTTGCACGTGTCCTCTTTAGTCTCTGGTTTTGTTTGGAAGTATTGGGGCAAGATCTAGAAGATCTTCATTGAAGTTTCACTTGCTTTCTGATGAGGATAAAATTAGGGGTGTCAATTTGGTGGATTGGGTCAAATTTGAGCGGGTTATAATGGGTCAACACAACAAACGGGTCAAGACCCAACCCAACCCAAATTTGCTTGAGTCAAAAAAAGTTGAATAATGGGTTACAGAGCGGGTCAAGATCTAACCCGACCCAACTTTTACTAAGTTTTACTTACTTTATTCATTCTTTTCAATATTTTTTTTCATTCTTTTCAATATTTATTACTTAATTAATTTATATTTTTCTTTATTTTGGCTATATAAAACTTATCAAATTAAAAAAGGTTTTTTAAAAATATTTTGACAAGATCGGTCTCGAGTCAATCCGGATTGAATATCAACCTAATTTTAAATGGGTTGGGTTGAGATGAGTTGAACTGATAAATGAGTTGGCTGGGTTGAGTTTAATTTTGTCACCCTTAAAATATTCTGTGCTTCGTCCTTCCTCCTTCCTCTTTCTTCCTTTTTATATTTTGGGAAACATTTTTCCTCTCCATAGTCCATTCTTTTGTGTTATGTAGGGGGTGGAACAAGCATTAATATTAAATAATATAAATACTTTATGATGGGCCTAGTTGAATTGTTCGAGTGCTATACAAAGCTATTGACAAAACAATTTGTGCATGCTTTCAGAAATCTTCTGGTATCTCATGTCTTGTCTTTTCTGGTAGAAAGAAGACTGATGTATTATCATCAGTGGACAGTCTCGTCTTTTCTGCTTTTTAGTATCTGTTGGCTAAACGGATTTATCCTTTAACGTCAATTTTGGAGACAACAGGAGTTGAATCTAATATTACTGATGATCACCTGACTTTGAAAATCCATGCAACAGGGAAAACAAACTGTACTGGAGTGCTGTCTAAGAACATGTTGCAGAAGGCTTACAACGAATGGCTTCTACCTTTGCGTACATTAGTGACAGGAGTCATGGCAGAAAACCAGCAGGATCGTGACCAACTAGCATCGGACACAATGTGTGCCTTGAACCCCATTGAGTTAGTTTTATATCGTTGTATTGAACTCGTTGAAGATAATCTGAAACATGCATAGCTTTATCCCCATGTTACAGTTATCTGGCAGTGCTTGTCTAGATTCTAGGAACAATACAAGAAAAATGTAATCATTCATTCACTTATTTTGTCTTGTTTTTTTTGCTTTTCCATTCAGTCGCACTATAATTCCTCTTTCGCAATCTGGTAGTTTAATTACAACTATGTACTGGCATTTTCCGTTTAACGTGGACTTCTTGTTGCCAAGATAAAATTATTTTTGGAGTTCTTTTTTATATATGCCAATGTAATAGTATAAAATTTATTAAATGATTGAAAATTATATTAAATTTAAAATATATTGGTCCAAATAAATATTGTGGATTAATATAATTGGTTTGATTACTTAAGTTCAATAAAATATGAATTTAATTAAAAGTCCCAAATTCATTTATTTGGGCTACAAAAAAAATTACCCATAGTATTAGGTCTAATATCATCTCATCCTAGAGACCCATTTGATGTCATGTGTCGGATGATGTGGTATGTCAAGTTAAATAAAAAAATCAATAGGATCATGTCATGTGTCAAAGTGTCATCACATTCCTATCTCTATCAAAAACTAATAAAAATATGCCACATGTACAAGTGACTTGTTTCGTCCAATCCAATATCGTCATGCCATTTGAAAGAAAAACTTATTCTTATCACTTTTCTTTTGATATGTCACTTAAATCTGATTGGTCGAAAGAAAGTCAAATTCCATAATAACTCCTTTATTGTACAACTATATATAGGATCCTCATAATTCAGAAATCATACAAGAATTTTAACAAGAAACAAGAGAGAACACTCATAGATCAAATGCCATAGATTTTTCTACAAGATACAAGTTTAAGAATTCAAATAATTGAGCATTCAAGTTCAAGACCATCGAATTCCAAAACAAGCCTAAAAACCTTTGAATTCAAGTACAAGTTAAGATCAAGTTCAAGTTTATCAAATCCATAAATCAAGATCAAGTTCAAGCACAAGTCAAGAACAAGTCCATATCAAGTTCATCAAATTCGTAAATCAAGATCAACACCATCGAATTTAAGATCAAGACCAAAAACCTTTGAATTCAAGTACAAGTCAAGATCAAATTCAGCAAGTTTTACGAGATTCAAAAGATTAAGCCGAAGAGCCCTTAAATTAATATTTGAAAAGGCGAATTAGAGGATTCATAGAGATTATAGAACTCACATCTTGAAATAAAATATTACGATTGTTGCAATACTTTTCGTCTTTAATTATTTTCTCGACGCGAATTTTATCGTTATACAATTTTTGGCACACCCAGTGGGACAATTTCTACCTCTCATATCAACTTTTCAAACATAAAAAATATTTAAATGGCTTTCAAGAAGATCAACTCCAATTCAACTTTTCCTTTAAAGCTGTTGACTTCAAGTTTTCTGCTAAAGTAGAAGGATGACCCAAGCGTAGGGCCTAGTCGTGACACGGTGAATGGGATCCCCGAAGGACCCTCAAACTAACCCTTAGGATACCTACAAGCATCAAAGGTGAAAGCAGAAATAGATACAAAAGCAGAAGCATTTACATAGTCTGAATCATAGCATGAGACATAGTATAAGAGAAGTTATGAGATAGAGTATACTAGACTGAAACTGAATACAAACATCTGTTCAAGACATGCCTCTAACATAACATAAGATGGGGGCTCAAACGGGCCTTGGCTCACCTAGAATGTAAAATAAAGACTGTCTCAAGTACATAAATGAAGCATGAGAAATGAAGTAGTATGCTTTGTCCTCGAAGCTGGAGAACTCACCTAACCAGGATCGTGATAACAAAGGGATTTGGCCATAAGGATTGTTAATAGGATCACCTGCTTCTGCATTATTATACAATATAGGCATAAAGTATGCATTAGTATGTTTGAATGTGCTAAGTATGCAAATATGAAATGTAATGAAGAAATAATTAACCTGCATTAGACATGTTAGATGAACAAGGGTATATATCTAGAAATGAAGTATATAGGTAAGGATAATCATAATAAGATGCCATAAGATACCATAGTGCATGAATGCTTTATTACATGAACATATGTGGAGACGACCGTAACCAACGCAAAGTGCAATATGACCTCACATTATGAGTAACATAACCTCCCCTAAGGGAGTCAAAGAGTAACCAACATAACCTTACTCATTATGGGTAGGAGCATAAAATCATTTTCATAACCCTACATGGTGAGTAGCCATTTCCAAAACGTTTTCACAACCTCATATAGTGAGTAGCATAACCTCCCCTAGGGAGTAAGAGCATCCAACAAAACTTCACACATCATGGGTAGGAGCATAAAATCATTTTCATAACCCCATATAGTGAGTAGGAAAACATTTTCATAACCCCACATGGTGGGTGGTAGTACATCATCAACGAGATACATAGTGTATATACATGCTTAAGTTCATAAACCTTTTCAAATCGCAATTCATGCATACCGTAAGGACCCAAACGTTGTACGACCTCATTGGAGCTTGAAAATTTCGATTTCGGAAAAGTTTGAACCAAGGTGACGCTCCATGGGAGCCCTCACGGTCTGTGTGAGGCTATACAAACCATTTGGGGTCTCCTTGGCGTGACCCTTGGCCTTGTGTGGGGTGTTGGAGCTTAATCATGGTGTTTTGGACTAAGGCATGCCAAAGATGGACCCTACACGAGCCATGTTAGGCTTTACGGCTATTTGGAGGGACGTGTGGTAACCCTAGTTTTGAAATTCTACAGTTTTAGGAACAAATAAAGGGGCACGGCCAAATATACAGTCCGTATGGGGTGGTATGACCCATATACCTCCCTGTATGGCTTCTGGAGTGAAATATTTTCTAAGTATTGAATCACCGTCTCCGAACTTCGTCATGGAAGAAATATTCTATGGAAGGTGGGACGGAGGGGGCACATGGACCGTGTGGCTTGGTGCGGTCAGTACCACCCTCCGTATGGATGCTACATGAAAATAACTCTAAGCATGAGATTACCGTTTCGGACCTTCGTCAAGTGAAATTTTTTCAAGTGTTGGATCACAGACATGTATATGGTCCATAGAGCATGTCGTGGACCGTATGGTCCTCTATGAGATGAAAATTTTAATTTTTCAACTCTTTTCATTAATAATGTTTTCGCAATTATAGTTTATCCTAAGGGTCTTTTGTGACCTCTGATGCTGCCCAAGGACTTTCAAATGACCTATGTTTTATTCCTTCATTCAAATTTATTCCTCCCACTTAGAATTATATTGAACCCTCTTAAGAACACTCACTAAAAGGACTCTTTTAAATCTAATCTTAGGAATCAAGGGAAGACTCATTCTTCTTCAAATTTCTTCTTGAAACTTCTTCAAATTTCTTCTTGAAACTTCTTCATCAGCTAAGGTATGTGGGATTGATTTTTGGTCTCTTTCAACTAAGAAGACACAAGCTCTTTCCACTTGAATTTCATGAAATTTTGCTTACTTTAAATATGGTCCTTGAATATTGTTGATTTTTAAATTCAATTGAAGTATGAGCTATGCTTTATTTTGATTTTAAGTTGATTTAAGCCTTTATATGTTGAAATACGTGAGTATTATGATGATTTGATTATGCATTGTCCCTTTAAAGTTTGAATTAAATATGAGTAATCGATTTTATGATTTAAATGTGGATTTAATTATAGATTTACTTCAATTTCATATTGTATTGTTGATTTTAGACTGAATCTCAATTACCTATGCTATTCTCACATCATTTAGCAAATGCATTCATGAGCATTGGATTTTATGGAAATTATGAAGTGAGTTAAGCCCAATTATGTTTATGTATATATGATTTTGATAAGATTATGGTTATGACAAGAATGTGATCACATAAATGTCTATTGTTATTGGCTCTTTGAGCATATTGACTTCTTGCACCATATTGTTTAATGAATGAGCTATTCCTATGCATGAGCAACATGATATTGAGTTATGATTTGGCTTTTTTAGCAATGAATGAATGATTATGAAGAATGTTTGGTTTTTAAGCCAAAATGTGCATTGAAATGATTTGAAATGACTATTGCCTCTTTTGAAAGCATGTATATGTATAAGTATTCTCGTGGGATGTCTGCATAGCATCGATGGATTGGGGGCATCAGGGCTATCCCCAAGGGTCCTTTCCCTTTCCTTGAACTATGTGGTAGCATAGGTATATGGTTGCCATTACCGAAATAACCGGGTCATAAGGAAGGTGGCTATCACACCGAAAAGACCAGATTATAAGGTGTGGTATAGATTACCTTTGGCAAGTAATCTTCTCTCACCCGATAAGATGTCAACATCGGGCAAATTCATGTAATAGCTCGCATGAGTTTGAGATGTCGGTCATTGTCTCATCCCCACTATATATGAGCAATATCGCATTTCATGCATCATGGATTTCATGGCATATAGTTATATACTCTTCTTTGGATATATATATTCTTTATAAAATATATTGTTTGTTGTCAAAAATTTGAACTAGTCCTACTCGGTACTGCCTCGCTCGTGTACATCTTAGGCCAAAAAACTCATATATTTTTATGATTTTTCCCATACTCTTTTTTTTTTAAATCTACCCTGTTCATCTCTTCCTCTTAACACTATATGCTTAATAATTTCTTCTTTAACCCCACCCTGGATGTGACAATTAATTTGTCCTTTTAAGCTTTTTTGGACTTTAAAGCCTTAGAATCTTAGGAATTTACAGGTTAATCCATCATTATTATTAAGCAGTTAAGAGGCTAAACATCTACTAAGGGTTAGATTACTTGCAAATTGTCAGACATAATACTTAAACACAATTTGAACATAATATACATGATACTTATAGCTTGAATATAAGATAACAACTAAACATGATAACATAAATTCAAACATAATGTACATACGATCAAATATTTTTTGGGGCGAAAACAGAATGTAAAATGTATGAACTTACATGACTTAGACTGAGAGAGGTTTCCCTTTCGGGAAACCCGACGGACTCCTACAAGCTTGTGAAATTACTAAACACACTAATTTACAACAATATATGTTATTTAGCTAGGAATATTTTTTGGTTGAGAAAGGGTTGGATACATAAAGGTCGATGAAGGGGAAGGGGAAGGGGAATATGTTGCTAAGAGAGAGTTCTTATGTCATCTATTCTTTTTTCATGTCTTTTTCTTCATCATTTGATCATCTATTTATAGGGACTTTTGGACTTCAAAACTAGACTTGAAAACCTTGGATATGAAACGCGTTGGAACTTGAGGCATGCAACCACCCATTTCCACCTATAGCTTACATATGCAACCGCCCATGTCTTCTTATAATAATATTGCCTCATTTTATACACTTCACATGGTCATTTTGACCTTTTGTCCTAGTTGTCCAAATATTTCTTGTCTACCACTGTTTCTTGTTTTTCCGCATCTACTTGATTGACTTCTTATTTTGTCGTTTTCTGTAATATCTGCTCACATGTCTAGATTGTGCAGTGCGATCAAATCGAATCTCATTCCCGAATCATCGTCCATTCCATCATGAACCTCGTCATCTAAGTCATATTGAGTTACTTCGTCTTTCAGATCTTCATACTTGTCTTGAAGCTCCTGTTTAGCATTTTGCAAATATTTTTCCTAAGTTTTTCCATTTTTTCTTTCTTTTTCTATCTTGATTTTCTTGTATTTTTCTTAGATGACTCACCTCTTAGTGTTGCAGGGAGTATTCGTAATTTTTTTCTCATTAGTTATACTTTTTGGCAAAGTGTCAGTCTTCAACAGATTTGATGAAGTCTTTACCGGCTACAGTTTGAGCCAAACTAGTTGTGTCCATATCCAACACAGTGGATATGTTTGCATTCGTTAGGGAATGCACACCCATCTATAGATTTAATAATTCTTTACCGACCACTGTTTGAGCCGGACTAGCTGTGTCCATATCCGAGACAGTGAATCTTTTTGCATTCATTCAGGAATGCACACCCATCTCATCCATTTTTATTGGAGATGGAGAACTCTGAGGATTTTTGTTGCGATCATCCATGCTTATTTGCGTTTGATATAACTCAAATTTTACTGCCCATAGGCATTCCTCCATTATTTGTAATTTTTCTATCAATCTAGGATTTTCTTGCATTAGTATTTTATTTTTAAAATCTAATCTTCTAAATGACTAAGTCATTAATAGCAATGGTCACAAAAAATAATTTATCAGTGTCTTTTTGGTTATTATACCGGATAGTTTGTCCTTGATTATGTCTAAGGACCGAAGAAATATAAAAGTTGGGTCCTAATATTCCTCTAGCATAATCTAATGCCTCTTTGAGATAATTAAGTACTTTGAAAAGTGGGGCTTTGACACCTTGTATGGAATCTGCAACTTCTATCCATGTCTGAGAAATATCATTTGTCTTACCATGCATAACTACATAGTATTTAAACTTCATTTCTCTACTTCATTTTGTGAAATATTGACATAATCTATTAACCACGGCTTTGAAATACTTGTTATCTCTTTTATTATAGGCTATCCAAAAATTATCTACTCGACACCTTTGATGTTTATCTATTACACACTCAGGTAATACCCTAAAAGATAAATTAGACGGTGGATAGAATATTAAATTATGCTTTCCAAAATACATTCTCTCCATTGTTTCTTCTGTTATTTTCTGAGTTCTGAAACGAACATTACCTAACACTATTTGCACGTACGAGTCTAGAGTTGATGACTCAGCTTTCACCGTGTCTATAGGCTTTGTCATTGCTGGTCTCATGCTGAAAAATAAATACTTCTTATTAGTTGAGGCTAAGATTTAATCTACTTAATTGATCTGCTAGGCTATTATCTTTTCCTTTAATATATTCAAAAACAATATTTTCGTAGGTTGAGATCATGTTGATGAAATTAAGCCATCTTCGCCTACTACTTATTCTTTTATTTATTTTTCTGATGAAATTTAACAATTGCTTCGCAGTTTGTTCTGACTAGCATTCTTCCTTGTTCAAAAGATATAACCGAAAACTATTTAACCCATATACTATTGCTAAAATTTTCGCGTCTATACTACTCATGTTTCCCTTTTCTTTATATTTCCACTCTAATATGCACATATTTTTTTCACTTTTATTACTATATTTACTTGGTCAGACTTTTAATACAACTCCCCATCCTGCAAAACTTCCATCTGTTTCTATAATTAAATAATTAGTTTCAAGAGGTATATTTAAGTTAGGAATATTTTTAACCTTTTCTTTAATTTTTTGCACTAACTTGATATCCTCTACATTAAAATGTTTCTTTCCTTTACTTTCTGTCTTAGCATAAAGTGGCCCTGCTATTTTTCCTATGTCTTGGATGAAATTCGTAGCATAATTTATAAGTTTTAGAAATTTTTGTATTTCTTTTGTACTTTCTAACTTATCTGGCATTTCTACAACTTTCTTAGCTATATACGCTTGTAACTTAATTTTTTCGTCTCCAAGTACTACTCCTAAAAAATTTGTATGTGTTTTACATAGCTTCCTTTTCTTTTTACTAATTATTATATCTAAAAATAACCTAAATACTGTTTGAAGGTGGCTTAGATGTTTCCTTATGTCTTTACTAAATACTAAAATATCATCTACATAAATAAGGATAAATCTTTTATAGTCTCCAAATATGCTATTCATTTCTCGTTGAAAAATTTGAGGTGCAGTCTTTAGCCCGAAGGGCATTTCTAGCCATTCAAAATGCCCTTCAGGACATGTCTATGCTGTCCATTCTATACTTTCTTCATGCATTCTAACCTGCTAATACCTTGATTTACAATCAAATTTACTAAATATTTTCTTTCATTGTATTCTGTTAATAAACTCATTTTTATCTGGGAGTTTATATGCAATAGTTCTGGCATTATCATCAAGTCTTTTATAATTTATTACCATTCTTGCATTTTCCCTTATTGTTTCACTATGGTTCCACACCATAAAGGTTGAGGACCTATGTTTTGATGTAGATCTTCGTATTACCCCTAGGTTTAATAATTCTTTAATCTGTATGGCAAAGTCTTCCATATCTTGATAAGTAGCCTCTATTGCGGCTGTTTTTATTATATATTCTGGGTTTATCATCTCTAGTTTACATACTACTTTATTCGTCTCCCAATGTTTTAGTGGGTTTTCACCTATTACCTCCATTTCATCTAATATTTTGACTATCTCGTCCAAGTCTTTTGGACTTTTAATAGCTCCTATTTTGGCTATTCCTGTCCTAAAGTTGTAAAATTCTGTTTCTATATCGATCAAAGTATAGTCTTTATTTAGTATATCATAGTCTTCTTCTTTGTACATTTCATCTTTTTTTCTTTTACTACATTTTTGACCAATTGCAACAATACTCCAGGTGTTCTGGGCCTAGTGTGTTGGAGGATGTTGTTTCTTTTATGTATCTTCCTTTTGTACCGACATGTAAGTAGTATTTTTTAAAGAATACTATTCCATCCCTTGTAATAAAATAGCTGCCATTGTTATGTAACATGAAATGTAGTCTTAGAATAAAATCTACATTTATATTTAAATCCCTTACCCATATTATATCTACTTCGTAAGTTGGTTTGTAAAATTCATTACATATATTTATGAAACTAATCTGGGCTTTATCTATATAGTGTTGATATATGTTATGAGTTCCGTCCATTTGCATTGCTGCATTTGGCTTATCTAAATTTTTTATTAGATTTGGTGGTATTATCTTCGTGTTTATTATGCACCCGGTACATCCTGTGTCTACTAATGCTAGAATTTCTATCTCTACATCTCCTATCTCGAGCCTTGCTAGTTTTTTGTACTGTAGTAATTTTTTTTTCTTCATTACATATTAGAGCTTCGTAAGTCTCTATGTTCATTAACTTTGTTTCTTGTGTAGGTTCTAGCTTCCACTCTTTGTCCACTTTTTCCTTTCACTTTTCTAGGGCGCTTATCCTTTGTTCTAGTTCATTTACTCTAGTTTCTGATGTCATTATTCTTAAAGCCGTGATCTGATTTCTTTCTTCTTTGTATTCATCTTCTTTTATTATCTTGATTTTTAGCATATCTTCTATACATGCGATGTATCCCTCCATATAGCATAATTTATATTTTGCTCTTTTCTTCTCTACTTGGGTACCACTTACATATAGTACATTGATTATTATCTATCCCTTTTTCTTTTCAAATTCATGATTACACTCTTGCAAAATATTTTCATTGTGTTTGCTTGTATTTCTTCTAAATCTAGGTTCTCCATTTCTAGTCCTATTTCGTTTAATAATTCTTCTTGTTCTGAGTCAGAAGAGTCTAATTGTGGTCTCTCAGTCGGTTCTATACTAACAACAAAATATACACTTTCACTATCTGTATTAACGTTTCTCGAAAATCTTCTATTAGTTGTGAATTTCTAGTCCGACTATTATTTCTCTTTGGACATACGTTTGCCAAATGTTCTATGCTACCACAAGTAACATTCTAATTTATTTCTATAGTTTCTATCAGTTCTATATTTTCTAACGTGTCTATTTCTGTCTAGATATGGTTTTCTAGATGATGACTTTCTTAGGTAGTATTTTCTTCTATAATATGTATTTGTATAATGTAGTCTATTTCTTTTATAACGTCTTTTTTGATTTTGGTCTTTATCATAGCTTTGAGTAGTATATATTATGTTTTTACAGAAACTCATCTCATTTTGCTTTAACTGTTTTTGAATTTGTATATTTGTGCATTTTTCGATTATTATTTCCATCACATGTTGCACCCTATGTCCTATTGACCATCTAGCATTCTAATTTTGGATTGCTCCTTCTCTTTTATACCATCTTTCTTCTATTTCTCGACCCAAAGCTTTGGGCAATTTATTAAACAGCTTCTTCACTAATTCTTCGTAAAACGAATTTCCACTAATTGTACAATAATAGAAATAATCTTTTAGAAAAGTTTTTATAAAGAACCAACTTGTTATACTTAATTATTCTAGTTTTATTAGAACATTTCTTTGTACTATTACTAATCCACTATTGGGGCCTTCTCCATTATCAAACTATGTATTTTATTAGTAAAATTATAAGAATAAGCGCCCATATTTACTAGAGCCTGAAATTCTTGGGGAAGTTAGACTTATAAGCTTCCCATAATGCTTTTGCCGATTCTCCTAAGAAAGTCTCCATATATTTATGCATTGTTTCTGCGTTTGTATCTTGATATGTCTTTATATAGTCTACTACAACTATTCCTTTCTAGAGGTCTATGACTGTGTTCCACATTTGTGGGTAGTGCGCGACTATATTTAGTATTTTTCCTTTGTTACCGCCTTTGGTTCTTCAATTAACATTCTTTTTCCTACCGATTTTATGTTTTTTGTTATTATTTTAGGATTTACCCTAAATGCTCTTCTTCGTGGTACATTCTTGGTACTCGTATCTACTATATGTTGCTGTGTTGTTCGTTGGAAAGGGTTAGAATTAGGAGATTCCATAAATTCTTCTTGGCTTATAACCGAATCCAATTCTATTTCTTCATCACTATAATATATTTTATTGAGAATTTTGTCAAAGTCATCCAGTTTTGTTTGGATTTTTTGTTGTTCTCTTTATCCTAAGTTATCTGCTCTAAATTCACATTTTTAAAGTGCAATTCGGTCTCTATTAGATTCATTGCTTTAATTTACACCCTTTAAATTTAAGTGTTGCACTTGTATTCTCTTCATATCATCTTTTCACCTTTCTCAAGGCATCATCCACCCAAAATTAATCTTCTATTATTTCTACATTCATCATTTCTATGGTTATGTCAATTTCGTCATCTAACTCCTTTTGCATAGTGTATTTGTAGTCAATGAATCTTATAGATGTTTCTCCTTTAGTATTTGTATACATCAAATGTGATTCTGGTACTATTATTGTTTTCTTGTTAAATTTTTGTAAATTTCATTCCAACTCTGTATATTCTTCTGGATTTAGTTTTATTGGTCTTATTAGCTTTATTCCTTTATCTCTCATTACGTCGACTAGATCATCTACCTTAATCCTAAATTTTATATCACTACTTAGGGCCATTTTTCCTATAAATCCTACACACACTAATAGATTATTACCTCTCTCCATTTCTTCATAACCTTTAGTCTGTATTCCTATTTTTACATTTTTTCAAATTCTTTCAAGTTTAGCATGAAATCGGAGCTAATATAGAATATTCTTCCATTGTTAACCATATCTACCTCGATTAATCGTATGATGAATTTCTTTAGATCAGACCATCTGTCATCATATATTGCAACTAATACTTTAGTGCTAAGTTCTTTCTAGTTAGTCCTTTTAATCCAATTATAATTAATCCCATGTGCATGCGAGTCATTCTAGTATTTATTATCGTTTTAAATGATTTTGAATTAATTAGATTTATTATTGTTGTCTCGTTTCCTATGGCTGACAACTGCTCTTCTTGATAATGTCGATATAGTTGAGTATTGCTTGAGAAATATGTTGTATTATATAATGTCTTAGGATTTAATAATTTTAATTGGTTTTGTTGGAAAATTTTTAAGTCCATGTCTATGTCAATAACCTGATTTAATTCTTGATTTTGACTTTCTTATCTACTTCGTCATAGGATTCTTGTTTGAAGGTTATTTCCTATTTTATTGTCTAAAAACTTATTCTTTGTCTTTCTTCAGTTGTTCTTGTCCTGCCTGAAAAAAGGTCCATAGTTGATGTCTTTTAGTCAACTTTGGTCTGTCTTTTTGTGGTGTTATTTATATACTTTTTAACTGAACTATTAATTTATCTACCTCATTATTTCTTGGTTGTTCTGCTACTTCGTCCTTTGCTTTAAGAAGTTTATCTAAGGTGCAATTATAGTATTGTTCTGTTTAGTAATAACTTGATCAGACTTGCTTTGGGGTATATACTCTGAAAACCCTCGCAGATCAGTTTGAAGTTTTGATGTAAAATTTAGTATCTTGGGTAAGTGGGGTCTAGATCGTTCATGAAAGAGAGATCTCTTCAAGCTTTGCTACTATTTTTTTTAATTCATTAATCTCAGTCATTACTGATTCTACTTGTCCTATTATTTTTGTTACTAGTTGCATTATCTTGACTTCTAATTCATTGGTTTTTTTTCTATTGTTCTCCTGACTAATTTTTCTATTTCGACCTTCGTAGGCATTTTTTCGATATTAATCTTATTATTCAAATATTGAATCTTTCTGTCTATTTCAAATTCTTGTAATTTTAGAAAATTGAAGTTTTGTTCAGTTTGTCTAGTATCTTTTCTGTTTGTTCTGAGTGTTCTCAATTAGGTCAAGTATTCTTATTATGACTTTATCATTTTCTTGAGCTTCTTCACTAAAATTTATTATTAAGTCTATTAATATATTATATTGTTTGTCTTCGGAATGTAGCGTATGTTCCCCTCTACTAAAACTGCACCTTATTACTGTATTATCTTTCAATATTATTGTTTTTTAGGGTGAATTCTTAGGTCTAAATACTCGAGCTTCTTTAGGGGATATATTGTTTTCAAATATTTTTTTTTAATAAGATGGCTCCATCCTAGTGGAGTATTTACTTTACACTGTTTTTCTTGGAATTTTATTCTCCGCGTATAGATTTTTGTGTCTCGTCTAATACCTTCTAACTCCCACCTTAATACACTTATAATTTCTGGACTCAGGAGTCTACGTACTATTGGGTTAGTTGGGTCTGTAGTTTCTAGTATGTGTAGATATGTACTTAATGCCTTCTCTAATGGTATTAATTGTCGTCTTTGTTTTACTTCCCTGTAATAAAACCAATATTTTAGTCGGATTATTGTAGCAAATCTCTGTGTTCTCATAGAAGTTCTATAAAAGATATCTAGATTTTAGGTATCCTAGTAACCTATATTCTAGTATTGATATTATATCTATTAGCTCTTCTGGTCTCTGATTATTCTCTTTATAGTTATTGAGTCTGGTATATTCAAGATATAGACCACTTAGTTGTTCTTTAGTTATTAAGTACAATTTAGTATTTTCGAAAGGTCTTCGCATTTAAAATAGGTACCCAAAAACTCCTGGGCTCTGATACCAAAATGATACGAGAGATATAAATAAACAGAGTCTGAAGATAAAAATTACAATTCTAAAAGTAGTCTAATGACAAGTTGATTGTATAATGGAAAAATAATGGGAAATTTAATAAAATAACGGGAAAAACTAATTAAAAATTATAAAATATATTATTTGTTGTCAAACATTTGAACTAGTCCTACTCGATACTCCCTTTCTCGTGTACGTTTTAGGCCAAAAAACTCATACATTTTTCTGATTTTTCCCATACTTTTTTTAATCTACCCATTTATCTCTTCCTCTTAACAATATATAATTAATAATTTCTTCTTTAACCCTACCCCGGATATGACAATTAATCTGTCCTTGTAAGTTTTTCTGTACTTTAAAGCCTTAGAATTCTAGGAATTTACAGGTTAATTCATCATTATTATTAAGCAGTTAAGAGGCTAACCATCTACTAAAGGGTTAGATTACATGCAAATTGTCAAACGTAATACTTAAACATAATTTGAACACAATATACATGATACTTCATAACTTGAACATAAGATAACAGCTAAACATGATAACATAAATTCAATCATAATGTACATACTATCAAATATTTTTGGGGGGTGAAAACAGAATGTAAAATGTACAAACTTACATGAGTTAGACCGAGAGAGGTTTCCCTTTAGGGAAACTCGATGGACTCCTACAAGCTTGTGAAATTACTAAACACACTAATTTACAGCAACAAAGTCTATTTAGTTAGGAGGATAGTTTGGTTGAGGAAGAGTTGGATACACAAAGGTAGATAATAAGGAAGGGGAATATGTTGCTAAGGGAGAGGAGTTCTTATGCCTTTTATTCTTTTTTCATGCCCTTTTCTTCAGTATTTGATCATCTATTTATCTAGACTTTTGGACTTCAAAACTGGATATGAAATGGCCTTGGAACTTGAGGCATGCAACCATCCATTTCCACCTATAGCCTTACATATGCAACCACATATGTCTTCTTATAATATTGCCTCATTTTCTACACTTCATATGGTCATTTTGACCTTTTGTCCTAGTTGTCCAAATATTCCTTGTTTGCTACTATATCTTGTCTTTCCGCATCTACTTGGTTGACTTCTTATTTTGTCATTTTCTATAATATCTTCTCACATGTCTAGATTGTACAGTGTGATCGAATCAAATCTCATTCTCGTATCATCATCCATTCCATCATGAACCTTGTCATTTGAGTCATACTGAGCTCCTTTGTCTTTTATGTCTTCATACTTGTCTTGAAGCTCTTGTTTAGTATTTTGCAAATATTTTTTCTAAGTTTTTTCTATTAGTTTTTTGCATCTTTTCTTTCTTTTTTTGTCTTGATTAGCTTGTATTTTTCTTAGAGGACTCATCTCTTAGTGTTGCAGGGAGTATCCGTAATTTTTTCTTATTAGTTAGCCATCAACGAATTTGATGAGTCTTTACCAGCTATCGTTTGAGCCGAACTAGCTGTGTCCATATCCGACACAGTAAATATGTTTGCATTCGTTGGGGACTGCACACCCATCAACGAATTGAATAAGTCTTTACTGGCCACTGTCTGAGCTGGACTAGTTGTGTCCATATCCGACATAGTGAATTTTTTGCATTCATTGGGGAACACACACCCATCTCATCCATTTTTATTAGAGATGGAGAACTCTAAGGATTTTTGTTGAGATCATCCATGCTTATCTGCGTTTGATATAATTCAAATGTTACTGCCCGTAGGCATTCCTCCACTATTTGTAATTTTTCTATGAGTCTGACATTTTCTTGCATTAGTGTTTTATTTTTAAAATTCACTCTTTTAAATACCTCGGTCATTGAAGAGCAATAGTCACAAAAAATAATTTATCAATGTCTTTTTTGATATTATATTGGATAGTCTGTCTTGAATTATGTCTAAAGGGCTGGAGAAATATAAAAGATGGGTCCTAATATTCCTCTAGTATTGTCTAATGCTTCATTGAGATCATTAAAACCTTGAAAAGTGGGGCTTTGACATCTTGTATTAAATCTACAACTTCTATCCATGCCCGAAAAATGCGATATGTCTTTTCATGCATAACTACGTAGTATTTAAACTTCATTTCTCTACTTTTGCCTGTGAAATATTGACATAATGCATTTACCATGGCTATGAAATACTTGTTGTCTCTTTTAGTATAGGCTATCCAAAAATTATCTACTAGATACCTTTGTTGTTTATCTATTACGCATTTAGGTAATACCCTAAAAGATAAATTAGACGGTGAATAGAATATTAAATTATGCTTTCCAAAATACATTCTCTTCGTTGTTTCTTCTGCTACTATCTGAGGTCTGAAACGAACATTACCTAACACTGTTTGCGCGTATAAGTTTGGAGTTGATGGCTCAGCTTTCATCATGTCTATAGGCTTTGTCGTTGCTGGTCTCATGCTAAAAAATAAATAGTTCTCATTAGTTATGTCTAAGATTTAATCTACTTAATTGATCTACTAGGATATTATCTTTTCCTTTAATATATTCAAAGACAATATTTTCGTAGGTTGAGATCTTGTCCATGAAATTAAGCCATCTTCGCCTACTACTTGTTTTTTCATTTATTTTTTGATGAAATTTAACAATTGCTTCACAGTTTTTTCTGATAAGTATTTGGGCCTTGTTCAAAATATACAACCGAAAATAACTTCACCTATATACCATTGTTAAATTTCCATATCTATACTACTCATGTTTCCATTTTCTTTATACTTTACACTCTGAGATGCACATATTTTTTCTTCACTTTTATTACTATATTTACTTGTTCGGGCTTTTAATATAGCCCTCCATCATGCAAAACTTCCATCTGTTTCTATAATTAAATAATCAGTTTCAAGAGGTATATTTAAGTCAGGAATATTTTTAGATTTTTCTTTAATTTTTTGCACTAACTTGATATCCTCTGCATTAAAATGTTTTTGTGCTTACTTCCGATCTTAGCGTAAAGTAGCCGTGCTAGTTTTCCTATGTCTTGGATGAAATTCCTAGCATAAATTATAAGTCCTAGAAATTTTTGTAATTCTTTTGTGCTTTCTAATTTATCTAGCATTTCTATGATTTTACTAGCTATATGGGGTCGTAGCTTAATTTTTTCGTCTCCTAGTACTACTCCTCAAAGATTTATATGTGTTTTATTGGCTCCATTTTCTTTTTACTAATTATACTACCATTTTCTATAAACAACCTAAATACTGTTTGAAGGTTACCTAGATGTTCCCTTATGTCTTTACTAAATACTATCGTCTACATGAACAAGGAAATTTTTTTTATAGTCTTCAAATATACCATCTATTTTTCGTTGAAAAATTGGAGGTGCAGTCTTTAGCCCGAATGTCACGACCCAAGCCTAGGGCCTAGACGTGACATGGTGAATGGGGAACCCGAATGGACCGCAACAAGGCTCTTAACATATCATTACACATCATTGCTCGCGGAAGCATTTGAAAAACAACGAAGAGTATAAAATAAGGATGAGGGACTAAGGAAAACCATTCATAACATAAACCATCAAAACAGTCAAAGCTCATAGTATCAACACTTAACTTGTCTAACAACACCTTTAAACATAGAATTTAGTGGGGCCAAGACAAGCAACTGGGCTCACCCTCATAGCCAAAAGCATACATAAAAGAAAGAGCACCTTTATACATAGCATAAGATCAAAGATATTGTTCTCGAAATTGAGGACTCACCAACTTGCTTTGTAGAGATAGTACTAGCCACGAGGAGGATGAAGATGATCATGAGGAGCTCCGGTTCCTATATAGTAACATCTTGTAGGCTTAGAGTATGCATTAGTACATTTGAGTGTACAAAGTATCTAGGATGAAATGCAACGAGAGATAGGAAACATAGTCAAAATGCATAAACATAGGCAATGAGTAGTATAATAACAATATGGCATGCATGATCAATGTTTGAAGTAAAACATGCTTGTATAGAACATATTACATGTGAAGAAAGATATCATCATCATAGACCAAGCAACTTAGTACTTGGAATCCAAGGTAGACCACCCCTTAGAAGTGATGAAGTGATTGAGTAATCAACCCCTCAATTGGTTGATGGACATGACGACCCTCCATCGAAAGTGATTGAGGTATCAACCACTCAATTGGTTGATGGATTAGCACCCCTATCCGAGGCTATTGAGGTATCAACCCGTCAGTTGGTTGATGGCTTACCACCCCCATCCAAGGCGATTGAGGTATCAACACCTCAATTGGTTGACAGACATGACCACCCTCTGCCAGAAGTGATTGAGGTATCAACCCATCAATTGGTTATGGTCAACTCACAACACTATAGTTACATATCATGAAATCATCACATAAATACCATCCTTTCATCATCATAAAGTCACTTAACTCATATGCCAAGCATTAGGCCTTCAACAACTCAAGATACATTAACTGGGCATTTTATCAAACACTTGGTGGGTGCACAATGCTAGTATAAAATCATGCAATTCAAGAGTGAAATCATGCAAGTAAACTTGAAGTAAATTAATCCACTAATACTAGGTAATACCATCATATAATATACATCAAAACCCTTCATCAAATCTTTAAGATAGATTTAAGATTCATAGCAAAACATGCTCAAACAGTCACACTTTCATGAAACCCTAACATAGTTCATAGTCAAATTCATAAAAATAAGACCCAAAGGTAAATTGACTTAGAAATAAGAAATTTATGTAAAAAGGAAACTTGGCACCATGAGTGAAAGGACCTAATGGTTGAAACCCACATACCTCAGCTTTGGAGAATTCCTTAATGAAGACTGGAATGGAGAATTGAATCTTGAGTGAAATCCTTAAGATCCGAAATGAGTTTTGGCACTTGAATTTTGAGTGAAATACTTATGTAAGTGTTTGAGAGAGTATTTGGGAATGTCTTGTATGATATGGTGTTGACATATGCCTAAGTATAGGTATTTTCACGTATGGGAGGGATTAGGACCAATAGCCACAAGACTTGGATCGAGAGTATAAAACTAGCAATAAAATACACTGCTCCGCGATAGGTCCGGGTCATGTAGCAGTCTGTTAAGGAAAGAGATGCTGTGTATGAATCACTCACATATTCTTCTGAATTATATGTATCCGCGGGATTAATTTGGACAAACAGTAGGGATATGGCAAAACTGGTTTTTCACTACGGGTCTTCTAAAATTTGGGTAATGCCCATTTCCCACTCAATTTTGCCCCCTGAAAAAGAATATGAAGTCAGATTTTCGATATCACGAACGAATTTTGAGATATATAGAAATTATGATTATGGGCACTTTAGAGGCACATTTTCTATGACACCTTGTAACTCTATGCTCTTATTTATCCATGTTTCAAACCTTATTTGGTCAGATTTGGGGTGTATTAGGTTCATAGGAGACTCCTAGTACCTAACGAGTCCAAGACTTCTCTAAGAGTTGAGTTTTCGGTGATGGTTCATGCAAGAGTCAACTTTCAACAAGCATAACTCTTGGCACATTTGGAAATAGGTCGCCCACAACATGTCAAATGAAATCATTTGAGTTGACTTTCAAAAGCACTTGGTTTCACCTTATTATGATGTCGGATGAAGGAGTTATGATCGTTTCCGTGAGATCCTCTCGTGTAGTGAAGCCCCACGGGCACCCGTACGGGTAGTGTGGCCTTGTACGGGTCGTGGGAAATTTTCGGGGCTGGATAATATCATGGTGAGGCTAAGTATTAGTCCACATCTAGTCACACAGGTCGTGTGACTCACCACTGGTCGTGAGGAGAGGTGCGGAGGTGTTTTAGGAGGCTTGGCTAGGCGTGGGTGGCATTGGAAGCTAAGGCATGGGCCATGACTGCCTTGTACGGCTCGTGTGAAGGGGTATGGCCCATGGCACCTAGGATTGTGCTGGCTTGCAACATTTTCTTATCTAATTGAGGTGGGATGGACTAGTAAACAGTCTGTGTAACACTACACGGTCCGTGAAAGTGGCCGTCAAAGTGACGTCGACGCTAACTTTTTCTCAAGTGTTCCAATTCCATTTTTTGTCTAAGTCTTGTCTCATAGGCACTCCACACGACCCGTGGAGTGCCACGCGGCCAGTGAAGTCTCCAATGAGTTGACACTTTACCAATTTTTCCATCCGTTCACTAATGGCATTTTCGTAAATGCTAATTACTCTAATGCCCTTTTTAGACATCCAATGCTATCTTAATCTTCCTAAAAGACCTTAACAAGGTTCCAAAGAATAAAACTCATTACTCTCATCTCAAATACACTCTAAACTTTCTCAAAAGCCTCTATCAAGTACCAATTCAATTTCACGGAAACCCAAGAACAAGATTGGATTCAAAGATCATTTCCAAGCCTCCACTCTTCCCAATCTCAATTCCAAGCAACTCTAGACCTAAGGTATGTGGTGTTGAACCATTGGGTCATTCCACCCATGGTGCCTAAACCCTCTTTTAATTAATATTGCATGATTTAAAGTTGAGTTTACAATTGGGTTTACTAGTATGAACATATCTATGAACTATGTTAAAGCTATGTAAAGTTGTGACTATTTTGCTATGTCGTGAGCTATATATCTTGGATCAATTGTAAGTTTTGATGAGGGGTTTTGATGTGAATGTCTTGGGGAGGGGGGAAGGGTTTCAAGGTGTTGATTGATGGTTTTACAATAGATTTTTTACCCATGATTTCATCTCTAAATTTCATGGTCTTTTACCCCCATTACACACCCCTAAAGTGTTTGATAAAATGTCCAATTATGGTTTCTTGAGGAATAGAAGTTCCAAAGCATGTCTTATGTTATTAATGATGTTATGATGATGAAAGAACAGTATGTATATGATGTTATGATGATGATAAAAGGAAAGTATGTATATCATATCTCTCTATATAGTGTTGGATTGACCATAGCCAATAGAGGGGTATACCTCAATCACCATCGGAGGTAGTGACCATCCTGTAACCTATCAAGGGGTTTGTACCTTGCTAACCTATCAAGAGGTTTGTACCTTGGCACCAGAGTGATGGGGTAGCATCATCACTAACCTATCAAGGGGTTTGTACCTTGGTAACCTATCAAGGGGTTTGTACCTTGGTGCTAGGGTAATGGGGAGGCATCATCACTAACCTATCAAGGGGTTTGTACCTTTGGAACCTATTAAGGGTTTTGCATCTTGGCACCTAGGCGATTGGGGCGGCATCATCACCAACCTACCAAGGTGCTTGTACTTTGGGAATCTAGCTTGGTCTTTTCTACACATATGCTATCCTAAATAAGCAAGAGTTACTTAAGCATGTTTTACTTAAACATTGATCATACATGCAATATTGTTATATTATGCCTATTGCCTATTGTTATGCATTTTGATTATGATGCCTATCTCTTATAGCATTTCATCTTACATACTTAGTACATTCAAACATACTAACGCATACTCTATGCCTACATGATGTTACCCTGTAGGAACTGGAGCTCCATTTGGTAATCCTCCTCCTCCACGTGGCTAGTGGTATCCATTCACGCTTGTTGGAGAGTCCTCATGTGCGAGGGCAATATCTATGTTCTTAAGCTATGTATTAAAGACTATCCTTCTTTTTCGTATACGTTTACTATGAGGGTGAGCCTAGTTGCTTCTCTTGGTCCCCGTTAAGTCCTATGTTAGAGGTGTTGTTGGGCGAGTTATAATTATGCTTAAGCTTTGATTTACTTATGATATTCAAGATATTTAAATATGAGTCTCTGTCATAGTCCCAATTCTCCTTATTTATGTTTCTTACATTGTTTTGCATTGCTTCCACGACCGAGGATGTGTAATGATATGCTACGAGCTTTGTTTGGGGTTCCTTTGGGTTCCCCATTTGCCGGGCACGTCTAGGCCCTAGGCTTGGGTTGTGACAAAGATGGTATCAGAGCACTAGCTTGATAGATCCTCGGAGTCCAACCCATCGTGTCGATTAGAGTCCTATTCGTGGTTGTAAAGCGCGCCACGACTATGAATAGGAGGCTATGAGGCGTTTTAGAAAATGTTTCCTTTATTCATCTTCTAAGTCATGCTATAGAGTTGAGTTAAGTTTTTCTCCCCAAATGATTATTCTTTGCTCTTCTAGTTGATCATGCCGCTTCAAAGAGGAAGGCGAAGGAAGGTAAGTTGAAGGTTTTGATTTTGATGGATCCGAATTTCATTATTTCTAGTGTTGATCCATGTTCATCTTGCATTAGGTTTTGCCTTATGATTTATTGGAGTTGGTGTGGTGGCTTATGGTGTTATACTTGGGATGGAACAGTTGCATGCAGGTTGTGTCTTCATGGAGATTGATTAATTTATGCATTGGCTATGTTTATGAGTTTCATGAATATGGTCTTAAAACCCTACCTTGGTATGTTTATGGTGGTTTCTAGAGATGAGGTATTGATTTATTTAGAGCTTATGGATCATTTGGGGGGGGGAGGTTGTTAGAATTCTTTAAGGATTATGATATGAGTGTGCTTTAGTTCTTTTTTTTGGTAAGGCTAACATTATTTTTGGTGCTCTAAGTAGGGTGGCTATGGGTAGCTTATTATATGTGGATAATGGTGGAAAAGAGGAGACTAGTGGTCCATCAGTTAGATAGGTTGGAAGTAAGTTGAGGGAAATTGGGAATGGTAGTATAATGTCCTTGATGATTTCGGGTCTTCTTGGGTTAAGAAGTCTAGTTCAAGCAAAGCCTTGATTCCGTCTTATTAGAGTTGGAAATTATGGGTGAGAAGATGATAGAGTGGAGGTTGTCTCCCAAGGGGGAGATGGTGGCTATGGCACCAAGTGGGTTAGGTGAATTTAAGGTGGACACTTGAGTTGAGGGTTATGATTCCTTATAGAGTGTAGAGGAAGGTTGGTAAGGTTGCATAAGTTTGGGGATTTGCCTATGGATGTAGATATGGTTCGCCCGATTCTTCATGCTTCTAGGTGGATGGGATTTGTTGGTGACTCTAGTGTTATAGAACTCTTTGAAGTTGTGGGTGAGGGGGAGGATAAATTGGCTTGGAAGGAGGTCCCGGTAAAGGTGTTGGATGGATGAGTGGAGAGGTTGATTACTGGGGATGTTGTGTTCATTAAGGCCCTTTGGAAGAGTGTTCTATCCGTATGTGTTTCTCGGGGAGCTGGTGCAGGCATGGAGAACCAATACCCATATCTCTTTCATTCTTTTTAAGCTTATGATGACATATCAAGTCCTTGTTATGCTTCCAAGTCTCAAGTATTGGCCCTTAAGTCATTGCATGCATTCATGTTCATGTTAATAAGATTATGAGAATTTTCAATGTACATTTGGAACTTTCCTTGGAAATCATGTTTATGTGCATTGTTGCATTAATGTTTGGGCTAAAGTCTTCATGACTACTTTCCTTGTGTACGTTTCTTTGACATTCGGGGATGAATGTTCTTAAGGGGAGTGTTTCAAGCCTTATTTGGTCAGCTTTAGGGTGTATTAGGTTCATGGGAGACTGCTAGTACCTAACGAGTCCAATACATCTCTAACAGTTGAGTTTTGGGTGATGGTTCATGTAAGGGTCAAGTTTAAACAAGCATAACTCTTGGCACATTTGGAACTGGGTGGCCCACGACATGTCAAATGAAAGCCCTTTGAGTTAGCTTTGCAACACACTTTCTTTAACCTAATTCCATTGTCGGATGAAGGAGTTATGATCGTTTCCGTGAGACCCGCCCGTGCAGTGAAGCCCCAGGGCACCCATATGGGCAGTGTGGCCTTGTATGGGTCGTGGGAAATGTTTGGGGTTGGAAATTGTCGTGGTGAGGCTAAGTATTGGTCCATGACCAGTTGCATGGGTTGTGTGACTCACCACTAGTCGTGAGGAGAAGCGTGGATGTGTTTTAGGAGGCTTGGCTAGGCGTGGGTGGCATTGGAAGAGAAGGCATGGGCCACGACTTCCTTGTACGGCCGTGTGAAGGGGTACAAGCCGTGCCACCTAGGAGTGTGCTGGCCTGCAACATTTTCTTGTCTAAGTGATGTGGGATGGACCAGTAAATAGTCCGTGTAACACTACACGGTCCGTGAAAGTGGCCGTCAAAGTGACGTCGACGCTAACTTTTTCTCAAGTGTTCCAATTCCATTTTTCTGTGTAAGACCCGTCTCACGGGTACTCCACATGACCCATGGAGTGCCACTCGGCCAATGAAGTCTCCAGTGAGATGACACTTTGCCAATTTTTCCATCCGTTCACTAATGGCATTTTTGTAAATACTAATTACTCTTATGCCCTTTTTAGACTTCCAATGCAATCTTAACCTTCCTAAAAGACCTTAACAAGGTTCGAAAGGATAAAACTCATCACTCTCATCTCAAATACACTCTAAACTCTCTCAAAAGCCTCCATCAAGCCCCAATTCAATTTCACGGAAACCCAAGAACAAGATTGGATTCAAAGATCGTTTCCACGCCTCCATTCTTCCCAATCTCAATTCCAAGCAACTCTAGACCTAAGGTATGTGGTGTTGAACCATTGGGTCGTTACACCCATGGCGCCTAAACCCTCTTTTAATTAATATTGTATGATTTAAAGTTGATTTTACAAATGGGTTTTGTCACGCCCCAAGTCCCGTTAGGGTGGACCAGCACCCGTTGCCTATAAGGCTCGGGAGAACCAACCTATATCTATGCACTTTCTATACATTTTATAACGAATTTCCATACTTAACATGCCTTTATGCAAGTAAATAGTGATACAATCCAAAAGAAAATACATGTGACTAGGCCATTGGGGCCACGGT
>JAPFFP010000070.1:12702010-12718623 GCA_026153255.1 Solanum medicagineum
TGTTATGCCCAACTTGATGGCATTTGGAACATGTCATTTTGACCCCATTCTTTGATGCTTTCCCCCACTTTTTTTTTCTTGGTTCATCTTTATCTTTTCTTCTACATCTGGCTGGTCTTCCGGGCAGTGGCTTCAGTTCAGGGGGCCCAATTAGTGGGTTGTTGGTTTCAGGCCACATAACCATATTGGTTATAGGCTGTAAGAAGTACTTATAAGCTTTTAGGAATATATCTTTTCTGTACCAATGGTCCACATAATCTTCTGGTTCTTTACCCATGTGATACAAAGCACAAACTACATGTTGACAAGGAATACCCCTCAACTGCCACAACCTACAGGTACAAGTCTGCCTAACCATGTCAACTACATGTCTATATTGTCCTTCTTGTATCTCAAATCCTATGTCATGATTCCAATTCACCCTTAGCTTCCTACCAATTTCTTTATTTTCCTCCAAAACATGTCTTGCCATAGGTGAAATATCACTAGTCCAAGTACTTGCAAACTTAATCATATCCCTATGCCTATCCATCATTTTGTGTCTAATATCTTCAAGCATACTAATCATAGATCTGTGCCTAGGACCAACAATTCATGAATTAAATGTTTCACACATATTGTTTTCCACCACATCACACTTGGATGTTTCACTAAAAAAAGCTCTACACCAAAATCTTTGTTATAGACAAGCAGAGACTCACATATTCTATTACCAAACTTTTCCAAATATTTAAACTCATCTTTCAATTTTACCTCGAAACTAGCTTTGGCACACCTCTAAAATGCTTTTCTCCTCTCTTCACCTCTCCATTTCTTTTGCCAGTTTGCCCAAATGTGTCTTGCACACATTCTTCTTTCAGCAAAAGGAATAAACTCAGCAACAGCTGACTCAAGTCCCTACAAGAAAGAAACAAAAGTCAGTCTTGCACTCAGTTTCATGCTAGTCATAACAACAATGGGATACTTTCCATTATCACATTCATATCTTCAATTAACTATTCAACTATCACAAGGGATCAACTACACAGATATTAACTTCCATATTTCTCTATTTAAGCATATCTGCTACTAGAACTTACAACCACATCAGAACAATTCACATTAGAACAAATACATCAAAACAATTCAGTTCAAACTTACAATTACATTTAAGTCTAAAATTCAGTCCAAACTATAAAAATTTGACAGTTTCATATCTTTTCCAATATGGAACTTCAAACAAGATAACACAATGATCTAGCTAGCATAGAGCATGACAAATATCATAATGAACAACAAATATCATAATCTGAATGAACCAAACATCAACAACCAATCTGAATTGAACCACAACTTAAAAACAATCTGAAACAAAATGAACCAAACATCAACAACCAATCTGAATTGCACTCATTGTTACTGCAATTCCAAACTAAAAACTTAAAACAACATAAAACTAAAGATGATTAAAATACAGACACTAAAATTCCTCTGCAAAAGTACAGACTAAAATCCCTCTGCAAAGGTACAGAGACTAAAATCCAGCAGAGGCAAACATTCCTAAATACAGCAGTTTAACACTAGTGTAGCAGTAACTAGTACTCTCTATAAACTATAAAAGGCAGCAATAACCATTTATAATGTAGAAAATCATCTAAAATGTAGTAAAGCACTGAAAACACAGTAACTAGTACTCTCTATTAAAATGCAGCAGTAATCATTTCTTTTGCAGTAACTATGAAACTGAAATTTAGTGCCAAAAACTGAAATTTATCGCAATGATTTACAGTTATCTTTACACATGAATCGTCAATGATTTATAGCAAAGTCAATAGTCAAATTTACATAGAAACTGAAGTTTACTCAAAGAATGATTCTGTTTTTTAGAACACTGTGCATGAATGATTTTGTTTTTTAGAAGAGTAAGGGGTATTAGCTAATTCAAAATAAATATCAACTCTGCAAAGAACAATCCAGAAAAAGAACAACAGATACACATAAAGAATAACACAAAAGGAGCCAAATATAGCACTAGGGAGAATCAAGAGCCATGCTTCAAAGCACAACTACAGACTTGTGTGCCTCAAATACTCAGTACTGCAGGTATAAAATTACCTTTTATGGCCCAAAAAAATAAGAGTTCAAAAATATACATCAAGCTTGTATGTACAGGAAACCAGAATATTTAATTTACAGAAGGCAAACTGAAACTGAGATGAGATGAAATAAATATCTTTTACATATCATACATGATGGTTATGCCATATCCATCACCAAGATGCAAATCTTCAATCAGATATCTTAAAAACCAACTCCAAGAGTGTTTGGTTTCTTGATCCACCACTGCCCAAGCTATTGGATACATTTGTTGGTTTCCATTTCTTCCAACAACCACTAATAGCTCTTCTTTGCAAGCACCCTTCAAAAAATAACTATCTAGGCCTATAATCTTCCTACAGCCTTCCAATCATCCATTCTTCAATGCAGCAAAGCACACATAGAAGTATTTAAACAAGTGTTTGCCAGGAATTGTTTCATTGTCAGTTCTCACCCAACAAGAAGTTCCTCGATTTGAACTCTTAATCATATCAGCATAGTCCAACAGTCTTGAAAACTCAAGCTTCCAATCACCCATGAACTTTGAAATTACATTCCGTTTTTTCCTATAACATATTGATCTGCCCACCTTTAATCCCCATTCTTTTTTATTGTTTCTTGAAGCTTATGAACCCTAATATCAGGTTGAGATATTATTCTATCCCTCAACTTCTTTTCCACATACTTTGCTATGTATAATTTGTTCATGTTCTTTGTAAAACACGTATGAACAGGATAGTACTTTTTCACACAAAAAATCCCCTATATCTTTATCCAAACTAGCAAACACTTCCCATTTACAGTTTCCTTGACATCTCACCCTAACTCTATGAGGTTCATTGGGTTTAATCTTTAATTGAACTTTATTTTGCACAACATAATCAGTAGCAACCCTTCTAAACTGAATTGCACTCTCAAAAATCATACCCAATTCCAAAAAAGATATGGTAGAAGAAGGATCATACCTCAATTTGTTGGTTTTTCTTCTTGAACATAGATCCACACCTTCTTGTGCTAAAACATCAAGTTTTTCATCACTGTTTTCACTAGGTTCATCTGATGAAGCAATAAACTCTTCATTACCACCCAATTTACCTTGATATTTGGCTGCCTTATTGGTGAAAACACCCTGAAAACCTTTATCTATCCCAGCCTCTCCAAGCTCAACTTCTGCCTGTGTTGATTTGTCCTTAGACTTTGTCCTTCCCTCTCCAGCCTCACTTCTTTTTTGTTCTATTTGTTTCTCCCTGAAAGTTCTCAATTCTTCATCGACTTCACTATCATCTTGATCTGATATAACATCTAATTCACCCTCTTCATAGTCATCAAAATCACTAGTTTCTTCCTCTAAAGATTGTTCCATTCCACCTAACTCATCAATGTCATCATCTAAATAAGAAACCCTAGACACTACCTCTGTCTCTACATTAACATTTGGACCAGACAATGGTCCCAACTGAGTTGTTGGCCCCACCTCTACCACATGCACGTGCTTCAAGAATATATTGAAACTCGACCCACTCCATAAATCTTTAATACAATTATACAGTTGGTTGTCACTTTCTAACTTGATAAATCTATGAGTAATAGGATCTTCAGTAAAAACTTCATCATCTTCATCATACCCAATATCTTTTGCATACGATTTCAATTCTGTCAAAGAGAAGTAATCCTTGTCTATGGAGAAGACACATTTTTCAGACTTCGAAACATACCTACCTTTATAGAATCGACCACCGTGGTAAATAGCTATAACATGACCCATATCTGTAGAAGAAAATTGAGATTACAACAACAAACTTCAAAAATGTATACCAAAAATTAAACTTCAAAAATGAAAAAATCTAACATACTTGACTAAATCGAAGGTCGGCAGCAACAAAAAATGCAAAAATTGATAATTTCCTACAATGAATCTTCACTGATTCGTCACTTGCAGTCGGAATCGTTAAGAACTATACTGAAAATTAGGGTTTTCTGTTAAGTGAAAAAGGGGCAAAATTCGCGGCAGGGTTCGAACTTCTTTCCATAATACCATTCAGTGACAAATCGGAACTTCTCAATCCACCATGAACTGAGACATAATTTCATCAATACGCCGAGTTTTTCTTTCCCTAAGCTCGGCTGCGGTCTCTTCTCCCATTCTCTCTCTGAGAATGAAAAATACGCCTTTTTCCCTTTTGTATTTTTATTTTATTTATTTATTTTTAATTGTAATACGTGTAAAATCAGAATGCCACGTGTATAGCTTTTGCTTGCGTGGACGAACATGACATCACAACATTGGACGGAAAAAACACGTCAGCGCGAGTGTACCTCACGCGCCTAGCTCAGTCAGCAACCTGTGCCTACTTGTCCAGGAATTGCCAACTTGAGGATCATATTTGTGCAAGTTGAAAGTTTAAGTTCCAACTTACAATCTGGTGCCAAATTTGGGTGTCATATTTGAGTATTATGCCTTCTAATAATACCCTTCCTCCATGTGAAGATTATTAATTAGTTTGATAATACAGAAGACCCACACTTATACATAGTAAGTGTATAATAGAAGATATATAGAAAATAACGTTAATTATTGTATATCTTGATAATTGTGTATTAAACTTTTTTAAATCTGAATTGAATAAATAGATAAGCAAATTAGTCATGACAACTATTTACTAAAGTTTTTATCCAAATTGGACTAATTAGATAAGCAGTTAGTCTTGTTGGGCCCCTACAGTGCACATGCTTTTCCTGCAAGTGTTTTATATGACTGGGATTCTTCCCCTAGAAATCATAAAAGCAATAGCATCTTCCTGAAGTCTCTAATGCCATATGGTATGTTTGACTTTTCGTATAATTCCTTTGCTAGAATTTATGTAATGACAAAGTATGTATAAGTATTATTTTCTTTTTGAAAATAAAATTTTTTAAAACTTGTTATTATAAATGTTATTTTATTATTTGTGACTATAATAATTATTGTCATTGCCTGTTCTCTTCTTAATTGATTAAAATGATTTTCTTTATTGTGAAATTTATTTTACATGCTTTTTTTTTAAAAATATTTTATTTAAGTGGAGAATCTTTCTATCTTCACAAGTTAAAGGTAAAATTTACGTTCATCATTCTCATTAAATTTCACTCATAAAATTATATCAGGTATATTTTATTATTGTCATATAAAACTATGAAAACTATAATCTTATTTTACAGCTAGTAGCGAAGGCCTTTGCTAACATGGATCTTATATAAATTATTTTTTAGTCTCGATTTATGAAATATTTATAGATTTTCCTATTTATTTTAGAAAATATTGTAAAATTATAATTGAAACAGCTAAAGAAATATTTTGAAGTCGTTGAAGCAGACACGTCAATATACAACTGCTTTGAAAAGATTAAATTAAAAAACTAAAAAAATATTTTTTATTGAGTCACCAAAAACCACAATATAAATTATTTTTTAGTCTCAATTTATGTGACATCGATAGATTTTTCCTTAAATTTTAGAAGATATTGTAAAATTATGATTGAAATAGCTAAAGAAATGTTATGAAGTCATTGAACCAGACATGTCAAGACACAACTACCCTGAAAATATTAAATTAAAAAGCTCACAAATTATTTTTTGTTGGCTCACAGGAAGCTGCTCAAGCGAGCAACCAATATAAATTATTTTTTAGTCTCGATTTATGTGACATAGATATATTTTTAACATTATTATAAATTATAATTGAAGTAGCTGTCTTAAAAAGATTAAATTAAAAAGCTCAAGAAATATTTTTTATTGGCTACATATAATAAAGACAAAGAAATAGACAGGACAACTGCAAGCAAGCAGGTAACTGTGATCGGAAGCTATTGCCTTGATTTTTTATATATAAGTAGTAAAGTAATAATAATATTGTCATTTTATATAATAATAAAAAATGAAAAATTATTTAAATTTGGACATGACTAAACAAAACCACTTGACACGTATATTTATCCCGATTAAAATTAGAAAAAAAGAATATATGTAAAGGAGTATGACACTCTTGCTGGTGCTCATGTGTGCATTTGTTATTTGTTTCTCTTGTCGAGTCATAAGAATACATTTTCTCCCTCCCTTCTTATTAGTTGTTAAATGCCGACAAACGTACACATTCCAATGGTTCTAGAATTCTCGAAACGTATTCAAAAGGCCTCAATCATGCATGGTCTTTGTACAAACTCTTATCTCTCCTTATCCACATGCATTTTAGTAATAATATTTGTATCCTTGTGAATATCACCTTAATTTGATTTGGAGATAGCCATGACAACCAAGGATGAAGAATTATCAGAATACTTATTGGAGGATGACCCAGATGATGTCGAAGCTAACAGTGTCAATATGAGTGATGAAGAAGAAGAAGAAGAAGAAGAAGAAGAAGAAGAGGGTTCTGCTCCATTTGCTTCTCAGCAATGGCCCCAAAGTTTCAGGTTTCACTTTTCTTTCAGTTTCCATAACTTGTCAATTTTATTGTTTCTGTTGGATACTAAATCTGGTTTCTCATAGTTTACTTATGCGCTTAATTTGTTTTACCTGAAAATTGATTTGAAAAGGAAAAAAAGGATGTGATGTAGATCCAATCCTCTCATCTGCCTTCGGCTGTGGGCTTTACTCCTCAAATGCATCTTTATTTGTGTGAAAAATAGCACATCAACCTAAGGTTAAGCTCGTTACTTTGCACGAGTGGAGTGGTGGATTTATTTACATAAGAGAGAAATCAGGAAATTGGAGGATTGAGGATTAGGCCTTGTAATGTCCCCATACTCATCTACCTCCATCATTTTTCCACACAAAAAGATTGTTCTAATTTTTTGAGGAGGTACCTTGTATTGGTATGCGGCATAGGATTTAAATGATGTAGGATAAAGATGATTAGAATTACAGATTAAAGCTCAGATGTTATTGTCTCGATATCATTTTAAGGAGGCCAAGTTTGTGAATGTGCAATTAAAGGTGTGGCTGGAGGGATAGCTAATAGCCATTCAGAAGTTGAAAGTCAAATTAATGAGTCATGAAGAGAACAATGGGTTGGAGGGGACTTTATCTTTTCAGCAAAAAAGAGGGGAAAATGGATGTCTTTGGATTCGAGGGATCATTGACAGGTCTTTGAAGTTGGGAGCTGATCGACTATCCTGAAGAAAAAGACAGTCGCTTTTCTTCTGGTGTTAAATGATTGACTTTACAACTTGTTGAGACAAAAAGTCCCACATTGGTGTTTAATGAGATGGGTGGACTCCTTATAAGGTTTAGGCAATCCTCCTCCCTTTTTGAGCTAGGGTGTGAGTTAGGCCGAAGACCTAATTTCATCACGACTCCACTATGAAAATTATTTATCTTGATGTAAGATTTCATCTCTTATTAGGAGGATGGAAGAGAAAACATTTCTTATGCTGCTCCTATTTATGATGACAGAGAGACGATTGACTCATATACGATTGCCGCATCACCTAATTTCGGACTCCTACGACGCGGATCCAGTATTATATCTGAATTCGGTAGTAGAATATTCTTGGACTCAGATGTGAAGACACATTTGCTCGCTGAAAAGGAAAAAATTCAGGAGCAAACTGCTGCGGATGGAAGCTCAGTAACAAAAGCATCTTGGTTAGAGAAGGCTTCTTCTTTGCATGAGCAACTAACTGGGGAATTTCCAATTTCCTATGGATGCAGCTTAACTCAGACTGTATTCAATGGTAAGGAAAACCTCAATGCTGATCAGAGTCTTTTCTTCTGTTGTATCAGTAGTTCGGTATCTTTGACTATATAAAAAGTGCAGGATGAATCAACTTCCAAATATACTTACAAGTAGATCTTAGTATTTGGAAATCAGAAGTGCTGAATCTTCTAATAAGTGATTTGTCCTTCATGTTTGTTGTTTTCCTTGGATCGCTGCTCCAATGTACACCCTGTTATGGAAATGACAATTGTGGATTGTGTATATCCAAGTCAACAACCTTATCATTTAAATAAAACTACTGCAATCTCTCTGCATGAAAATGCTGTTAGATCTGATTAGTTTGATCTTTTTTCCCGTAAAGGAAAAGAATACTTAATAATAGTATTTAAGATCTGTTTGTTCAAATTTGTTTCATCCTACTTCTCTTTTTCTCTGGCTTAGGTGTGAATGTCATGGCTGGAGTTGGACTGCTTTCTACTCCTTATACAGTGAAAGAAGCTGGCTGGGCTAGTTTGTCAGTGTTGGTGATTTTTGCAGTCGTATGTTGGTACACAGCTGCTCTTATGAGACTTTGCTTCGAGAGCAGGGAAGGAATCTTAACCTATCCCGATATTGGAGAAGCTGCATTTGGAAAATTTGGACGCATTATTATATCCGTAAGTTAGTTTAGTCTGCAGCTCAGTGGTCCTATGTGTAATCAGTTCCAAGTTTCAGCTGTGGGGATCTTGTAGATCAGTAATTTTAGATCTAACAGTAATAGACCCTTCCCATTTATCCTAGTAATGTCAAACCCCTGTTATCTCTTGCTACTGGAACTGGATTTACTTTATTGCTTATTTGGCTTGTTGACAACTCTTTGTTTGATAATTAACCGCAAATCAGTTGAATGGCAATTAACTATTATGTGCGTTTATGATTTGTTATTATCCACGATTTCTCTCAATTTTCCACCCAATCGTCCTTCTAAACTACCAAAGGGCGCCTTTTCCATTTACGAAATTAGTTGTGTTGCCTCTTTGCTTTATTCCAACTAATCCTCTATTAAGAAAGTCAATTTCATCAACTACATTGGGTTGCCTTTCATCTACTTGGAGATAAGAGATCAAAAAGAATCTCTTGTGTATCAAGCCAGTTGTTTGATACCAAAAAAGCCTGTAAATAACAGCAATGTCCACTTATTATCCTTACCCTTCTGGCTATGTGAATTTCATTTATCTTATCATTGCCTGGGAGAAAATTGAATGCTTCCATCTGTTTAGATGAAAAGGTTACTACTTGTTAGATTGAATTCAGTTCATGGAGTGGGAACAATGTTAATTTTAACCAGTAAATGTAGCTTTCTGAATCATATAGTTGTTCAGATTAGTTGGACATTTGTGATTTTCTGGGGAGTTACTATTTCATGGGGAACAGTACTGACCCTCTCTTTGGCCTAAAAAAAAATTACTGGCTTAAATTATAGGAAAGTTGATTTATGTTTACATGGATAAAGAGAAAATTGGTTGCTCATTGGAAAACGTTGTCTTTCCTGATAATTTTCTGATGCTGTTCTGCTATTTCTTTGCAGATTATCTTGTACATGGAGCTATACGTAAGTTAATATTGGTGTTAGACTAGTTTTATTGTTCTTGCAGACACCTTAACATCAGTCCTCTAATATTTTGTCAACTGATGCAGTCATATTGTGTAGAATTTATAATTCTGGAAGGAGATAACCTTACTAGTCTTTTTCCCGGATATTCACTAAACTGGGAAGGCCTTAAACTTGATTCAAATCACTTCTTTGGAGTTCTGGCTGCCCTAATTATTCTGCCAACTGTTTGGTTGAGGGACCTTCGCTTAATATCATACCTCTCAGGTGCTCCATTGAACAACATAAAGCGCTCCCATTGCTTCAAACACCAGTACTCTTGGCATAGATGGTTTTCAATCAACATCTGAGAATCTTCTTGACATTTTTGCAGCCTGTGGAGTCCTCGCAACCATAATAATTGTTGTGTGTGTGTTTTTCCTTGGTACGGTGGATGGAGTTGGATTTCACAATCCTGGTCAGGTTGTGAACTGGAGTGGTATTCCTTTTTCTATAGGAGTGTATGGCTTTTGTTACTCTGGGCACTCAGTGTTTCCAAACATCTACCAATCTATGGCTGACAAGTCAAAATTCAATGTGGCACTGATAATATGGTATGATTTTCTACTTATTGAACTGTATTATCCATTCTCATCTATGGTCTTTTAAGGACCTGCACTTTTCTTTTTATGCAGCTTTATTCTGTGTATTCTAATATATGGAGGTGTTGCAATAATGGGGTATCTCATGTTTGGTCAAAGCACATTATCTCAGATAACTTTGAATATGCCGGACAATTCAATTGCTTCAAAAGTTGCAGTATGGACCACTGTATGTATGCTCTCTATTACCCCTCTCCCTCCAAAAAATTTTAATAAATATCCTGAATCTTATTTTCCTATCATTCATTTTTATGTATATTTTTCTCTACAATGCAGGTTATCAACCCATTCACAAAGTATGCTCTTTCACTGTCAATTGTTGTCCTGGAATATTAGTTAAAACTTTAGATTGCTTAAGTCGACTTTATAGATAATTATGCATATCTTGTGGTTTTACTTAAAGTTCACACTTGCCCAGATATGCATTGCTGATGAATCCCTTGGGACGAAGCATAGAGGAATTGCTGCCCGAGAGAATCTCTAGTAGTTTCTGGTGTTTTATTCTCCTAAGGACGGTGCTCGTATTTTCTACAGTATGTGTAGCATTTCTTCTTCCTTTTTTTGGTAAGTAACATGATCTTTCAGTTATGATCTTTAACTTACTATTTTTAACATCAGTTAGTTGACCTAAGGCTATTCGCAAGTAGCTGTTCCCAAAGACAATGCCTCTTCAGATAAAATTGTCATTTTTTATCAGAGTTTAAATAGATTATACACATTACCAGGGGCGGACCTAGGCTTTGGTGAGGGGGGCAAAAAAATACACTGTATATATAAGTTAAATTCTCTTATATTTTCGTATATATATTGAATTTGAACCTCCTAAATAATAAGCAAAGTCTAGCATAGTGGTAGATTTCCATTTAAATGAACTCTCATGCTCAAGGTTTGAATCCCACTTAAAGTATTATTTTTTTAGCTTTTCTTTGTTCCGCCACTGTACATTACTCACCTACTTTTCAATTTGTTAAGTATCACGTATTACACAACATCTTGTAGCATTGCTCCATTTCATCTATCCTAATTTAATTCTATGTTGCATTTTCATCTATTATCAGTGCTCTTAGAAGACTGATAATGTAGTAAGGCTGGTACCATCCCGTCTATTCTCATTTTACCTCCAAAATAGGGAAACAGGGAAAAAATATGGAAATCTCAGTCAATAGACTAAATCCAAGTCAACTTTTAGTGATGTATTGTGTTTCTAACATCAACATCGAACAAATTCACTAAGTCACTCTTGGGCCAATTGCTTTTCTGCTTGCAAATACTACTACTGCCACTTACTTTGGTTTGTGTGACAATTCTGGGATAACATTCAAGAAAGTTCATAGATATTTATATGAAACATATTATAGATTTATGACTAAGATTAGCTGTACGAAGTATTCAGATCTGAGTTCTTAGCAATTTTGTTGAAAACAAGCTGACAAGAATATTCGGCATTGCTGGTAAAAGAAGTAGCTATGATAGATATATGATGATGATGATGTAAGATGGAGGTCAAGAAAGATATTTTTCAAATAGGCCCCAACAAAAAATTTTGTTTTCATATATATTAAGCACATATATTGCCCATAATTTCTGGAATAATTTGCCTTGGATGTTTTCAATTGTGCTTGTACAATTTTAGATCTATTAATATATGGATTGCGATCGGAATAAGCAAGTAATTTAGAGAGTTTAAGCTGTGATACCGGCTCTCCCTATTGGAATTGTGTTCCTAAATCACCAAATTTGTGCCTCAAACAAAATTCACCTTGGGGGAATTTTGTTGATCTAATTTTATGAGACAACTTCTAATTACACAGAGATAATTCATCTTTGTTCCAGGTCTTGTGATGGCTCTGATTGGTTCTCTTCTCAGTATACTGGTGGTAAGCTCTTTCCCAGTTCTGTTGGATCCTGAACTTATTTTCTTTATATCACAGATGATACGCTTTTCTTGTATATGCAAACTTTCATAGCCTGCATTTAGTTTCAACTGTCAAAAGCTTATTTTACCTATGTATTGCAACCTAATTTACCTTATTATACTTTGCCATTTACCTTCCTGATATCTCGTTTATTTGATCTTTATGTTTCTGGGAATGTATCAATAAAACTATCTTACTTGATATATATGTTCCACATAATCATGTAAGTTACTCTGATTGTTGTAAGAGTCGAGGGTCTTTCAGAAACAACCTCTCTACCTCCACGAGGTAGTGGCAAGATTTGCGTACATGTGCTCTACCCTACTCAGACTCTGCTTGTCGGATTTCACTAGGTATGTTGTTCACACAATCATGTAAGTATTAAAAAACTAAGGTTGGTAAGTTTTTAAGTAATGATTAAAAGGATCGTTCATAATCATTTGGACGGTACACTTCTCAAAAATCTTGGTACATCTTTTTTTCTTTTTACTCAACAATGCCATGATAAATCTCTCCTCATCTGATTGATTTTCCCTTCCAAAACTAAAATGTACAATATGAATGAAGGTTCTCCATGATAAATAATGGAGAATATGGGTGTAATATTTAAAACGATGGACTTGAAGAAGTAGAAACTTTCTTGTAAAATTACCAAATCAAGAGCTTTAGCTGTTCCATTCATGTTTCTTCAGCTGTTTAGCCTAGTCTAAGAAGACTAACATGATGAGAAATTAGAGTCGGTGATCAAACTCGTAGCAACACTCTGATAAATATTGTAGGGCCTGTTTGAAAATCCACTCTGGTAATTGGATTTGGATATGGTGTAATTACTCTGTTTGGTTTGTTTGGTTGACCATGTAATTATCTGGACTATAGATAATTGGACGTAATTGATCGAGATAATTACACTCTTCAATTCATAGAGGAGGCTGTGAATTGCTGGTAATTGCATGGTGTTATTACACAACAATAACAACATACCCAGTGGAATTTCATAAGTGGAGTCTAGGGAGGATAGAATGTACGCAAAAACATTACTACTACCTCATAGAGGTAGAGAGGCTGTTTCCTAGGAACCCTCGTCACAAAAATTCATAAGCAGAATAAACTAGATATGGGAAATAGAAAAACAAGTGAAAGAGAAAATGAACAAAAAGAGCAACTAATAACGAAAAGCACATGATAGTAAATACGAGACAATTAACAAATATAAGGTAGATAAAGACAACACAGGATAGCTCCTACTACCCTACTATACCCGACGACCAGACATCAACCCGCTAGCCTATTAGCCTGCTACCTTAATTCGCGACCTCTGCTCCTTCCTATCTAAGGTCATGTCCTCGGTAGGATAAAGTTTCACTATATCTTGTCTAATCACCTCTCCCCAAAAATACTTCTTCAGTCTACCTCTACCTCTCCGTGTAACTCCCAAATTCAGCTTTTCGCACCTCCTAACACGAACTACAGTACTCTTTCTCTGCACATGTCCAAACCATCGGAATCTCGCTTCCCTCATCTTATTAACCACAGAGGCTACCTCTAGCTTCTCCCGGATAGTCTCATTCCTAATTTTATCACTCCTGGTGTGACTATACATCCATCTCAACATCCTCATCTCACTTCTGAACGTGTGCAGTTTTTATTGGCCAACACGTCACCCCATACAGCGAAGATGGTCTAACCACCATTCTATATAACTTACCTTTGAGTTTAGGTGGTATCTTCTTATCACACAATAGAGGTAGGGCTACAGGCTTTGAAGTTTGACATGCCAGGTCGGGCTGGCCCTTTTTTTTTATGGACTAGAAAATAGCTAGCCCATTTGTACGTGGGCCGCGGGCCTTGCCGGGCCCCCACATTTTTTTCTTATATTTTTTTAATGAATTTTTAAATTAAATTATAATTTAAACATATTAAAATAAATGGCAACAAGACAATATTACATAGTATTAGTGTTACTATTACTCCCCCCGTCCATCTTTACTTGTCCACTATGATGTCCAACAATACTCGTCCACTTCATGAAATCAAAACATAATTTCAAACTTAATTTTTAGTTTACCCTTATCATTACATTTTTCAAGACATTATAATTGCTATATTCAAAAGGTGATTTAGTAAAATTGCTCATATTACTATTTCTTAATGCATGTGCTAAATCAATAAAGGACAAATAAGGATGGATAGAGGGAGTGCATATTTAAAAAAATATAATTTGTATCTAAATTTAATATTTAACAATTTTAAATGAACTTTTGAGTTGGGACTCTTATTATTTTTAGAATGATTTGCTAAAATGACAAATATTAGATATGTTATTACTGATTGTAACATTAGATAATGAATTGCAAGTTCCAGTAATTACGGGTTTTAACAATTCAATTACAAGGTATAACAGATATATATATATATATATATTATACTCATTTCATACCAATTACATACTCAAATCTGTTAGGATATATATTTGAGTATGTAATTGGTATAGATTGAGTATGATGTATATATTTGTTATAACTTGTAATTAAATTGTTACAATCCGTAATTGATATTATGTAATGTTGCAACCCGTAATAACATATCTAATATTTGTCATTTTAGTAAATCTTATTTATTTTTAATACTCTATTTTATTTTTATTTTTAATTATTTTTTAATTTGACCCACGGGTCAGCCCAACCCATATTGCAAAAGCCCCACAAATCAGCAGGATTATTCAGGCCTGGTTAAAAAGTTCATTTTTTAAATGGGCTCCAAAAATCATAGCCCATCCCTGCTAAATCACGGGTTAAGTCAGGACGGCCCAATGGACCTAGCCCATATTGACGGCTCTATCTAGAGGCAAGCCTCCATATCTTGTTTTATTTCTATTTTAATTTTCTATTTTCAATTCCTTTTTATTTTTATTATTTATATTGTTTTCTAAAAATGTATTTGTTTTTTATTTTATTCTATTTTTATATTTCAGTTTCTTCTTATTCTCAATCTTTATTTTTTGTGTTTCCACGTAATTTTTCGTATTATTTTTTTAACCAGTCTTATATTTATTTTTTCATTAGCATAATTTTGTTCGTATTTTAATTTTTAAATTAAAGTAGAATTCCTTGTTAACTAAAGTTATTATCTTACATTATAGTGAAGTTTGACATAAGAGTATTATGTTAAATTATTTGTTTTGATTTAGAATTTGTGTTATATTTCCAATTTAATTTGTTTTAGAAATATTGACTCGATTTTACATTGTAACCTGTTTTTTATTTAGACTAGATAGATAATTTTTTTGTCTAATTTTTTAATAATTTATGCTATTATATTTATAACATACCCGTACCGACAGTTGGACTAACACTCTCTCTCCAATCAATCGCCGTAACTGGCTGTGAGAGATTATTATATTTATAACATTAATCTTTTTATCAACATGCATTTATGATATTAATGAAATTGTATACTTTGAAGTTTCATGATTAATTTAATTGAAAATATTGATTTAAAAATATAAATTAATTATTTTTTTGTAATATTAGTTAATAACATATGTTTATCTTTTAATATATTTTCAAAAGACAAAATATATCTTAAATATTTAATTTAATATCATTTATAAAGTTTGTTATTTGTCTAATATAAATTCTTGATTTTAGATGATTAATTTTTATTCTTAAAATTTTATATAACTTTATGATTACATTTGTGCAACCAGCAAGATACTTATAAATACTCTGTATTTACATTATGCCAAACAAACAGATCAACCTAATTATTAGGTCGAGTAATTGATAGGCTGTTAATTTACTACTCTAGCAATTGTACAAATTTCAATTAGCAGGTGTCTTTCCAAACGTAATGTGCATCACTTGCCAAAAGTGATAGCTTTCGGAGTTGAGACTATAGATCATTTAGTACAATTAGATGATGGAACCAAAGTCCTGGATTAGAAAAAGTAAGAGCAGTCCCCGGTAGTTAGATGTTTGAGTGGAGATCTTTCATTGATAATTTAATTCTGTTAATATCATTATCATTTTTATTCCAGGGAGTATACATTATCTCGTAATTTATGTTTTGCAGGCTATAATAATGCCAGCTTTATGTTTCCTAAAGATTATTGGAAAGAAAGCAACAAGGACACAGGTATTTCACATATCTCTGTTGCCATCAAACTTTTAGCTTGTTTAACAAACCATTTTTTGCGCATAAACTGTTTCACAGGTTTGGTTACTAATGGCAGAAATGACTAGAAAACTAGAACAGATCATTTCCAGTTCCCTTTTTCTTGATTTTTAATTTTTGTTCACGGAAGGTTTGATAGTTTCAATAACATTTGACATGTTTGTAGACGGTGTCTAGCATCACCATTGTTGCAGTTGGCATTGCAAGTGCTGCTCTTGGAACTTACTCCTCGCTGTCGGGAATCGTGAACAAGTATTGAAAAAAAGCCTAACCCCGCCCCCTTTGTTTTAGGGTGGGATAGGGGTGGACATTTTTGCTATAAAACATTCTTATTTATTGTCCTGTACTTTTGATCTCTATCCCAAAAATCAACTGTCGTCTTCTCAATTTCACTTTATAGCAACTTTTATGACCCCTCATTACCTTATTAATTGTGGGATATCTTTCTCAGTGTGTGGCTGCTAGTGCTTGAGGAACGTTGCACTTCTCTCACTGACTTTAATTGCCTATGTCATTTACAT
>JAPFFP010000070.1:12732792-12760674 GCA_026153255.1 Solanum medicagineum
ATTGTGAAATTTTCTTAACTGATATGCACAAATTTAAATCCTCAATGTATTAAAATCTATTGAAAAAAGAATGAAAGATCAAGTTATAATTT
Organism: Solanum medicagineum; assembly: GCA_026153255.1. Classification (NCBI taxonomy): domain Eukaryota; kingdom Viridiplantae; phylum Streptophyta; class Magnoliopsida; order Solanales; family Solanaceae; genus Solanum; species Solanum medicagineum. Next base: position 12,732,885 of record JAPFFP010000070.1, read on the forward strand.
ACAAATCAGTGGTAGGAATGAAGAAAGATAAGAAATATCTCTACTGAGATGTAGTGAGATTCTTATCATTCTTTTTCCAACACTAATAAGAGCACAAAAAATTTAAATGAGGCTTTCTATTCAACCCATACAACTAGATATCATGCACCAAATGGCACAGTATATGAGAGAAGAAGAACACACTCCAAAGTGCCTAAACGTTTGGTTGAAGGACGTTTTGGCATTTTTTTAACCACCCTAAAATGAGTAGTTTTATGATGATATTAGTGAAGAAAAAAAGATTGTAGAAATAAATACAACTATTCAATTTCTACAGTGTAGGTATAAGTTTATTCAAGAGAAATGATGGTAAATTGATACAATCTGTTGAACTTCTTAACAGAATCTTTGCTGTAGCACTTGAGAGCAGTATGTATAAGACGTTTATTTAGTAATTTATTGGCTCTGTTTAAAAAACAATGATATAATGTCTTGGCATGAAATGTTAGAAATAAAGAAGAATTTTTTATTTTATGATTGTAAATTAAAGTTATATCAAATTTACTCAAATATCCTTCAATCTTATACATTTAAACATGACACATGGAAAGTAGAAATTGAAATGTTGCCAAAAAAAGAAAGAGGACATTATTTTTCAAATAGACTAAATAGAAAGTAGGTCATTATTTTTTAAAGGACCAAAATATCCTTCCTTTCTTTTTGAAACAAACGAAGTATTATTTATGATAAACATTAGTAAATTTTATGATAATCTTTTGGACTTCTAGCAGAACCTATTGGTGGTAGGAATTAAGAGTTTACTAAAGTAAATAGTAATTTATTGTTATCAACTGCTTATATATGTTTCTCTTATCATTTATTATGTTTAATACAATTATTTGTTGAAAGGTAATTAAAATATTATTGTTGAGTATGTATTTATATTTTTAATTATATTTAAATTTATTATAGGATCATAATTGTAATTCAACTTTAAAGTCAGAAGCTTTACATTTTTAATATAGGTATGATATGATATGATGATAATTAGTAGACATGAACTTGACATATAGATATGGAAAAGAAAAGAAATTATGTATACCTGCTGAAAAGACGAGACCAGGATGGAGAGCACGGGAGGAATTGACAAGGCCAGCACCAAAACCAAAAGGAGCAGAAGTGTGCAAGCTGTAGAGATCAAATCCATGAGCCATTATGGGCTCTCCAAGATTGTCATGGGTGCTGGCTGTGGTTGATATTGCTGAAGCTATCATTGATGGTGTCCACGATGGATTGTATTGCTTTATTATTGCAGCTACCCCAGCAATATGTGGTGTTGCCATGCTTGTACCAGACATGAGAGCAAAAGTATGTCCTGCATGAATTGCTTGCAGTCTCTTAACTTTATATATATATATATATATATAATCATTTTGAACAATTACACATACATACAAACTAATTGCGCATTTTGCATTTGAATATTCTTAGAGCTGGAAGCCTGTTAGGTTGTCCACTAGATGACCTAATAGATGAAAGATGTTGATTGTGGTGAGGTGGTAAATACCCCTATTCATACTTAAAGGTCTCAGTGATTGAGTCACCTTTTTTATTTAGGTTAGACCCCAAAATGGATGGCAGACATTGGATGAAAACAGAGGAAAATGTCAAAGTAGCAGTCGCTTGTTGGTTTTTAGTTCTACTAACTTTATACTAGGAGGACTAAACTAGTATTGCAAAATTAGTAAAATCTGTAAGAAATAGAGAGATACCAGATAGAATGGGATTTGAAACACTCATGGGACTCCAAGCTGCCCAAATTTGGTGTCCAGGAGCCAATATGTCAGGCTTAAGTACATCAGTAGGATTTTTACTTTGATCAATGTAATCAGGACCCCTTGAAGAAAACCTACTAACGATAGGAGCTCTGCCCTGATAAGAAGCATTTCTTCCTTCACTTATTGATGCCATGCCACCGTATCTTACCACCAATCCTTTCTTGTCCCTTACAGTTTCTCTTTCATAATACTGCAATATCTTCTGCAAATACAAAATAAATGTAGTTTGCCTGCTTCATTAAGGAAATCAATTTATTTGACAAGAAAATTTCTTATCAAAAAAAGTATTTCAGATAAATCTATTTGTTTTGGTACAGACCTGTGTATCAGTAGTTGCTGGTATCATTATGGCAGGTATAGCGAAAGGAATAGGCTCGGCTATGAAATCTCCATAAGTTGGATTTGCAACAAACACAAATGCTTTGAATCGGAGAAGGATGGCTGTATGTATGATGGCTGTAAGAGTAGAAGTTCCATTATAGAAACCAGCTGAAAATATGCAAATCACAACACTGCCTTGCACAACAAGAGGGTCAAATGCCTCTGGGTATTGGCATTCTTCGGCATTATTGGCTATTCTTGGCAATGTGGGTTTTATCTTAATCGCATCCTTAGCCAGAACCAGCTTATCATACTGAATCATCAATCCATCTCCTACTGTTGCTCCTACAAAACAATACATTATTTGATAGTGAGAGTCAAAATATAATACTTCCTTCGTTTAAAAAAGAATGACCTAATTTGACTTGTTAAAGAAGTTTAGTAAAAGGTGGTCCTAAATTAAAGTTATGTTAAATGTCTCAAAATGCTCTTTAATCTTGAGGCGTGAAACATGTCACCTGAAAAATTGAAATTAAATATTTACCTAAATAAGGAAATGGATCATTATTTTTTAAACAGACAAAAAAAGAATGTAGGTTATTCTTTTTAAAAGGAATAGAGTATAAATGACTAAACGCACTAGCTAGCTTCAAATATTGTCATCTTTGAATTCTATGTTCTGTTGTCAAATAAGCTTAGAATAACAACATACCCAGTATAGTCACATTGTTTAGTATCAAATAAGCTTACCAACTATGTAACATTCCTTTTTATTATGCAAAGCAGCCTAAACTTCAAGTACCTTGCCGTTTCTTTCACTGTTTCCAAAGAACTACAGGACTCAAGAGGGCTTATTAGACTCAGCAAAATGCAATGCCTTTTGGTATGTTTTATCATTATAGTGGTGGTGCATAACAACAGAGATTTAAATTGTTCTGTGTTTGACATTTTAAATGAGAGTTGTGAACAAAATGTAATGTTTCAATAGTAAAATGACTTAGGTTATTCCTTAGTTAAGGCTATATATCTGGAAAGAAAAATTTTGCAATAAAAGTTTTTTTTTAAAAAAAAAAAATACTTAAGTAGCATAATATACTAACCTGATAATCCTACACCGCCAATTTTGAGCCCATTACCAAGGATTAGAGTGGCAGGATAGGTTCTATCAGTGTCACAAGAAGCAACACCAACTGCCCATGGACTATAAGAGATGACAGTGTAAGGAGAAGGACCCTCGTTCCCAACTGCTTGAACAACAAGCGTTCCAGCCTTATGTGCAGCTAACATGAAAATCTCAAATAGGCTCAAGAAAGTTAGTGTGTCTTCGGGTGGTTCTTCTGGTCCTACTGATAGAGTCAAGATATCTACTCCATCTAATACTGCCTGCAAATCATTTCCATCCGTCAATCTCCTCAACATTAATTTGGTTTTTGGGGTTTATATATGCTAATGCTAAAACAATATATTTATTAGCTTTTTTTCTTATGAATAATCATATATTCAATCAATAATTACCTGAGTTTTACCTTCAAAACGTAAGAATTTGTTATAGAAACTTATGGATTTGAGGTCTACAACCTCAAAAAATAAAATTGAGGATTTCAATTGCAAATGAACTGAGATTCAAAAATTAATCATAACTGACCTCACTGGCTCATGGAGAAATCGTAAACATATTGGTCGAGGGATTTTGCTAATTAAATGCGATCTAACAGCCGAAACAACCTAGTTCTTTTCGTAACTATGCAAGAAGGTAACGTGCAAGAAGTACATCACAAGGAAAGATTTTTATGTGGAAAAAAATCCTTGTTCAAGGAAGGAAAAAAATACCACCTATCTTCAATAGGATTTTCCCCAACTCTTAAACTATCACACGACTAACTTTTAAGATTAAAACTTCTTTGTACACCTAAGGAACTGACTCTTGCATCCCCTACCTTTAACCTCAACAATTCTCCCCAATTATTGCTACTCTTCATTCTTCAAAGACTTAACTGTTATGACCCAGAATTGTATTGATAAAACTTAATAGGAACAAGTTCTTCGTTGAAGCAGTTGACTATTTTCTTCAGATTCTCTCGTATACATCTCTCTATATATATGTATAGTCTCTCTTTTGTGATGTTAAACCTATAAAGCATAAAAACAATACTTTATACTTGAGTAGAATAATCGTTTATGTTTCTACAAATCCAATCAAGAATTGGTTCGACTTCCCAATAATTCAATTCTTGTTTGACTAGGTTTGGAGTCAGCCAAACCTGTCATAATGCCAAGCTAGTTTCTTTTGTTCAATTATGAAAACTTGCACGTCTTGAGCTCCATCTCTTGTAGTATTGAGTTGAGGCTAATTACAATTTTCAAGGTTTTCTTTCATGTGCTTCAGAATATACAGCTTCTTATTGCATCAACCAAACAATCTTCAATTCCCCAGTAGTGACAACCAACCATCAGAAGTTGTGATGGTCCATCAGGTTATTCTATAGCATGAACAAGTGACGTCAAATTTTGGCCATTTATTATGTTCCAGTAATGGTTCTATGATTGTATGTTTTGATCACTTAATAAATCATGAGACCAGATAGACGGACCTAGTCCTATTTCACACTATCTGACAGTAAATGGGTGCCAGCTGTAAAGTTGTTGTGGTTAGTGAAAAGTACTCTGTTGTACTTCTTACTGACCAGCGAATAAGAGAACACGGGGTTTTGCTGGTCACAAATGCTAGGTGTGCTTTTGCAAGGGATTAACAACGAGAATAGGATTTCTTCTCGAAAGCAACAAGAAAATATTAACACACTGAAGGGACATGATAAGAGTTAGATTAGCTAAGTCATTTAGAGTTGATATTGTATTCCTAGTTACTAGCATTGTAAGATCCAGATTTATAAAGCAATATCTATTAGTCATTATTGTAAGCAAGTTGTACAGTTCTTTGTTAGAGTTAACCTTGAATCATTGTGTTGAAGTCTACATAAAATAGAGTTAGTTTTTGTAGTTGGCAGTAGAGTTATTGCTTAGACTCATCTTGTAATAGAGTTATTGATAGGGAAGTGGTGGAGAGTGTTAGTGTCTAGGTTATATGAGTTTGTAATAGACGAATTTGTTGTTGCAACTAAATGAAAATTGGCTGAGAAAATCTTGTAAGATAGGTCATAGTTGTTTCTCCCTTGAGCAAGGAGTTTTTCTATGTAAAATTTGATGTGCTTTGTTCTTTTTGTACTTACATCATTACTGTGTCGAGGAGCCCGGTCCCTGACTGTAGTGGACGCATACATCCTAACAATTGGTATCAGATAAAGGCTCTCTAATCGGCTAACACCTAGAGAGATTCCTATTGAAAAAAAGGCTACTCCACTGAATCTAGAGGAAGGACAATCATCTACAAGACCTCCTAGCTTTAATGGTGATAGTTCTACAACTATTGAAAGCATGACTTTCTCATGGTAGAAGACGAGTTGTGGGATATTATTTTGGATGGCCACTTTGTTCCTACAACTGAACTGGAGGAGGGAGAGATCACAAATGTTATTCCAAAAAATCCATTACAGTACAGTGGAGATGATACGAATAAGATTGAAAAGAACTACAAGGGTAAAAAGCTTCTTGTGTGTGGAATAGGAATGGAAGAATACAACAGGTCTTAGCTTGTGAGTCTGACCAAGTGTAATGACCTTCCGAGTCATTTCTATATTTTTGTGACTTTTCTACTGGTTTGAGCTTTTGTATGGTGACTTCGGGACCTATTATGGTACATTGGGACTGTTGGAATGGTTGTTGGTGGTTGTGGTTGAGAATTATGCGAGTTTGCCATTTAGCGAGAAACTAAGGCTACAAATGAGATTTCTTTGAAAACCCTGGCAAACGGCCTCGAAATGGAGTTTTGACGGTCTTGTTAGTTTTACAATGGCCGACTTGTGCTAGGATGGTGGTTGGTTCAAAAATGGAGGATTTCGATTTCACTTTGAGCTAAAAGTTGCAAAATAAGTTCTACCGAAATCTAAAAAGGGTGTTTCTATAAATGCCCAGCTTAACGTGTTTAGAATCGAAAACTGATGGCATTGGCAGCTCCAGAAGGTTGAAAACAATCTGAAATGACCTTTCAACAATTGTCAGGGCCATCTAGTTGCATTTTGACCCCCTCAATTCTTTTAGCTAAAATTAGCCGGAAGGAAGAGGGGTACTCCTTTTCCATAGGGTGCTCCGTTGGAAATTCCAACTGCATCATTGGATCCATAAAGTCGAAATTTATGTGGTTACACTATTTATTTGGGTAAACCAGACATCGAGACCCCGAGAATGCCCCGGGGAAGTTTTTGGAATTGCTGGTGCTAGCAACTCATGCATAGGCCCGTGTTCGCACCCGTATGCGCGTTCACACAGCATGGCACAAAAATGGCACGCTCGTGCCCGCATCTGCACGCGGCATCGTGCTGTCAGCTTGTATGAGGGAAATGAGGCTTGGACGGGGAAAACTTGAATTGGCTATAAAAAGTGATCTGTAGCTTCGATTTTAATGATTCAAAGGTCGAAGTGACTCATATTTTCATAAAGGAATATCGTGCTGAAATCGAATTCGGTATTTAATGTGTATGTTGAGGTAAAATCGTTGTTTTAACTGATTACTTTCTCAAAATTTTTAAAAACTTTACGCGTCGATATCTTAGCCGATTCTTAACGGAATTAAATGAAATTTGAGCCTAAATTGTTCTACGTTCTGAGAGGAACGCTGTGGCATGCTGAGTATTCGCTGATTTTGTCTAGTTTTTGAGAATTTTGACTGAGAAAGTTTTGAAAAGAATGTTTTCCCTAGGGGTGTGCAAAAACCGAACCGACCAATAAACTGAATCGGTAAAAACGTTATTGGTTTATTGTTATTGGGTTATTAGATTATCGAGTTTTTAATGATTTTGAAAAAAAAGATTATTGGGTTATCAATTCCATATCGGTTTTTACTATTGGGTTATTGGGTAAACCGATAACCCAATAAGATTATAATAATTTACTACTTTACCCCTCGTAAATATTAAATATTAGTAATTTAATAGTAATAGGATACTATAGCGATACTTTACATATTTTAATCTTTATAGTACTTAAGTGATTAGTTATTCACTTTACTATTTTAGTTTGTAATTAACTAATTATAGCTTTTGCAAGTTTGTAAACATAGTTTTTGTACTCTTTCTGCTTTTTATTAATGCAAATTCTCATTATCATTATCATTGGATAAATTGAAAACCGAACCGTTAAGGACTTAAAACCGATAGATCAAAAATCGATAAAAATGATTTTATTGGTTTCTTATTAGTTTAGCATATTTAAAAACCGAAAACCGACAAAATGAACTGGTAATGTACAAAACCAAACCGAACCAAATCGCACACCCCCTATTTTTCCCGGTAAAGTTTCTAATTTCGTTTTTGGGCCTTTTCTCGGTCTTCTGGAGTCCGTTTTGTGCCAAATTTTTGGTTGTAGACTCGGGTGTCATGGGGAATGTTTTTTAAGATTTTTTTTTGGAATTTCGAGCATAGCTCCTAATTTTCCTTTTTTAGGCGCTTTTGGCCTTATTCCACTTGTTTCTCAAGTTTTTACGGCTGATGTGACCGTGTTAACACCATGAACTGTGTTTTAAGTAGCAAAACAGCATTGGGAAGCTATGGAGGGAAAAAGCTATGCTAGATTGATGCGGAGTATGTGACGGCAGATGCCAGGTAGCCGAGGGTTTCTCTATTATTTATGCAAAAGCGCAAAATGGTAAATTGTTTACCAAACTTTGAGGATCATATTTTGTCTCAAAATGTAAGGCTTGTTTGTTTGGCAAGCAGACTAAACTTCCATCTAAAAGTTCAAAAGTTGTAGCTCATTCATACTGATCTGTATGGTCCACAAAGAACTCCACCGCTTAATGGAAGTAGGTATTATATTATCTTCATTGATGATCTAACAAGGATGTGTTGGATTTATTTTATGAAGTTTATGTTCGAGGTTGTTGGAATTTTCATAAAGTTCGAATCTTGGATAGAGTTAGCATGGTTGTAAGATTTAGGTCATTATATCAGATAATGAAATTGAATATATATCCGATAGGTTCAATTCTTTTTGCGAGGAAGCTGGAATAAAAAACCAGCTCACTGTTCCTTACTCTCCTCACAAAAATGGAGTTAGTGAGAGAAAGAATAGAACAATCATGGGAATGTCAAGATGCTTGCTGCATGAGAAAAATCTACCAAACATGTTTTGGGAAAAAGTAGCAAACACAATTGTTTTCTTGCTGAATAGATTGCCTACACAGGCCGTGGAAGGGAAGACTCCGTTTGAGGCATGGTATGATGTCAAACTTGATTTTAAGAACCTCAAGCTATTTGGACTCTTATGTTTCTCTTATGGTCCACAAGTTAAGAGAGACAAGTGAGATAAGAAGGTAGATTTAAGAATCTTCATTAGCTATAGCTTATTGTCTAAAGCTTTCAAGATATTTCAACCTCAATTAAGCAAGATTATGGTAAGTTGGGATGTTTAATTTCTTGAAGATAAACAATGGGACTGGAATGAGGAGTCTCGAGTTTACAACAATAATTCAAAGTTTGATTATGATGAATTGGTGGATGATCAACCTATTAGGAGAACGAGGTCACTCTCTGATATTTATCAAAGGTGCAATGTTGCTATTTTGAACTTGCAGGATAAGAGGAAGCAAAGATTAATCGAAAATAGACAGATGCAATGAAGGAGGAGTTGTTTATGATAGAAAAGAATCAAACTTAAAAGGTGATAGAAAGTCCACAAGATAGAAAAGTAAATGGAGTCAAATGGACTTTTTGAATAAAGCTCTATCCAGATGGCCGGCTCAGTAAACAAGCACAAAAGCTAGATTGGTGGTGAAAGGCTACGCACAAGTTTTGGGAGTAGATTTTTTAAAAACTTTTTCCCCAGTAGCTAGATTGGATTCAATTTGACTGCTTTTGGCTGTAGTGACACAGAAAAGTTTGAAGATTTTTCAAATGGATGTGAAGTCTACTTTCTTGAATGGTCTACTACAAGAAGAAATATGTTGAATAGCCTGAAGGGTTAAGTTTACCAAGACATGAAAATAAGATTTATCTATTAAAAAAAATTTATACGGGTTAAAGCAAGCTCCTAAAGCTTGGTATAGTCGAATGGATAACCATTTGCTAGACTTAGGCTTTGAAGAAGCTTAAGTGAATCCACTTTTTATGCCAAAAAAGTTGGCTCTAACATTATTATTATTCCTATGTATGTTGATGATTTTCTTGTGATAGGAAGTAATATAGAGTTGATTGAAGAATTCACGGAGAAGATGATGAAAGACTTTGAGATAAGCGATCTTGGAGATAGCTTATTTTCTAGTAACAGAGATTAAGCATATTCACTGTGAAGTATTTGTTTGTCAAAAGAGATTCTAAAAAGATTTAGAATGGAAGAATGCAATAGTATGAGCATGCATATGAATCAAAACGAGAAGCTAATGAAGGATGATAATACTGAACGAGTACAAGAAGGATGCTATAGAAGATTGAATAGGATGTTTGATGTATCTTAGAGCAACAAGGCCTAATATATCGTCTTTTTAATTTTACTATCTTCTTTTTTGAATTCTCGAAGTGAAACACATATAAAAGTTGCAAAAACAGTGCTTAGATATGCAAAAGGTACAATAGATTATGGATTCAAATTTAGCAAGTGACAAAATTTAAAACTTCAAGGATTTTCTTAAAGTGATAGGGGTGGTTCTATTAATGATATAAAAGGTACTTTATGGCACTATTTTATTTTTGGTGTTGGGTGTTTTTCTTGATTTTTGAAAAAAATAAGAGATTGTTGCTCAATCAACAATAGAGGCAGAATTTATAATGGCGGCAGTTGCGGTCAAGCAGAATTCATTGTGGCGGCAGTTGTGGCCAATCAACAGATAAAGAAAATCTTTTGCAAAGATAAAGAAAATCTTTTGCAATCTTGATTTGGAGATGAAGGAAAAAACTGAGATATCTGTGGACAACCAACATACCGTTGATATTTCTCACAATCTAGTATTTCTTAGAAAGACCAAGCACTTTGATGTTAAGTTATATTTTCTTAGAGAGGTACAAAAGGATGGTTTGGTGAATCTGATATATTGCATAATAGAAGAGAAGCGGGCTGATGTTTTTACAAAAGCTCTTCCAGCAAGCAAATTTGATTTCTTGTGAAGCAACCTTGACTTTGCAAACTCTTGATGCAAGGAGTGTTGACATTTGCCTCATGAGTTGTTAACTGATGTTGGGTTGGCATAATTACATTGTTGTTGATGTGTCTTTTGTTTCCAGAAGTTAGATTTTTTTCTGTTCAGTTTTTGCCAGCTTCCTAGTCTTTAGGCATGTAGCAATTGGTAGACCTTGTTCCAGGTTATGAGGAAGTTTTGTTTTTGAGTTACTATATTATTTACTGCAGATTTATTAGGATTTCTTGTTTTTAAATAACTCTTTTTCAACTTAATAAAATATCTCTGGTTGTCCTCTTCATTTTTTGTATGTTTTCGTCTGTAAACATCTATGCAAGTACTTAAGTAGTTTATGGTGGACTTATAATACTACTAATATAGTTCATAAAAAGTGTCACAATTTGTTGAGGAGATTTGGAAGCAATATTGTGGGTCCAAATATAGACAAAAAGAAATTCAGTTTGTACATTATGATTCAACAAGCTGCAAGGAATATTCTAATCCAATCTCACAGGCTTTCCAATAATTAGCTTAACATATCCGATATGCCATGCGTCTGTGTTGGAATTGTCTACTGATAGTTTTTTAAACGTATCACAAATGGGAGATTTATATCTTCAAGTGCAAAAGCTGGCATATGAGGGGTATTTGAAAGATGATAAGGTTGAAAATTTTATTGCCTTCTTATTGCTTATATAATGTGACGACAACTTGGAGTCAGTAACTATGGTTGCAAGACATGATATTCCTCATCTGTTTCCCAAATGATCAATAACTAAAATGGCTATAGCTATAAGATAAACTGGACCATTAAGGAGATACAACAGCTTAAAATTTGCTAATGTCACTAGAGATGGTCAAATTAGTCTCAAGCAATTAGAATGAGTCCTTTTATGACGTACTCCTATCAACATGTTCTTGTGGGAGATTAAAGCTCAGTCCAACTGGACAAGAGCCAGACGCCTTCAATAAGGCTCAAATATACAAGATCGATTTTCTTTTAAGTCATTTGTATAGGTAGTTCTTTTTTGTGAGGGTCAAGATGTCTTTGTTCGCTTCCCCTTCCCTCTTTTTGTGAAGGATACAAGTGTTTTCTTAGATCATCTTTATTATTTTATTTGAAGGTGAGCTAGGGACATATTTTAACTTCCACCCAGTTTATGACTTAGACGCTTGTTGGACATGAAGTATGACTCCTATGTGTTATGCACTTCTCATCACTCTTGTGCTTCAGTTTATGATTATGTCTCAGCTACCACTTATGTATCTTATTTTATTACACTAAATGCTTATGATATGCTAATAATTCTAGTTTGGGGTTCTCTCGGGGATCCAATTCTCTATTTACATCCAAGGCCTAGCTTGGGTCATTACATACTTAGTATTAGAGCCCAAGGTTTGAAGTGTCTTAGGGAGTCCACTTGTTGCGTTGAGTAGAGTCTTATTCATGGGCATCAAGCACGCCACATCTATGAATATGAGGTTATGAGGAAATATTTCACTTTTTTCATGGTTCATGTAGTGCTATAGAATATATCCTAAAGCTTTCTAACTCTAAAGATTATTCTATGTGCATTTCAAAAAATGCCTCAAAAGTGAGTACCTGAGCCAAGGGAAGTACGTGCTAACAAGGATTGAGTTCCTCATGATTGTTTGGGAGAACAAGTCACCAATGGTGAATTTCAATCCGTTATTGCTATGTTGGCCTGGGCTATGGCAGACCAGGCTAATCAAGATGTGGTTTCCCATCCTCCACATGTGCCTACTCCAGCAACTAGGGTGAGGGATTTTTCTCAGATGAACCCTCCTGAGTTCCGAGGTTCAAAAGTTGATGAGGATATACAAGAGTTTACTGAATAGGTGTATAAGGTACTGACTATTATGGGAGTGACTTTAGAAGAGAAATTACAATTGGCAGCATATCAACTTAAGGGAGTGTCCTAGCTCTAGTTCACTCAATGGATTTCCGAGAGGGTAGATAAAAGTATGATTGGTTGGCAAGATTTCAAACTTGCATTTCTTGATTGCTTCTTCTCACCTAAGCCTAGGGAGGCTTTATCAACCTCAAATAGAGAAATATCAGTGTGAGGGAGTACGCTCCTACTAGAATGAGCAAGTTCATTTCAGGGATATCCGACTTGGTTGTTAAAGAGTTGCAGAATGCTATGCTTATGAAGGAGATGGACATCTCTCGGCTCATGACCTATGCTAAGTGAATTAAAGTTGAGAAGATCAAGGAGAGAAGGGTGAAGAAGTCCAAGAGCGCCTGGTTCGACAATTGTTTCTTTAATGCTACACCCATTAGTGGAATAGGTCATCCTCAACAAGGCCTAAGGTTCCAAGGCCAAGGGTCATCTCAAGCTCCAAATCAGAAGCTTGATAGGGATAGGGTGCCATACTATGTTTTTAAGGTGGTAGTGGACAAGGCTTTCCAAGGCGTACCACTTATGGGAATAACCATGGGGAAGGTGCTTGACAGGATTTGGTGCTTGCTACGGGTATGGTGAAGTGGACCACAAACTGTCGGAGTGTCCAAATATGGCGAACAAGTATCAAGAAGGTTGTCCCCAAGGGCAAGTTTCTCCAGATGGTCAAGGGCAATAGAGGGTTCAACAAGGTAGTGCTCAAAGCAATAACATATGTTATGCTCTTCATGCTACAGAAAAGGTGGAAAAGATTCCCCATGAGGTTACAGGTATGTTGAAGGTATTTAAATTTAATATGTATGCACTACTTGATCTGGGTGCCAATTTATATATTTCCACTCCTTTCCTAGACACTATGTTTGATATGAATGTAATGAGATTTTGTTAGAACTTGTCTTAGTCTATACTCTTATGGGTGAGTCAGGCGTAGCCAAAAGAGTCTACCAAAATTGTCCCATATTAGTATTGGATAAGCTCATTCCTTGTGATCTAGTTGAGCTTGAGATGGTTGCTTTTGATGTTATTCTTGGCATGGATTAGTTACAAACTTTTCATTCCTCCATGGTTACGGGATCCATAAGGTCAAATTTCAATTCCCTAATGAGCCGATTCTTGAATGGGTAGGTAGTGACTCAGCGTTCAAAGGTCGATTCATGTCTTATTTAAAGGCTCGAAAGTTGATTTCCAAGGGGTGTATCTAACATATCATGAGGGTTAGAGATGTCAATCTAGAACCTCCTACTCTTGAGTCAGTTCTTGCTGTGAATGAGTTTCTTAATATCTTCCCCAAAGATTTACCCAGCATTCACCCCAAAAGGAAAGTAAATTTTGGCATAGATCTCCTTTTTGATACCCAACCTATCTTTATCCCTCCTTACTAAATGGCCTGGTGGAGTTAAAGGTGTTGAAGGATCAGTTGAAAGATTTACTGAAAAAAGGTTTCATTAGGCCAAATATTTCACCATATGACGCTCTAGTGTTGTTTTTGAGGTAGAAGGATGGGTCGCTCTGGATGTGTATAGACTATCGACAATTGAACAAGGTGACTATAAAGAAAAAGAACCCACTACCAAGGATAGATGACTTGTTTGATAAGTGTTAAAGGGCTAATCACTTCTCCAAAATTGATCTCTGTTCTGGCTACTACTAGTTAAGGGTAAGGGAGTACGATATTGTAAAGACCCGCAAGTTGGAAGGTAAGAAATTTTAGAAGAAGTGGAAATAGAAATGTTGCAGGTTATACGTATGATCCTCATTTACAAATCGTCATTCAAACCACAGGTTATGTAGGTCATTGATGGGGTTTGGCAGAAATGGAAAATTTACCAACGTTAATGGTCATTCACGAAGGGGCTTTACAGTCCGTAAAAAGGAATACGAAATGTAAAATAGGGTCATGATTGGGTGAATGGAGTTAGTGGAAAATTTAGTTTCTAAAGTTGAACTACTAAGAAACAAGATGACTCATACTCAGGTCTACAGACCATTACATAGTCTCATAGATAGGCTACTGAAAATATGAAATTTTCCTAAGTGTTAAGTCACTCTACGGTTCATTCTACAATCCATAGATCATACCACGATTCATAGATAGGTCACATAGATGGGACTTCAGAGAACAAGTTTCAGAAGATTGGAAAAGTTGAACAAGATGAAGCCATAGTACGATCTGTAGACTATTTTATGGTCCGTAAATGGGATCGTGGATTGGGTTCTGAAAGTTTTAATGAAGGAAATTTTCATACATTCCCCAACCTCTAAGACTAAAACTACATCATTTTGGACTCTTTTGCCTCCCATACTAGACCCTAAACCCTCTCATTCACTGTATTACGCATTCTCTCAAAACTTCTTTAAGCTTTTCCTTAAGGTCATTTTTAGATATGTGAGTTTGATTTTTGGGTACCTTCCACCCACAAAATTCCTCGATTAACCCTTTAACCTTTTCTTTAAGTTCTTGAAAATGTTGCGTTGCATGTCCATGATTTAAAAGACATTTTTATGAAGTATTTTCATTCATTTTTCCTTAAAGCATAATGTTATAATATGCCATGATTTCCTGTGATTAATAAGTTTTTTCTTGTGATTTCATTACCTAGGGTTCTTCCAATGATGTGTGGGCTACTAAATCTTAGTTTTAAATTTATATATTTGTCATGTTCATGCATAACATTATTAAATCATGTAGTTTCAAGTCATTACATTGGCCTAAGAAGTTTATATTGAATTTGTATGATGTTAAAGATAAGAGTTAAAATAAGTTTTTAAGCTATGATTGTTGTCAAAGATGAAAGCATATTATAAAGCCCTAAATGATGTTTATGATGGACCCTCAATATGAAAGACTAATTATCGCTTGGCTGGTTTCGAGATATCGAGCTACTCAAATGAGATTTATACTTATCATTCTAAGTTGCATTTACATGACTATGTTTATGTTTTTTAAAGTATTCAGGGGATTGACTTAGCATCGAATGCAGGATTGAGGTGGAATTTAGTAAGGGAACCCTAGTAGTAATCCCATGTCCCAATAACTCTGTTCCATTATAGGAGCCTTTGTAATCTAGGCTAGTGGATCCACAAAAGTCCTAATGATAAAGAGAGATGCATGATTAAGTTGATAGAGTTCCACCCAACAGGTGGTCTCCTCATGCCAATGTAGGAGGTTATGTTTGATTTCATGTAGTAGCTCACATGGTCTTATATGTCGGTTACGATCTTCTCCCACAAAGCTTACGATTCGATGTCTTCGTTCCATCAATGTCTTTCTATGTGATACTTTGATTTACTTCATATTGAGATTTATTTCTTGATCATATTTAAGCATGTTTGAACAATGGTATTACAATTTCATACATGGAGACTTCTAAATTTTAAAAATGATGACATTACAATTTCATGCATTACAGTTTCATTTTTGCATTGCATCTCAAATACTTAGTACATTTCAACGTACTAATGCATATTTGGCCTGCATGATGTCACCATATAGGGACTGGTGTTCCACCCCCTCCACCTGCACATGGCTAGCTTCGGACGACCGAGACTAGTAGCTTGCTGAGCCCTTAGTTCGGGGATTCCACCTTCTTTTTTCATGCTATGTATTTTGGGACACCTATGTATTTAGAGTTATTCATTGGAGACTTTTACTTTCTATCTTATTTTCATGTATTTAGTATTTGAGAAGAACCATGACTACGCTTTGGTCCCTGTTCAAGCCCAAGGCACACACCACAAAACCCACCACAGATTATGGTGCACACTACGATTCGTGGTGGTGCCTTCGTGCAAATATCATCCAGTTTTAAATTATGTTATCATAACCTATCCAAGGCCTCCTAATATCATTTCTAAACAATTGACTCAAATTTACTCACTCAAATCACTCTTAAGTATCCTTTCAAGCTGAAGTGAAGAATTCATTGAAGAACTCTCAATGTCAAATCAAATTCACCTTTAATCCTTTAATTATCATCATGTCATGTGGATCTTTATCCATGGATACGTTCCACCTGTAGAGCCCAACCTAATTTCTCACTATTTCATCAAATTTAAATATGATCAAATTAGGATTTTCATAACTTTATTTCCAAACGATATTATTATATTGTAGATTATGTTTATACATTGAAATATTCATAAATTACATGATTTCATGAAATATGTGATTATTGTGAGATTACTCATGTATTCAATATTAATTATGGAAACCATGCATGGGTTACTTCAATTTTAATGGAAATAATCTTCAATTTAATGATTATACATGAATTCACTTCACTCTCATAATTTTGAGCTTGATGTAATTGAAACCTATTTGTCTTCACTTCATTACATGATCTTATTTTGCATGAACAAGGTTAATAGCATGATTATAAATAGGGAATTTGGGACCTTGAAGGTGAACTGAGGTCTCTATGGGAAGATTCAGGATCCTGAGATATGACCTAGGATCCTAGTAAGGGATTTAGGACCTTGAAGATACATGAGGTTCCTATGGGGAGATTCAAGATCCTAGGAGGCAACCTAGGACCCTAGTATGAAATGAGTAATTCTTATGCATGATGATTATGAACTATAAGATTCTGATCAAGCTTATGTCGATGATCTATAAGTATGAATTATGATGACTTATGATCATTTATGATCAACCTGATTATATACCTATATTATGTATTCCGTGAGATGTTGCCTTAACACCGAGATGACCTTGGAATTTCGACTCACCCGTTAGTTGAGGTGTGACTCATGAAAAGTAAATTTTACTGTCCCATAACTATATGCCACCATAGGAATGATGATGTTTCTCAGTATGGGTTGATAGTGGATCCGCATAGCTTATGATATGACATGTAGAGTTATATCTTGGCAAGTAGATTCCCCTTTTTCTGATGTAGGGGAAACATAATATTCCATGTTATAACTCACATGGTCTTACTGTTCGTGATAGTATCATTTTTACGTATGTTGATGCACTATGATATCATGCATCATTATACTCATGACATATTGATAAGGTGATTCCTTTTCTCTAGTTTGATTTATATATAAGTGTCCTTGTTCATGTATCCTTATTATGAAGTTGTTGACATTCTATATTATTATTGTATTGCATGCCCACATATTTAATACATTCAAACGTACTAACGCATAATCTATCCCTATATTATGTTATAATCTAGGGACAAGTTACTATACTCCTCCTCATCTTCGGGGCTAGATTTGGATTGCTTTTCGAGTCAGACTGGGTGAGTCCTCATGCTTCGTCGATAGAACCTATTATCATTTAACTTTATGTTATCTCTACGACCATCTTTGTTATTTTATTTGAAGGTGAGCTAGGGGCATGTTTTAGCCCCCATCCAGTCTATGCCTTAAATAATGTATGACTCCTATGTCGTATGTACTTCTCATCACTCTTATGCTTCAGTTTATGATTATGTCTTAGCTTCTACTTATGTTTCTTCTTTTATTACCTTGAATTTTATGATATGCTTAGAAAGATAATTTGGAGTTTTCTCAGCGATCCCATTTGTCGTGTTACACCAAGGCCGATTGGATCATGGCACAACACCTAGATTAGTGTAAATCATTATTATAGGTTCATCTAACTTTCAAGTGTGACTCGCCCATTATTTTACTAGGTTATGTGCCAACAAGATAACAAAGATGCTACAAGTAATTTTATGGAATTTTCATATGATGATTGAAATGATTATTCTGCTATTTGAATTATCTCAGCATAGTGAGGAAACACTTAAAAAGTTTGAGCAATTAGACAATGGAAAAAATATTTTTTGGAAAAAAAAGACTTTTTATGATATACTTGAGTAGTCTAGTGCCAAAATAGAAACAAAAATATTAAAAAATAGTTCTATAAATGAAAAAAATACTTATGATTTATCTTAATTTTATCAACATTTTAAAAGAAAATTTTTATAGATGGTATTGTATCATTAAAAGTTTGTGTCAAAAATTTACTATTAGCGTACTAGATAAATCATGAAAGGTTATAAGTAATACTTACTTGGTCAATTGCCGCTAATACATCTGAAAGAGTTCCTATGCTTGGATAAATAGCTTTATAAACTGCAATCCTGTTTGTCATAAGCAATTTCATAATAAGCCTTTAGAAATCATCCTTTTTCATTGTGCCTATGTATATTTGTGTCAAATTACCTAGCCCGCGGTGCCATTCCACTTGCTCGTCCATAATAAAAGCCATTCACCACTACTGGAACTTCAAAATTTCCAGCTGCAGTTGAAGCTACATGACTGTAAAGGGGAATAAAAGGTACATGTATGACAAGGAAAACTCAAAGATAGAATATTACTCTCATATGTCTCAAACTAAAATTTACATTTCTTCTTCTTTTTTAGTTTCTCGATGGAGGAATATGGTTTGTATTTTGTTAGGTTCATGTTGCATATAGTAAAATGCATGAGGATATGATTCATGTTTGGTATTTGGTAAATTTATTTCTTATGTCCTAGTTGATATATGCATTGCATTGGAGAATGCTTTGGAACAATGTGGAGTAGTGAAAATTTACAAAAATGAAAAAAGAAAGGCCATGGTCGGCAGCTTTAAAGCACTCTTCCTCGTGCATTGCATTGCTCATTATTTTTTCTACAAATGGTATCTTAGCATGGTTGAATAATTTGATTATTCTATGTTGATTGCCTTGAGATCCTTATTTTATATTTTTAAGATGAAATCTTTTTTGTTGGCTGATTTTTTAACAAGTTTAAAATAATATAGTTTCGATTTTTGTACAGTTTGGTCATAGTTCATTAAATTTTATAGCCTAAATTATTTATAATCATAATCTATTTGTTTTGAAATTTTTAGGATATATTATAATAGAAAAATGAATTAAAAATGAGTGAGATATAAATTTTTAAAAATTTGCAAATTTTACAATGTTTGGATTAAAATTTGCTTTTGTGTACTATATTATAAAATTTGGTTGTCAAAATCTGTGGCCTGAAACTTATATAATCATAATATACTCAATTTGGGCTTTTTCAAAATATATTATAATAAAAAAAGTATGAAAAATGAGTGAGATATAAATTTTTGAATATCAGTAGTTTTGATTATTATTTTGCCTGATAAACTATTGTTGTTTTTGTGATTTTGGGATCTTTTTGTTAAAAATGTTTACTTAAATCTTTCATCGTCATGATCAATTCATTTTGGCTTTTGAAAAATATATTATATTAGTCAAATGGATTTAAAACGAATATATTGTGATTGTTTGAATGTTTCGGGTTATAATCTTATCCTTTTAAAGTTATCTTCGTATCTTTAAGCCCTTTTATGATATTTTTGCCATCTAGCAGAAATTTGTTATATATCTTATCACATTAAATGGTGTTAACCATATTTCTGATTTTTTATTCCTATTTTAAACATGGTTGAACAGGGACAAACTCAAACAACTCCAAGTGGGAGTTCTAACTATCGAGTTTAGGTAAAAAAGTAGAAGCGCATATCATCGAAAACATATTTTTAGGTATTAGCGATCATAAAAATTGGTGTCTCAAGGATGACAAAAGTTTGTTACGAAATGAAAAGGATATTCAAAGGAAAACAGAGAAGAAACTAAAAGAGTTCTAGTCTTTTAAGATGTCCCCTACAATTTCAGTTGCTAACTTTATTCAACTTTTTAAATTAAAGCATTGTAGATCTCTTGGATTGGGAAGCTTTAGCTATATTAGCAGACTCCCCTTTTGATGCATAGGGAAAGAGACTAATTAAAGTATATCATAAGATTTGGCCTAGGAAACCTTTTAGTGTATGTATACGTTATCTCAAATTTAAGTGGGCAAGACTTTATTACAAATGACTTGTAACTTCATTTAGTTTGTTTATTCCAACAAATGTATTATATTATTTTATGAATACGTGAGTTATATCATACTTCGTACTGTTTGATATTCCATGTACACTAAAATATAATATTGATCTAAGACTTAAAAATCTTTGTGATTAAAGTATTCATCAAATTAGAATACACATTAAGATAGTAATTTTTAATTTCAATTAACTATTTAGACCGTAGATGATGACTGGATGTTTGAATGTCCTTTCATTTTTACACTAAATATGAAACCTTCATTACAATTGATTTGCTTGAATATGTATGACACGTGCATAATTGATGAATAAGCTTGTGTAATTGTCTCTAAGTTACAAACATAGTATCAAAAAGTATTGTTTCCTGACTTAAACAAAGGTGAGAAACTAAATGGTGACAATTACGATATCTAGAGTCATAAGATATGTATGTCTTAATTGAGAAAAATGTGATCAAAGGTGTAAATCATTTTCTTAGTCAACTGTAATGACCCAGGTGTTGTTCGACGTCGTTGGACCTTGAGAAAATCATTGCGAACAAAATTTAAACCAAGTGGAGTCCCAAGGAGAGCTACAAGGGTCGTGTGCCTTGGCACTAACCGTGTGACCCTCCGTGGTGTCACAATTGTCCTTGGTTTTGGGATCTTGGCACTTTTGGAGGCAAGTGTAAGGCCACGCCCATTCCCAAGGGCCGTGTGGCTTGCCACTGGCCATAGGACGGGCCGTAGAGCCTTGTACGCCGCGTGGGAAAGGCCTTTGTGGCTAAGTACCATGCCACGCCCTCCCCCACAGGTCATGGAGCATGGCATGGGCCATGAGGCTCCATCATGAAGTGTTCGGAACGAGAATTTCCTATAGTAACTTTTTCATAGGATATTTCTTAAGTGTTGGTACACAGTTGTGTCACACGGGCTGTGCAGTCGACCGTAGGGGTGTGTTTGCGAAAATTCTAACTGTTGGTTCAAGATTGAAATTTCTGTAAATTTGTCTAAGTGTGGGTCCACGGGCAGGTAAACGGACAGTGTAATGCCACACGAAATCGTTTACCCTCCAGTCAAGTAACTTTCGATAATATTTTACTCCGATTCATTAATGGTATTTTTGTAAATACGATTATTTTTGTTGGTCTTTTGGAAATTCCTAAGCTATTCTAAGGTCATCTAAAGACCTAAAACCTATTTCAAATATTCAAACCTATCCCTCATAATTGCATCTCTCAAATCAACTCTCAAAAGACTCTTGGGGACCTCAACTTGAGAATCAAGACACATTCAATTCTTCATCAATTTTTCTCTTGGCTGCTCTTTATCTTGGGAAGGTATGTTGGTTGATCCTTGATTTCCTTTCAATCAAGGAGACCCAAAATTATTTTCAAGCAATTTCATGGATGTCTACTTTACTTGAATCAGAGTTTTGAAGATTATGAATCCTAAATTTCTAATAATGCCTGGGTAGTGTTTATTTGAGGATTTTAAAGTATGCATGTCCACTTTAAGGCTTTGATCTAAGAATGTGTGATTATATTATGATTTTGGATTGTGGATTTACTTTGGATTTATGAAATTTTAAAGTATGTTAAATCAGGATTACTTTGGGTTTATGAAATTTTGAAGTATACATGTTCCCTTTAAGGCTTTGATCTAAGAATGGGTGATTATATTATAATTTTGGATTGTGGATTTAAATATGAATTTACTTTAATTTCATGTTATACTATTTATTTTAGTTTGAATCTCAATTACCCATGTCATTTTCACATTATTCATAACATATGCATTCATGTTCATGAGAATTTATGGAAATTATGTTATGGGTTAAGCCCAATTATGTTCAATGATATAATTTTGATGAAATGTTGGTTATGACAATATTGTGATCACATACATATCTACGCTATTGGTTCTTTGAGCATTTTGGGTGCTTGTACCACTTTGTATATGAATAGGTTATTCCTATGCATGAGTATATTGACTATGAAATTACGTTTTTGGCTTTTATGCCCGATTGTGCATTGAAATGATTTTGGAAATGAGTATTTTCTTTTGAAAGAATGTGTGTGTGTGTATATATATATGTGTGTATGTATGTACGTATTCTTGTGGGATGATGGCTCAGCACCGATAGATGGAGGGTTCTCTCTCTTTCCTCGAACTATGTGCCTAGTAAAGATTTTCCTTTCCGAAATGAGAGTTGTCCTGTAAGGAGAACAAATGATATGATATTGTATGTTTTTATATGAAATTCCCATCTGAAATGGGAGTCGTCCCGTAAGAAGATCGCTTCATACGAAATGGTACGGGTTCCCGTAAGGTGAAGCATGGCCTACCTTTGGCAAGTGGGCTACCTCTTTATCGATGGGGGATTTCATCGGGATACCAAGTAATAGATAGTTTGGTCTTACTCATGTCAGTTAAGATCACATCCCCACTATATATGTGCATCATTTGCATATCATGCATCATGACTTTCATAACATCTTGTTATATTACATTATTTTCTATATATATCTCTTTCTATATTATGTGCTCTTGTCATCTAACTTTGATATGCAGGTTTTGGTAAGTTTGTGCATAACATCTCGCATACTTAATACAATCAAAATTACTAACGCATACTCTTGCCTACATGATTTTACGATGTAGGGACCGAGGACCTTTGTAACGACCCAAAAAGTGCCCGAAAATGTACCTTGAAAGTGCCCGAAATCGTAATTTTCATATATCCACAAATCCGTGCATGATATCAAAATTTGACTTCATATTCTTGTTCAGGGGATCATTTTGAGTAGAAAATAGGTCTAACCTAGATTTAAGAGCAAATGATTACCAATCTATCGATTTTCCAAAAATGCAATTTCCAGTGGGGTTAACGCATCCCTTTCGTGACGCACACCAGTATTAAAACTAGTGCATATTTTTGATTTCGGTCCAAGACTTTCAAGTCTTTGGCCTAAATGTTCCCAAACGTGAAAATACCTGTACTTAGCAAATTTTCAACCTCATATCATTCTAAACATTCCCCAATACTCATTTAAACACTTAGCCAAATATTTTACTCCTAAACTCAAGTCTCAAAAGCCTTTCTGGATCTTAAGGATTGCTCTCAAGCTTCAAGTCTCCATCTCCAATCTTCATCAAGTTCATCTCCAAAGCTAAGGTATGTGGGTTTCTTTCATGGGTTCCTTTCACTCATGATACCCAAGCTTCTTTTTACTTAAATTTGCATGATTTATTTATTATGAAAATCACTGCACACTATGTTGGGGTTTATGAAATAGTGACTGTTTTGCTATGTTTTGAGCTATAAAACCAAGATTTATTGTAAGATTTGATGAATGGTTTTGATGTATATTGCTTGAGGGTATTACCAAGTATCTAGTGAAGGTTTTACATTGAATTTTCTAGTATGATTTCACTCTTGACATACATGGTTTTATACTATCACTATATACCCTCTAAGTGTTTGATAAATATCCAGTTATGGTTTCTTGAGGAATTGAAGGTCCAATGCATGCTTTTTGAGTTGAATGACTATATGATGATAATATAATGATGAAATGATGATGATATGATGATATGAAGATGAAATGATGATGACATGAATGTATGTATATGGTATTCTCTATATAGTGTTGTAATCTGACCATGCCCTACTCGGGGGTTGCACGACGGATAAGCTTATCAAGGGATTCGTACCTTGATAACCTATAGGGGGATTTGTACTCTGGCACCACGAGTGGTAGGGTGCGACTATCCATCAACCTTGTTGGCGGTTTGTACCCATCAACCTATCAGAAGGTTTGTACTCCTACACCACGGGTAGTAAGGTGTGACAATCCACTAACCTATCGGGGGGTTTGTACTCCAGCACTATGGGTGGTAGGGTGCGACGATCTACCAACCTATTGACGAGATTTGTACCTCAATCACCAAGGTGGTAGGGTGTGACGATCCACCAATAGTTTAATGGTCTCTTCTTACACATATGTTATGTCCTATGTAAGCATGTTTTACTTAAGCATTACATGCTATATTGTTACTATGCTAGCTATTGTTTATCTCTAATCATTTTGACCATGATGCCTATCTCTTGTTGCATTGGATCCTACATACTTAGTACATTCAAACGTACTAAGGCATACTCTATGCCTACATGATGTCACCATGTAGGAACCGGAGCACTGTTTGATCATCCTCCTCCTTCACGTGGCTAGCTCGATTGTCCTACAAGCTTGTTGATGAGTCCTCCATTTCAGGAACGTTGCTTATGATATCTTGCTATTTATTAAGACTATCTTTCTTTTGGTTATGTATTGACTATGAGGGTGAGCCCGGTTGCTTATCTTGGTCCCCACTCTTATCTATGTAGTAGAGGTGTTATTGGACATGTTATGTATCTATACTTGAGCCTAGACTCTCTTGTTTTCTTGATGTTATGATATGGAAGTTTATCCTTAGTCCCAATTTCCCTTGTTTATGCTTTCCTATTATTTTTGTTTTAATTGCGTCCACGACCAAGGATGTGTAATGATATGCTATGAGGCTTATTTGGGGTCCCTTCGAGTTCCCATTCGCCGGTCACGTCTAGGCCCTAGGTTTGGGTCGTGACAAAGATGGGATAAGAGCATTAGGTTGTTAGATCCTCGGAGTCCAACACACCAAGGATGTGTAATGATATGCTATAAGGCTATGAGATGTTTAGGAAATGTTTCCCTTCTTCATTTTCTAAGTCATAGAGTTGAAGTAAGTTTTCCCCCTAAAAATTGTCATTTTCTACGCTAGATCTTGCCTAACACGAGAAGAAGACAAGCTCGCACACCCAAGGAGCAACCGACCAATGGGGAGCTTAGGGATTCTCTCACTTTGCTTGCACAAGTGGTGGCTAATCAAGGGGCCCAAGCCCCTCATGTTCCTACATCGGCATCTCGGCTGAGAGATTTCATGAGGATGAATCCCCTGGAGTTTCAAGGGTCAAAGGTGAGTGAGGACCCTCAAAAGTTCATTGATGAGGTCTACAAAATTTTGTCTATCAAGGGTGTGAGGACGGAGGATAAGGTGGAGTTGGCCGCCTACCAACTCAAAGGTGTAGCTCAAATATGGTACAACTAATGGAAAGAGGAAAAGGGAGTCAACAATGTGGTTTATGGGAAGAGTTCAAGGCGGCCTTCCTTAATCGATTCTTCCCCCCTTAAACTTAGGGAAGCTAAGTTGGTGGAATTTATGAATTTGAGACAAAGGTCCATGAGCGTGAGGGAGTTTGCCCTCAAGTTCAACCAACTTTCAAAATATGCTCCATAGTTGGTGGCCGACTCAAGATCTAGGATGAACAAATTTGTGATGGGTGTGTCCGACTTGGTTAGTGAGGAGTGTCGGTCCGCCATGTCAATTAGTGACATGGACTTGTCACGTTTGATGACCTATGCCGATCAAATGAAAGAGGAGAAATTGAGGAAGAGGAGGGGTCGTGAGACTAAGAGGGCCCATTTCGGGGTTGAGTTCTAAAAGGGTGGCCGGATCCACCAAGGCCAAGGGTCCTTTCATGCTTCTAATAGGGGATTTGCCAATTACATCCTAGAGACCCAAGGTGTTGGTGTTGTGGTTCCTAAGGAGGTGTGTCGTAGGTATGGTAAGGGTCATAAGGGCCCATGCTTGAGAGATACTAATGGATGCTTTGGTTGTGGGGAGTGGGTCACAAGAAGGTGGATTGCCCTAGAAATCATAACAAGGGCAAAGAAGTGTGTTCACAAGGTGCTAATAAGGTTCTCATGGGGACGGATGGCTGACAAGATGGTGTCCCAAGGCACAATTGGTTTTATGCTTTGCATGGGAGGCAAGGGGTAGATGAGGTCCCCGATGTCGTTACTGGTATGTTGAAAATCTTTGACTTTAATGTGTATGCATTGATTGATCTAGGTGCCACTCTTTCTTTTGTTACCCCCTTTGTTGCCAAAAAGATCCATATTGACCCCGAGTTGTTGCATGAGTCATATGAGGTGTCTACTCTTATTGGTGCATCTATTGTTGCTAGAAAAGTTTATAGAAGTTGTCCTATTTGCATCTTGCATAAAATATTGCCTTGTGATCTTGTTGAGTTAGACATGGTGTATTTTGATATTATTCTTGGGATGGATTGGTTGCATGTATAATATGCTTCTATTGATTGTAGAATCCGTAGGGTCAAATTCCAATTTTCAAATGAACCCATCCTTGAGTGAGAGAGTCAAGATGTGGTGGTCAAGGGTAGATTCATCTCTTGAATTAAAGCCCGTAAATTGATCTCTAAAGGGTTTCTATAGTATCTTGTGAGGGTTAGGGATGTGGAGTCGAAAGTCTTTCCCATAGAGTTAGTTCCAATTGTCAATGAGTTCCTTGATGTCTTTCCAAATGACCTTTCCAGTGTTCCTCTTTAATGGGAAATAGATTTTGGTATAGACATCCTTCCCGATACTCAACCTATCTCTATTCCCCCTTACCGCATGGCCCTGGCGAGTTGAAGGATTTGAAGAAGAAATAGAGGGACTTGTTAGAGAAGGGATTTATTAGGATTAGTCAATCACCTTGGGGTGCACCGGTGTTGTTTGTAAAAAAGAAGGATGGGTCCCTTAGGATGTGTATTGACTACTGGCAACTCAATAGGGTCACCATCAAGAATAGATATCCTCTTCCAAGAATTGATTATTTGTTTGAACAATTGCAAGGGGCTAGCCACTTCTCTAAGATTGATCTTTGGTCCAGGTATCATCAAGTGAAGGTGAGGGAGTGTGACATTCCCAAGATGGCCTTCCAGACTAAGTATGGGCATAATGAATTTGTGGTGATGTCTTTTGGGTTGACCAATGCACCGAGCATCTTTATGGACTAAATGAATAAGGTTTTTAAACCCTACCTTGATTCCTTTATTGTGGTCTTCATTGATGATATTTTGATCTATTCTCATGGTGAGGAGGAGCATAGGGCTCATTTGAGGATTGTTTTGCAAAGATTAAGAGAGGAGAAATTGTATGCTAAATATGAAAAGTGTGAATTTTTGTTCAGGGAGGTTGCCTTCCTAGGAAATGTGGTATCGGGGATGGCATTAAGGTAGATCTTAAGAAGACTGATGTGATTAGAAATTGGCCTAGACCATTGAACCCATCGGACATTAGGAGTTTCTTGGGCTTAGCAGGCTATTACCGGAGGTTTGTTAATAGGTTCTCTTCTATTGCTTCTCCTATGACAAAATTGACTCAAAAGAAGGCTAAGTTTGCATGGGCTGACGAATGCGAGAGGAGCTTCCAAACCTTGAAAGATAAGCTTGTGTCCGCTCCTATATTGTCACTTCCGGATGGGCTTGAGGGACTTGTGGTGTATTGTGATGCTACTAGAGTTGGTTTGGATTGTGTGCTAATGAAAAATGGTAAGTGATAGCCTATGCTTCTAAGCAACTCAAAGTGCATGAAAAGAACTACCCTACCCATGATCTTGAATTGGCCACCGTAGTATTTGCTTTGAAAATTTGACGTTACTACTTGTATGAGGTGCATGTTGATGTGTTCACCGATCATAAGATCCTCCAATATGTCTTCGCTCCAAAAGATCTTAACTTGAGACAAAGAAGTTGGCGAGAACTTCATAATGATTATGATATGAGTGTGCATTATCTT
>JAPFFP010000070.1:12760774-12774935 GCA_026153255.1 Solanum medicagineum
ATGGATTTTGTGATTGGGTTGCCCAAGACTAGAAAAGGTTTTGATTCCATTTGGGTTGTGGTTGATAGGATGACGAAGTTGGCTCACTTTTTACTAGTTAAGACCACATATGAGGCTGAAGAGTATTCTAGGTTGTACATACATGACTTGGTCAGATTGCATGGGGTTCCTTTATCCATCATATCGGATCATGGAGCTCAATTTATTTCACATTTTTAGAGATCTTTCCAAAGGGGTCTTGGTACTAGAGATAAGCTTTCTACGACCTTCCATGCTCAAGCGAATGGCCAAGTCGAAAGGACCATCCAAACTTTTGAGGATAGTCTTAAAGCATGTGTGTTGGAGCTTAAATGTAGTTGGGATGATCATCTTCTGTTGATTGAGTTTGTCTACAACAATAGCTATCATTCTAGCATCGGTATGACTCCTTTTGAGGCTCTTTATGGTAGATGTTGTAGATCATCGATGGGGTGGTTTGAGGTTCGAGAGATGGCCTTGTTAGGACCATATATGGTTATAGAGCTCTTATGAATATTAGGATGATTAGAGAAATGTTGAAGATGGCCCAAAGTCGTCAAAAGTCTTGTGCCGATGTGACGAGAAGGGAGCTTGAATTCAAGGTTAATGATTGGGTCTATTTGAAGGTGTCACCCATGAAGGGTGTGGTCCATTTTGGTAAGAAAGGCAAGCTGACCCCTAGATATGTGAGTCCTTATAGGGTGATAAGAAAGGTTGGCAAGATAGCTTATGAGTTGGAATTGCCTAGGGAAATGGATTTGGTTGATCCAGTGTTTCATGTGTCTATGTTGAGGAAATGTGTGGGTGATTTGAATGCTATTATATCTCTTGATGTTATGGGTGTGGTTGAAGATAATTTGACATATGAAGAGGTTTTGGTTCAGATTTTGGATAGGCAATTGAAGAGGTTGAGAAACAAAGAGGTGGTGTCTATTAAGGTCCTTTGGAGGAATCAACAAGTTGAGAGTGCTACTTGGGAGGCCGAAATAGACATACAAAAGTGATATCCATACCTTTTTCACTCCACTTAAGCCTAAGGTATTGATCTAAGTCCTTTATATGATCTTAAGTCTTAAGTTCAGCCCTCATGTCATTGCCTATATTCATGTTTAAATTGACAAGTTCATGATGATTTTACACTTATGATGAGAATTTTGAAAAGGTGTTTAAGTGCATTGTTGCATCTCTATGTGGGCTGAAGTTGTTATGTTTGTGTCCCTCATATGCGTCTCTTTGACATTCGGGGACGAATGTTACAAGGGAGAGATATTGTAACGACCCAAAAAAGTGCCCGAAAATGTACCTCGGAAGTGCCCGAAATCGTAATTTCAATATATCTGAAAATCTATGTGAGATATAAAAAATCCAACTTCAGATTCTTGTTCAGGGGGTCATTTTGAGTGGATATTGTGTCTAACCCGATTTAAGAGAAAATGATTAGCAATTTCAATTTTCCAAAAATGCAATTTCCAGTGCGGTTTACGCGTCCTTTCTCCGACGCGCACTAGCATTAAAACTAGTGCAGATTTTTTACTTTAGTCCAAGACTTTTAAGTCTTGGTCCTAAGTGTTCCCAAACATAAAAATACCTATACTTAGCCAATTTTCATCCTCATATCATTTTAAACATTCCCCAACACTCATTCAGACACTTAGCAGAATATTTTACTCCTAAACTCAAGTCTCAAAACCCTTTTCTGGATCTTAAGGATTGTTCTCAAGCTTCAAGTCTCCATCTCCAATCTTCATCAAGTTCATCTCCAAAGCTAAGGTATGTGGGTTTCTTTCATGGGTTCCTTTCACCAATGATACCCAAGCTTCCTTTTCCTTAAATTTTCATAATCTAAAGATGATTTACTCATGGGTCTTATTTATTATGAAAATCACTGCACACTATGTTGGGGTTTATGAAATTGTGACTGTTTTACTATGTTTTGAGCTATGAAATAAAGACATATTGTAAGATTTGATGAAGGATTTTGATGTATATTGCTTGAGGGTGTTACCAAGTATCTATGAAGGTTTTACATTGAATTTTCTAGTATGATTTCACTCTTGAATTTCATGGTTTTACACTATCACTACACATCCTTTAAGTATTTGATAAAATGTTCGGTTATGGTTTCTTGAGGAATTGATAGTCCAATGCATGTCTTATGAGTTGAATGACTATATGTTGATGATATGATGATGATATGAGGGTGATATGATGATGAAACGTTGATAAATTGATGATGAAATGAATGTATTTATATGGTATTCTTTATATAGTGTTGGAATGTGACCATGCCCTACTCGGGGGTTGTACGCCGGTAAACTTGTCAAGGGTTTCGTACCTTGATAACCTATCGAGGGGTTTGTACTCCGGCACTAGAGATGGTAGGGTGCGACTATCCATCAACTTTGTTAGGGATTTGTACTCATCAACCTATCGGGGGGTTTGTACTTTGCCACCACGGGTGGTAGGATGTGACGTTCCACTAACCTATTGGGGGTTTGTATTTTGGCATCACAGGTGGTACGGTTTGATGATCCACCAACCTATTGACGGGGTTGGTACCTTAATCACCAAGGGTGATATGGTGTGACGATCCACCAATAGTTTAATGATCTCTTCTTACACATATGTCATGTCCTATATAAACATATTTTACTTAATCATTAATCATACATGCCATATTGTTACTATGCTAGCTACGGTTTATCTCTATGCATTTTCACCATGATGTCTATCTCTTGTTGCATTGCATCCTACATACTTAGTACATTCAAACGTACTAACACATACTTTATGCCTACATCATGTCACCATGTAGGAACCGGAGCACCGCTTGATCATCCTCCTCCTCCACGTGGCTAGTTTGATTGTCCTACAAGGTAGTTGTGAGTCCTCCATTTCGGGGACATTGCTTATGATCTCTTGCTATGTACTAAGACTATCTTTCTTTTGGTTATGTATTGACTATGAGGGTGAGCCCAGTTGCTTATCCTGGCCCCCGCTCTTATCTATGTAGTAGAGGTGTTGTTGGACATGTTTTGTATCTATACTAGAGCCTTGACTCTCTTGTTTTCTTGATGTTACAATATAAAAGTTTACCTTTAGTCCCAATTTCGCTTGTTTATGCTTTCCTATTATTGTCGTTTTAATTGCTTCCGCGACCAAGGATGTGTAATGATATACTACGAAGCTTGTTTGGGGTCCTTTCGAGTTCCCCATTCGCCGTCCCGTCTAGGTCCTAGGCTTGGGTTGTGACAACCTTGACCATCTACCAGTTGATGCCTAGCTTGGATTCCGGATTTACTTATAGTGGTGAGTCCTGTCTTTCAAGGACGAGCCACCACCATTTATCTTCCTATGTTACTTTTTTCACTTTATGTACTTGAGGGTGAGCCCAGGGTATGTCTTGGCCCCCGACCCATCTATTTAGAGGCACCATTCGACACCTTGTTAACCTCTTTATGATATATTCTATGGTCATGGTTAAGACTATGTTATGTACTTGGTTATTGATGATGATTTTTATGTGACTTGATCATATGTTGATGGAAAGATCCTAGGTCCCTAGTTACCCCCATAGCGTGAGTCCTACGAACCCGCCCCTTAGTATTTATGTATTATGTATTATTTGAATTCATGTTAATCCCTTCCCCTATGTTGCCCCCATAGCGTGAGTCCTACTTTTTCGTTCCTTAGTACTATGTGTTGCTTATTGAATGGCTTCCGAATCGATGATGCGAGTTTTGGTATCTTAAGGCTTGTTCAAGGACTCTTGCGTTCCCATTCTCCATGTCACATCTGGGCCCTAGGTCTTGGTCGTGACAAAGATGGTATCGGAGCCCTATGTTTGTAAATTATCAATGGAGTCTAACATGCCGCCTCAAGTAGAGTCCTATTTATAGGCGTGAAGTGCACCATGCCCATAAGTGGAGGCCGTAACGATGTTTTAGGAATTGTCTCACTTCTTCAAGTCTTATGTCATGCTTTAAATAGTTGGATTAGCTCTTGACCTTAAATAGTGTCCTTACTCTTTTTCAAAAGATGCCTCGTGGTAGACCAACCATACCAGCCCCGGCTAATGAGGGTCAAGCACCTCAAGGGCCTCGGGATGAGTCTAACACTAATGGTGAGTTCTGTATGGACTTTTCCATGCTTGCCCAAGAGGTGACTACTTAGACTAGCCAGGACAACCTACCTCGGGATCCCACTCCGTCTTCTAGAGTGAGAGGATTCACCCAGATGAACCCTCTGAAATTATTTGGGTCTAAGGCTGAAGAAGATGCTCAGGAGTTCATTGATGAGCTCTCTAAAGTATTTAATGTCGTGGGTGTCACTTTCGAGGAGAGGGCTGAACTAGCTGCCTATCAGTTGAAGGATGTAGCACAGGTGTGGTATACTTAGTGGTCTATGGAGAGGGTTTGTGGTGATGCTATTATTTAGGAAGAGGTCAAGCTTGCTTTTGTGGATCGTTTCTTCCCACTTGAGCTTAAGGAAGCCAAGATGACCAAGTTTATCAACCTAAGGTAGGGTAATATGAGTGTGTGCGATTATGCCCTCAAGTTCACTAAGCTCTCCAAGTATGCTCCTACACTCGTGGCTGATCCTCATGTAAGAATGCACAAGTTTGTCTACGGTATTTCTGACTTGCTTGTACAAGAATGTCGTACGACCATGATTAATGGGACATGGACATATCTAGACTTATGGTTTATGTCAAAAAGATCGAAGCGAAGAAACTCAAAGGGAGAAGAACACATGATCCTAAGAGGGTCCATTTTGATGGTGGTTTCTCCGCTTGGGGTGGTGATTTTGGTCGCTTCCAACAGGGCCAAGGTTCTAGTTCTTGGGTTGCTAATGCCAAGGTGCCTCCTCTTAGGGCACTGGGTGGTGGTAGTCATGGATATCCTATGTGTAGAAAATGTAGGAAGCCCCACAGTAGTCCTTGTTAGAGAGATTTGGGTGCTTGCTTTGGATGTGGTGATAAGAATCACAAGGTTGCCGATTGTCCCAAGAACCTTCACAAAGGTCAAGGTCAAGTGGCTCAGGGTGGGCAAGCCCAACAAAGGGTTCCTCAAGGTGTTGCTTTGAGAAACAATAGGCTCTTGGCTCTTCATGTCCGTCAAGAGGTTGACGAGGCTCCGGATGTTGTGATTGGTATGTTAAAAGTCTTTAATTTTGATATTTATGCTTTGCTTGATCCGGGTGCAAACTTGTCTTTTGTGACTCCTCTGTTGGCTATTAAATTTGGTTTGAGTCTTGAAATTTTGAGGGAGCCTTACTGGTTTATACTCCCGTGGGTGAATTTGTTGTTGCACATAGAGTCTATCATGGTTGTCCTGTTTCTATATTGCATAAGGTATTCCCATGGGATCTTGTGGAACTTGAAATGTATGATTTTGATGTGATTCTTGGAATGGATTGGATGCATGCATCATATGCCTCTATAGATAGTAGAACCCGGAAGGTCAAGTTCTAACCTCCCGGTGAGCCCGCTCTTGAATGGAAACGTAGTGACTCCGCTATTAAAGGTTGATTTATTTCCTACCTCAAAGCTCGGAAGGTGTTCGCCAAAGGATGTATATATCACATTGTGAGGGTTAAAGATGTAGAGTCCGAATTGCCTATTCTTGAGTCTGTTCCGGTGGTAAATGAGTTTCTCGAGGACTTGCCGGTATTTCTCCCAAAAGGGAAGTAAACTTTGGCAAAGATCTTCTTCTGGATACTCAACCTATCTCTATTCCTCCCAATCGTATGGCACTGGCTGGGTTGAAAGAGTTGAAGGACCAGTTGAAAGATTAGTTAGAAAAGGGTTTCATCATGCCAAGTATATCTCCATGGGGTGGTCCGGTGTTATTTGTAAGAAAGAAAGATGCATCTCTTCGGATGTGTATCGATTATAGGCAATTGAATAAGGTGATTGGCCATTAAAAATAAGTATCCATTGCTTAGGATCGATAACTTCTTTGACCAGCTTCAAGGGGCTACTCACTTTTCGAAGATTGACCTCCGCCCCGGGTATCATCAGTTAAAGGTTAGAGAATGTGACATTCCCAAGGCGGCCTTTCGAACGAGGTACGAGAACTTTGAGTTTGTGGTGATGTCGTTTGGCCTAACTAATGCTCCGACTGTATTCATGGATCTTATGAATTGGGTGTTCAAGCCATTCCTTGATAGTTTTATGGTTATTTTCGTTGATGATACTCTTATCTATTCCCAAAGTGAATGGGAGCATATGGATCATTTGAGGTCGGTTTTGCAAACCTTGAGAGAGAAGAAGTTGTATACAAAATTTAGCAAATGTGAGTTTTGGTTGGGTGAAGTTGCTTTTCTGGGTCATGTGGTATCCGGTGATGGTATTAAGGTGGATCTGAAGAAGACCGAGGCAGTAAAGAATTGGCCTAGACCATTGACTCCTTCAGACATTCGAAGTTTCCTTGGGTTAGCGAGTTATTGTAGAAGGTTTGTTGAGGGATTCTCATCCATTGCATTTCCATTGACTAAGTTGACCCAAAAGAAGGCTAACTTCGTGTGGTCGGATGAGTGTGTGAAGAGTTTCCAAACTTTGAAGGATCATCTTATATCGGCTCTGGTTTTAACTCTACCTAATGGTTTGGACGGGTTCATGGTATATTGTGATGCCTCTCGAATTAGGTTGGGTTGTGTACATATGCAACATAGTAAGGTGATAGCCTATGCATCAAGGCAATTGAAGGTACATGAGCGTAACTACCCAACTCATGATTTTGAGTTAGTGGCGGTGGTCTTTGCTTTGAAAATTTTGAGACACTACTTGTATGGGGTACATTTTGATGTTTTCCCTGATCATAAGAGCTTGCAATATGTGTTCACTCAAAGAGACCTTAACTTGAGACAAAGGATATGGTTGGATCTCCTAAAGGATTATGACATGAGTGTTCTATATCACCCCGGCAAGGCGATTATGGTAACTGATGCCCTTAGTAGGCTATCCATGGGAAGTGTGGCTCATATTGAGGAAAGGAAGAAGGAGCTGGCAATGGATTTCTATCATTTGGCTAGATTGTGTGTTAGAGTGGCCGATTTCAATGATGGTGGTATATATGTCTAAATAGGGCCAAATCCTTGGTGGTTGTTGATGTGAAGGCCACGCAATATCTAGATCCTTCCTTGGTTGAATTGAAGAAACTGGTTCCCGAAAAGAATATTGAGGTTTACTCCCAAGGGGGAGATTGTGTACTTTGGTATCAAGATTGGTTATGTGTTCCAGATGTAGATGATCTTAGAAAGGTGATCATAAGTGAAGCCCATAGTTCTCATTCTTCTATTCACCCAGGGTCCACTAAAATGCATTAGGATTTGAAGGAGGTGTATTGGTGGCATGGAATGAACAACAACATAGCCAAGTATATATCTGAATGCCCAAACTGTCAACAAGTGAAGATGGAGCATTAAAGGTCTGGTGGGTTAGCTCAATACATTGAGATTCCTACTTGGAAGTGGGAAGACATAAATATGGATTTTGTGGTTGGGTTGCCTCAGACAAGGAAACAATTTGATTCCATTTGGGTTATCATCGATCGGATGACTAAATCGGCTCATTTCTTACTGGTTAAGACTACTTTTGGTGATTAGGACTATGCAAAGTTGTACATTCGAGAATTGGTAAGGTTGCATGGTGTGCCTAGATCTATCATATCGCATCGGGGTGCCCAATTAACTTCGCACTTTTGGAAATTGTTTCAAAGGTGACTTGGTACTAAAGTTATGTGGAGCACTGCTTTTCACCGCCAAACCGATGGATAAGCTGAGAGGAAAATTCGAACCTTGGAAGATATGTTGAGGACTTGTGTGTTGGTGTTCAAAGGTAATTAGGATGACCATCTTCCACTTATCGAGTTTGCTTATAGTAATAGTTTCTATGCTAGCATTGGCACGATACCATTTTAGGCCTTGTATGGTAGGAGGTGTAGGTCTTCGATGGAATGGTTTGAGTTGGGGGAAACGCCTTTGACCACTAAGATCTTATGATATAGGGGCATATTTTAGACACAAAGGATTGATGTAAATACATTCTGATTGCTTATTCTCTTATATATATATTTATTTTACCTCATGACTGCTTGTGATATGAATATGAGTCTTAGATCAGTTGCCTTCGGGTGTCACATTCATCGTGTCATGGCTAGGTCCTAGGTCTGGGTCATGACAAAAGTGGTATCAAAGCCCAACGTTTGAAACCATCCTAGGGAGTCCAATATGCTACATCTAGTAGAGTCATGTTCATTGGTGTGAAGCATGCCACATCCATGAATAGGAGGCAATGAGACATTTGGTAAAACTGCTTCTTTTGTATTCTATGTCATGCCTATGAAACTTTTGTATTCTAATGCTTGTCCTTTAGTGTTTTCAAAAATAGATCCACAACATGCTCCTTTGCCTAGGGAAGTTAATGGTAATGAAGACCAAGCTCTCTCGACTCCTCAAGCTCCTCAAGATCCTCAAATAGACCAAGTTTCCAATGATGAGTTTAGAGTTGCTATTACTATATTGGCTCAAGTCGTTGCTTCTCTAAAGACTCCTATTCTGAACTCAAAAATAAGAGATTTAGTTAGAATGGAACCCTCAGAGTTTCATGATTCTAAGGTAGATAAGAATCCATAAGAGTTTGTTGACAAAAATCTACAAGGTGGTGAAAATCATAGGAGTGTCTTTCGAGGAAAAGGCTGAATTAGTGGTGTATCAACTTAGGAGAGTCGCACAAGTTTGATTCACTCAATGGAAGTCCGAAAGAGTTGAAGAAGGGCTATTGGTTGGTAGATGTTCAAAACCTCTTTCATTGATCATTTCTTCCCACTTTAACTAAAGGAAGCCAAGGTAATGGAATTCATGAACTTGAAACAAGGTGGCATAAGTGTGCGGGAACATGCACTCAGGTTTACCAAGTTGTCTAAGTTTGCTCCTTCCTTGGTGGTCGGCTCTAGTGCCATATGAACAAATTCACTTTGTGTGTGTTTGACTTGGTAAAGATAGAATGCAAGTCCACGACGCTCATTAAGGAAATGGATATCTCTACACTCATGACCTGTGTCGAACGAGGACAAGGGAGCCCAAGAGGGTTTGATATGATGGTGAATTTTCTTATGGTAAGTTCGGTGGTGGCTGATTCTAACAAGGGCAAGGGTCTTCAAAGGGTGCTACTCTAAGGTTTGACAAAGAGAAAGGGGATACTCCTAAGGCTCAAGGTAAAGTTGCAAAGGGTTGTGCTATTCCTCCCACCGGCCTTAGTATGTAAAGAATCATGCAGAAAAATACTTAAGAGGAACAAATTGTTGCTTTGGTTGTGGGAAGATGGGAGATAGAATTACCGAATGTCCTAATATTGTAAATAAGGGTAAAGAAAGGTGTCCACAAGGTCAAGTAGCTCAAAGGGGCCAAGTGCAACAACCACGTGGTAATCAGTTCTATACTTTGCATGCTAGACATGAAGTCAATGAGTCTCTCGATGTGGTTATAGGTATGTTAAGAGTCTTTGATTATGATGTGTATGTTTTGCTTGACCCCAATGCCAATATGTTTTTTGTTACTCCATGCCTTGCCATAAAATTTGATGTGTCTCCAAAAGTTTTATTAGAACCTTATTCGGTCTATACTCCTATTGGTGAGTCAATCCTAGCCAAGAAAGTCTATAGAAATAATCGTACCATGTCAGTTTTACATAAAGTCTTCCCATGTAATCTAGTTGAGCTTGATATGATTGATTTTGATGTTATTCTTGATATGAATTGGTTACATGCATCTCATGCTTTTATTGATTGTAGGACCGATAAGGTCACATTACAAGTCCTTAATGAGCTTTCTTGTTTGAATCCTCAAGTAAGTGAAGAAAACCCCCATTATTGATTTTCAAAAGATTTCATTCACATGAGGTAATTTCATTATGGAGTGAAATAGGTTAATAAAGATGAATATACCTGCCATGTCCAACAGCATCAAAGGGTGAGAGAATATCCATGGAGTTATTAAGTGTTGTAGTAGTTTGAGCTCCAGCTGAGAAAAACCTGGCGGATACTATTTTACCATTGCAGGAAGTCTGGGGAAATAAAGGACCTTCCTCACAAGCTCCAGAAAAGCTATTAGTAACAGAATTATTTATGGTGGGATCATACGCAAAGCTGGGGTGATCTGGGTTAATGCCAGAATCAATAAAACCAATCACAATTCCTTCACCCGCATTTCTATCTCCTCCTTCTTGTGTCCATACTGCTGGTATCCCCAAAAATTCTGGAGTGTAAGTAGTCATCTGTTTAACTCTCTTATCTTTCTCCAACAACTTCACTCTGGGGGCATCTTTCAACTTCTCAATCTATAATTATTGAAAGAGAGTTAGATAATATATGAAGATCAAAATCTAACTTGTTATAACTTAACTTAATTTTTAAATTTGTGCCTTTAGAATTTAATATTTAGAGCTCATTTGGCTTAGTTGAAAAAAAAATTAACTTTTAAAAAGTACTTTTAAAGTGCTGAAATTTATTTGAAAAATAAGCAGTTATGTGTTTGGATAAAAAGTATTGTAGCTGAGAAAAAGTTGTTGATGTGTTTGGCACACAAGTGCTGTTAAACACTTTTTTAATTACAAGTGTCTGAAATAACATTCAAATTGTTAACATTATAACGACTGATTACTTTAAGATTTTTTTGTCTAAAAAAATGAAATAAAGTAAAATAAATTTATATTTTGGCTCAATATCAATATAAACTTATTATTTAAGTAAATTTTATATACACAATTTACTTTTAATTTTTAAATATATAATTTTGATAGATCACATGAAATTTTACGATGCCTCCTTTTTCATGATCGAAATCAAAACATGATTAAGATATTCAATTGTCAAAACATACCAATTATTTAAATTTTCTCTTGTCCTCTCAAGAAACTTCCATCATTTAACCAACCAATAATGCTTATTCTTTCTAATGACATGCATGTCGCTTCTTATTTCACATAAAGAATTTAAGATATTTTTAAAGTACATTCATGAATAATAATATTTATTTATCATTCACGTATTCTCTTACTATCATAAATTATTTATTAAAAAAATAGTGAAAGAAGGAGAATATATATAAATAAACATACATTCATAGTCTAATATTAAAATGTTTGATACAAATAGAAATGTTCAAATAAACAAGAAGAGCAGCGACGAGAACACTGCTAGGTGGTGGTTTCAAAGAGCAGAATAGCGCTGGACTGTGGTTTGAATTAAAATAATGAGAAAGGAAAGATTAGTTAGGGTTACTTTAGTTAAGGATTTTTTTGGGAATAATAAAAAAATATGGAGGCAGAGAGGGAATTTTTTTGGAAAAACTTCAACATGTTTGAAAAAAAAAAAAAGAGGGTGGGGGGGGGGGGGGGGGGGGGGGGTGCTGCTGCTTTTTATCTTTTAAATTTTAACTTTTTAAAGCTATTTTGAAAATGGCCAACACTTTTATCTATCTATACTATATTAAAAGCATGAAGACCCTTAGAAATGTTGTTTGAACTTTTTGACCTTCAGTAAAAGACTCTCCTTTACACAAAATCATTTTTTCACTATATTTTATTTATTTAGTTTCAAGATTCACTTTTTGATTAAAATTTCTTTATATTTAGAATTCACTTTTGATTAAAATTTCTTTATATTAAGAATTTGCTTTTGATTTAGGACTATTCTATGTAAAACAAATAAACAAAAATTTTAATTATCAAATATTTTGTTAATAAAAGTATGTAGGATAACAAATTTAAAAAAAAAAAATTAGTAAAATTTAACCTACTCCTTTTATACCTAGGAATCTTTTGTTACATTAAATTTTATTCAATTAATCATTTAACTTCTAACTGCTCAACTCTAAATTATTATTTTATGTATTAAAAAACTATTAACATATCTATATTTTAAGCAATTGAATTGATTTTCTCATCTTTGTTCTATTACAATATACTAAATTATAGCATCAAACTAATAATATTTTTTTAATTTTATTTATATGAATGTTGTATTTATTTAATGACAAAGTACTATTTATACATAACTTTTAAATTGACATAGCTCATTTGTGCAAAGCACGTACACTAAACTAGTAACCTAAAAAGAGCTTAAAAGCTAGTTTGACCAGCTTTTAAGCTAAGACAAACAGGCTCTTACTACTCCATATATGTGACGATGAGTATTTACAATCCAATTCATATTTGAGCCATTATACAAGTAAATATTAGCATGTGAGGGCTATGGCAACTTTTAACACAGTTTGAATAAATTTAGAATTTCAAATTTTCTTTTTTCATGATCATGGAGTTAGTTTGGTGATCACAAGGTTCTTGACAATTGGGTCTTTGCCATTAGGGGGTAGTGGGAGAATAAAGGAGAGTTAATCTGGATAAGTATTGACCTCTAAATTTGTGATAGATTTAGGTGTGATTATAGTGGTCTTCAGTCTTTAGTTGTTTGGGATAGTGAACATGGTTCTACAATCTCAAAGGGAAGACACCGTATATAGTATAAAAAATAAGAGTTAATTGAATAATAATTTTTTATGGTCACTCGTTAGTTAGTGTCTGTCATGGAGTTTTTCTCATTCCTTTATGCTGGATATGGCTTTGTTCTCTCTTGGATTATATTTTATTATTATTCGTAATTTCATTTAGGATTCTAACTGAACAAGTTTTATTTAGTTATTTTCCGTTTCTACAGCTCCCAAAGTCTATCTAATATTTTTTTTTCATTTTGTATCTTGGTTTCTGTTTGCTACTCTTTACTTTCAACAAGGTGTTGGCCTATTTATTTTTTTTAATTCATGTTCAGCTGCTTGTTGTCTAGTTCCTTGACCTCAACTAATTTTGTATGGGCACTTCATTTTTTTCTTTGTTTGTTCCTGTGCCATATTTTGTTCCTTAAGATTGTTGTTCTTAACTTCCTTTCCTATTTCTTCCCATTTTTTAGTAGTTGAATTTACCAATTTACTTTCTTTCCACTTTCATGATTTTGTTGTTATCTTCTACTTATAATATGTGCTACATCTAATTTTGGTAAGGGATTGTCTATTCTTTCTTCCTTTACTGATAAATCAATAATTTTTTATCGATTTGAGTAATTTATTTTGAACAACCTTACCTTAAGGTTACGTTTTGAACAACTGTGCTCACTGTTTAGAAACATTAGCAATAAATTATATTGTAACTATCATTTTTCACAATTGATAAATTATTTAACTAATTTTATAATTATGAAATTTGAACAAAAGAAAATTACATGTATTAGTCTATTCTTTTTGTAATTTTCCACCTTGGTCATTCCACGTCTATTGAGAATAATGATTAATATGAATATTTTATCACAATATTCATATTAATTGATCTTTAAGTCTTGATTTATTTTTTACATGTTTTTGTTAAGTTAAAAATGAAAATTTTATATATGTGTACACACATATGTACGTACATATGTACATGTACCTGTCATGTTTTCAAACTTGATCATTGCATAACTAAATTACATGACATGCATTGCATTGGTCCATACTTAGTGCATTTAAAGTGTTAATGCATACTTCTTTGCCAATATTGTGTTATAACGTAGGGCTTGGCAATCGCCACACACACTCTCGAGGTTAGAGAAAAAGCTTGTTCGCTTTATTGGTGAGTCCTTATGCTTTGGGGGCTACCTAGTAAGCTTATATTAATTTCTATCTTTAGACTATACTGTTACTTTGAGACCATTTCTTTTCTTTATTTGGGTGTGTTAGTAGCTTTTTGTCACAACCCAAAAGTGGGCGTGATGGCACTCGTCTTATCCCACCAAGACAAGTCAGCCTACAACCCAACCATAACATTAAAAATGCAGAATTATAATAAAAATAAAAGTTCAATTATGTATAATAAGTCAACTTAATGAAAAATCCCCAAAACCTGGTTGTCACGTGCACAAGCTTCTAATCTATTACAATAGATTCGAAAGAAACACAAGTATCAAATAGCGTTGTCTCTAGAATAGAACAAAATCATAAGTAGGAGTAAGGAGTCAGCTGGGATGGCAAACAACTATCTCTCACAATCTCCACAGAAAACCTCGGACAAGGAAGAGTGGAGAGTATCATGACAATCCGGGCTCGCAACCTACAA
>JAPFFP010000070.1:12775035-12829911 GCA_026153255.1 Solanum medicagineum
GTTTTGGGTGTTGTTTCATACAAGGGTCAACTTTAAACTAGCATAACTCTTAGCATATTTAGAACTGGGTGGCCCACAACATGACAAATGAAATCCCTTTGAGTTAGCTTCGCAATGCACTTGGTTTCACCTTATTTTGAGGTCGGATGAAGGAGTTATGATCTTTTTTGTGAGGCCATCCCGTGCAGTGTTGTCACACGGACTGTTTGACGGCCAGTGTGGCCTTTGACGGGCCATTTGGGGCAGCTGGGGTTGGGAAAGGCCATTATTGGCACTAAGGAAGGTGGCATGGCTAGTGGTACGGGCCGTGTGGCTCACCACTGACCGTGGGGATGGCCACAAGGTGTGCCAAAGGAAGCTTGTTGAAAATTGGGGAAAATGTGGCTAAGGGTGGTGCCACGGGCACTGTTGACGGGCCGTGTAGAGTGGGATGGCCCGTGGAACTTGGTTGTGTGGTGGCCTGCAACATTTTATTTGTCTATGTGAGGTGGGATGGACCAGTACACGGTCCGTGTAATGCCACGCGGTCCGTGAAGCAGTCTGTCAAAGTGACGAGACGTCAATTTTCCCAAGTTTCCCAACTTCCATTTTTTTCACTAAGGCATTTCACACGGGTACTCCACACGACCCGTGGAGTGCCACACGGCCAGTGAAGTCTCCAGTGAGACGACATTTTGCCAATTTTTCCATCCGTTCACTTATGGCGTCTCCATAAATTTTAATTACTTTAATGCCCTATTTAGACTTCCAATACTATCTTAACCATCCTAAAAGACCTAAACAATATTTCAAAAGGATCAAACTCATTACTCCCATCTCAAATACACTCTCAATTCTCTCAAAACCCTCCATCAAGCCCAATTCAATTTCATGGAAACCCAAGAACAGGATTGGATTCAAAGATCATTTCCAGGCCTCCATTCTTCCCAATCTCAATTCCAAGCAACTCTAGACCTAAGGTATATGGGTTTCTTTCATGGGTTCACCTATTATACCCAAGCTTCCTTTTCCTAAATTTCATGATTTAAAGTTCAGTTTACAAATGGGTTTATTAGTATGAATATGTTTATGAACTATGTTAAAGCGACGTAAACTTGTGACTATTTTGCTATGTTGTGAGCTATATATCTTGGATCTATTGTAAGTTTTTATGAGGGGTTTTGATGTGAATGTTTTGGGTTTGTTGCATGGTGTTGATTGATGGTTTTACAATAGATTTTCTTGCATGATTGTACATGTCCTTTACCCCTATTACACACCTCCAAAGTATTTGATAAAATGTGCGGTTAGGGTTTCTTGAGGAATTGAAGGTCCTAAGCATGAGATATGATATGAATGATGTTATGACGATGAAATGAGCTTACGTATATGATTGTTCCTATATGTAGTGTTGCATTAGACCAAATGATGAATCCTATGTAAAGTGTAGAACTCGACCATGCCCTATCCGGGGGGTCTAAGCGCCCGGATAACCTAGTGAAGGGTTTGTAGTTCTCCAACTAGTGATGGGGCGGCATCATCACTAACCTAGATGGGGGTTAGTACTCATCAACCTAGATGAGGGTTAGTACTCATCCACCTAAGTGA
Source organism: Solanum medicagineum (assembly GCA_026153255.1). Lineage (NCBI taxonomy): Eukaryota > Viridiplantae > Streptophyta > Magnoliopsida > Solanales > Solanaceae > Solanum > Solanum medicagineum. The sequence goes on from JAPFFP010000070.1 coordinate 12,776,623, forward strand.
TGGGGCGGCATCACCACTAACGGTAGATGGGGGTTTGTACGCATCCACCTTGGTGATGGCATGACATTATCACCAACCTAGATGAGGGTTAGTACTCATCCACCTAAGTGATGGGGCGGCATCATCACTAACCTACCAAAGGGTTGTGCATTTGGAAATCTAGATTGGTCTCTTCTTATATATGATATCCTATACAATCATGAGTTACTTAAGCATGTTTTACTTAAGCACTGATCATACATGGCATATCGTATATTATCTCTATTGCTTAATATCGTGCATTTTGACTATGATACCTAATTCTTGTTTCATATCCTACACACTTAGTACATTTAAACGTATTAATGCATACTCTTGCCTACATGATATCACCATGTAGGAACCGGTGCTCAAGTTGATCATCCTCCTACTCCACGTGGCTAGTCAGTGCTATTCCAAGTTTGTTGGTGAGTCCTCCATTTCGGGGACCTTAGTCTATGTTGCTATTTTCTATGTATTGAGACACTATCTTATGTTCTATTGACTATGAGGGTGAGCCCGGTAGCTTTGTCTTGGCCCCCGCTCTATCTATGTATTTAGAGGTATTTGTTGGACGAGTTGTGTATTTATAATATGAGCTATGACTCCTTGTCCTTGATGTTGATGTTTGACAAGCTATCCCTTAGCCCCTTGTTCCTTTTGCTTACTTTATGCCTTTTATATGCTTCCGCGATCAACGATGTGTAGTGACAAGTTAAGAAGCTTGATCTGGGTTCCTTTTGTTTCCCCATTCATCGTGTCACATCTAAGCCCTAGTCTTGGGACATGACAAATCTGGGCTGTGAGATAGCCCTCCTCCCCTTGGGAAGATCTCGCTGAATCGTGGCGGCGTATGATGCATAAAGCTCATGTACTAGAATCGGGGTGTATTGTCCAAGCTCCTCCATCAGCCACTCAAACCCAATATTGAATCATCGTGTTCTTCAGACCTGGGACACGACTCAATCCATTACCAACAACCCTAGTCTCCTCATATATCGAACAGGTGGGTTTGCCCGCTCCTTTGGCTGCATGCCCTCCAAAAATATGGCCTCTATCCCTTCGATACACCACCGATGAGTACTAACATCTGGTGCTGAATAAGAAGATAGTGCGATGGTGGACTCAGTATATTCTCTATCCTTGGAGTCCCCCATTTAACTCTGCTTCTCCCTAAAAGGGGTCATCTGGGCATGCTACTCCCTGTCCGCTCACTACCTTCCTCGTCAGACTAGGAAAGACTATTATGCTGAGTCTAAGGCTACACCGCTCTGGCTATAGCTCTCGTTTGTGGTTGGGGTGCTACTAGGTCAAGCTAGGTATCATACATCTCTAATGACCCACTCAGTTGAGAGGTCTGTTCGTCACTAGAATCGTCATTATTTGTAGGTTCATCTCTGAGTTACCTCTTAAAAGCCTCAATCTTTGCATGTTTGCCTTTCTGGGCCATGATATCCAAAAAACAAACATAAACTAACCCAATTTAGCCTCATCAATCAAGAAGCAAAAAAACAAAAATATATTTGGATCAGTTGCAGACAGGGTTTACGAGGGCCAGTTATGAGTGGTAGTTAGAACTACGAATCGTGAAGTGGTCTTGTAAACCAAAGGTGCAAAACAATAATGGTCACTAGAACATCATACAAGACCCAGGTACAACTCGTAACTTGGATTATGAGTCATAAACTAATTTCGTACAAACTTCTAGAGAGTATTTTGTAAAATAGGGCAAGGATCTATGAGAACTATCTACGAGTTGTAAAGTGTTCTACAACTTGTAGAAGGTCTTTTCTGATGAATACTCAGAACATCAAGTCACTATAATTTCTCACAAGGGGCAATTATGACTCGTAGACTCGTCTACGAGTCGTAAAAGACTCTCGTGAACAAGAACTTTTAGGTACTTGATCCATCCAAGCTCATCACATTGACCCCTAGAACAATTCAAACATTATCATAGCAACATCGAAACAAGCATACAAACACTAACATGTTAAGCACATAACAACCCATACCCCAAAAATGTTTAATACATATTCATCCCATCGAAAAGGATTTAGCATCAAAGAACATATGTTTCCGACAATTCCCATATGATTCACCTATGGCATGCTATAATGATATCAAATACCATTCCACAACCACAAACTATGCAATATCACTCATTCAAAAGTGATAAATAATTCCATGGGCACACAATCAACAATCACTAGGCTATAGCACCTAGTTCCGGGCATAAACAATCAATTTAACCAAAAGCAACCCTAATTTGATATTCACATACATCAAGAAATTTAGGCTTAGAAAATTGAACCCATCACCATCATCAGACAATAAGAACAATGAAAATTTTAACATTAAAACTTAACCAAAAACTTACCAAAGATGATGGTGAACTTGAAAAAGAAAGAGCGAGAATGATGAAACCCTAGGAGTAGCTGGAAGTTCTTGCTAAAAAATGGGTCACACTCATTAGAAAGTTGGTCGGAAATAGAGGGAATAAATAAATTGGGGGAGTTTTCAAAAAATTAGGGTAAAAGTTGAGTCAAAATAATTTGACCCCCCTTTTATACCCTTATCGGTCAACGTTAAATTTTATCGGGTTTTGGTCAACAAAACCTCGATTATGAGTCATAGATAAATCTACCATTGGTAAGTCATGGTCTCATAGACATCTCAACTCTTACAAAAATTTAGAATCTTACCTGGGTTCCACGAACCCTATTCACGACTCGTAGGTTTATCTACGAGTCATAAAGTTGGCTTGTAGGCAGAGTGTACATTGTTCATGCTCATTGGAAATGTCTATGAGATGGGGTTACGATTCATAAAGTGCAATATAACTCTTAAGCCCAGTTGTAGGAACTGTACTTGATGCATTTCTCAACAAAATTTGTTTCCTTAGTCCAAGACCTATATACTCTTCATAAAATTCACTTGCACCATATATGCAACAAACCTAATGTCAAAAATAGCAATCAAACCACAATCAGACAACTATCTAAGAATCTAAAAATTGAAAATAAATTTAAAACCAAGCTAAAACATCAAAAATCCTTGGGTTGCCTCCCAAGTAGCGCCTGATTTATTGTCGCGACACGACTTAGACAAATTGGCTACTAAACTTCACCAATATTAATTCTCATCACCAAACTTTGCCTCTTTCATCATGCCAATTTGAATCTGATCCAGTTGTGTTGATACAAGTTCAAACTGCTTATAAGGCTGTTGAATTGCCATAGCATGTTGGTCAATTTTGAAGTTTATCTTGGTAATATCAGACTTGATCTCTCCACAAGTGTATTCTCCTCTCTGACATTTTGTCTCCAAGTATAAAATCATAAAAAGTACTCTAACGACATCCTATCTACTACAATCTCTGAATAATGACTTAAAAATTGTTATTTATAGTATTTACAAACAAGTCCTAAAAAATTAGAGAACTGGTCAGTGACTTGACACGACAGGCCTTTACAACTCGTTACTGGATTTATGAGTCGTAATTGGGGTCTCGTGTTTAGCTCTTGAGATCTTGGACTTCACTGGTACAGATGCACTTTAGGAGTCATAGATTTTTTTATGACTCGTATTGCCCTCTCGTAGACTTCACCTGCAACACCTCGTCCTTCACTGGATCTCACTGAAATTTTCCACGAAACCACTTTATATGAGTCGTGGAGTGATCTATGACTCGTAAAGAGGTCTCGTATAGCTGAATTTTAGATCTTGAAACTTCACTAAAAATTTCCACGAAATCGACTCTATGACTTGTAGAATCTTCTACGACTCGTAGAGGGTCCGTAAACCTTCAATAACCAGAAGAATTTGCAACTTTTCCCAAAAATCATGCCAAGCTGCTTTCCTGCAAATTAAACACCAAAAACATATAAAAACCATAAATGTTGCATTAAGAACACACAAAATCCTAAGTTTTAAGCATCAAATGTGTGGTATTTTGACAGCACATTAAGGGTGGCGTATATTGGCCCTGGTCCACTGAAAGACATTGTGCACCTCAACTCAGGCCTAAAACCTAAGTTGAGGGTGGCTATTATGAAAAATGCAGAAAAGTTAAGGTATGACAAGAGCCAAGTGATAAAAGGAGAAAAGAAAAGTTTGGGGTGTGTCCGTGAATAAAAACAAGAGTGAAAACAAGAGAGAAAAGAAAAAGAATGAATGGAAATGGAAACTCGCTACCAATGGCAAAGAAAGTAGAAAGAATAGGGGCAATAAGAGTTTGGAGAGCTGAAAGTAGAGGGCCAAGCCAGAATAGTGTCTTGGAGGGGAAATCTAGTCACTTTGATCCTAAATATACCTCACTGTAGCTCGATTCTATGTTACAAGACAGAAAAGTCCTAATGTGATCCTCAAAAGGTCGTTCGTGAGTCAAGGTGGTGAAAATAAGGGGAATCAGATAGTTGATACTTGTGTGTCTGTTGAAAATCACTTGTAAGTATGAGTGTCTACATTCCAGTCTCTGTTTTGCATATATATATATATATTTATATATATATATATATATATATATATATATATATATATATATATATATATATATATATATATATATTGTGTGAGACTTATTTGTAGTGAAGGCATTATCCTTGCATTGATTGGTTGCTAACACAACTGGTCCATCTTTGTTCTCAATCTTATGTGGGCCGACCGTACATGGTATGATGTTTACCTTGATCTGTGTAAGTCTGTTTGGGGTGTAATGACATTTTAAGCATGTGTTTTGGGAATATGTGTTGAAATTGAGGGGTTACTCATAGTTACTATTGAGCATTTGTATTTATGCATTATTTTGTTAAGTAGTCATTGCTTGAGGGAAAGAAATTATTCTAAGTTGAGGGTGTTGATGAGTCATGAAAATACAACTCTTGTAACGCTTTAAACATAGAATTTTACGCATTCTCAAGAATGTTTTTTGGTTTGATGTGTTGGTTCATGTTAATATTCAAGAAAATGTCTAAGGAATGGAGTTTGAGCAAGATGAAAGAGCATAAGTGTTGTCAGATGGAGGCCTCCACGGCCTGTGTAGCATCACACGGACCGTGGGAGGGTGTGTGGACCAGCCTAGGCATATTGAGGCAAAGAACGGAACTAACTGAAGGATCACAAGTACCTTCGCAGTCATGTGTCACTCAACAGACCGCGAGGCCCCTTGTGGCCTCACACATAGCGTGCCAAGGAGTGGCTGGAAGGAAGGAAACTAAGGCAAGTCCCATGGTGCCTTTCACGGACCATAGGAACTGACCCGGGTCGTAGCCCACATCGTGAAGTTGACTTGCGTTGGAGAATTACCATAGCAAATTGTGAAAATCATGCCAAGTCAAAGTCTATGTGGCCCACCACGAGCCGTGTGACCTACCACAGACCGTTCATGGGCCGTGGTGCTGAAGATAAAGTGGACAGCTATGAAAATTTCCAATGCAAGGGTCACAGACTGTTCTTATGGACCATGAACCCTAACCACGGGTCGTACCAACCACGCGTTAAGAAGCAATAATAGATGAAGACCAAGTATAGGACCACGGACCGTTTCACGGTCTGTGCCAGGCCTCACGGGTCGTACTGACGCCCGTGCCCATGCTAACGCCTGTTTTCTTATTCCAAGTTAAATTAACTTTTTCATTGTGTGTGTGTGTGTGTGTGTGTATATATATATATATATATTAATTTTATTCTTTCTTTAGTTGTCATTGACTATTGGATATTGAAACTAATGAGAGAACACTATTTTGTGTGTAATTAAACTGAACTCTTAGATTTTGATCATCTCTTTGAGATTGTAATCCGTGGATTCATCACTTTATCAATAGTAAGTTCTTTCTCATGATTTCTTTAAATTGTTATGGGTTACTTACAATGAATATGCTAGGCTAAACTCACAACTAGGCTTGTGGGAACCATGATAACTTAATGAGATAGACAAATTTGGGGTAAATATCAATATTGCTTGTCGTATATATTGTAGTGTTCTTCACTTTAACTTTTTCCGTGGTAAGTCGACGCATTAGATTAAGCCTGTATTCATTACATACCTGAGAGGAATGTAGCGATTAGGAAAAGAACTCTATGACAGAAACTTGGGACTATTAACCTAGTCTAAGTACTTGAGACCAAAAGGTGAGAGTATTCTAGGCTCCATAACAAGGGTTAAAGAGTAATGTTCTGAGATCGGAAGGTAATGAATGAAAAGCATCTAAGAAGGACTGAAAGGTGAATTAGCTGTTACATAACTTGTTTGATCCTATATAGGCAATCATGAACGGTTTTACTAAATGAGTTTGTCTATCGCGTTGGGCGTCATGGAGAATACAATCCTAGCTTTTAATTAATTGTGTGAAATCCTGTAGTTATTAAAATCCTGTCATTACTTTACTAAATCAGTTTGCAGCATCAAAACCCCCATTTACTTTACGCACTTTTATTTTCGTAATAGATATTACATCTGAAAAAGGGTGCTATAGATATATTCTCATGCATTCCATGTAGGATCTGCCTCAACTCGTGTTGAGTTTTATATTTTATCAACGACCTCTTTACTATTCCTTTTGGGGTGTAAATTTGGGTGTATCATTTAAGACATATACGATAATAAGGGTGAAAATATGTGGTAATATCAAGAACTTAAAGTTTTAAGTCAATGGAATCCACTGAATACACATTCAGGATTAAAAAAATGGCCCGAGTGGCACTTCGCCCTTTTCGAAAGGTTTAAATTACATTTCAATGGGACAAAGAGTTTACAATTTTGTAATAATGAATTTTTAAACGGTATTCTAATAGCACAAAGGTCATATGTTAAGTTTTAGAATCAAGAAAGTTGCAAGACAAAGATTGGCCAAAGATACTGTAAGCTTCTTTTAGAAATCCTTCTTAAATATAGGTCAAATGTATCAGACCATACCTCTCAAAATATGAGTTACAAGGTCTATGGCCTATCAAATTGAAGATCTATGAGTCTAATTTTCAACGCACAAAACTGCATGTCAATCCAACTTTAGAATAAATAGGCATGACAATTTACCGTGACTGCTCGATCAGGAAATTGAGTCATGGGCCGGGTCGGGTCAAGCCCAACTATAGGTCGGCTAATTCAACCTTTTAAAGCTCAAAAAATAACATTTTAGTCTCAAAACAGATAAGAATCTAAAGACAAAGCTCTCACAAGGTCCCTATGTAATTTAGGTATGTTCTTCGCGTTTTTACTGCTAAAATTCATCCCCGTGCCTAGAAATGCATGCCTTACACTTTGCAATTGTTTTCCCCTCCTAGTAGTTGCTCTTCGGGTTGAGAAACGAACAACCCCTATAGACCCTTATAGCAATAATGGACTCACCAACGGGGGTAGACACCTCAAAGGGTTCACAAAACAATTCGGGACACACATGAAGCTTGTTAGCAACAAACAGAGTAATGAAAGAGAGAATAACACCCGGATCCAAGTAAGCATACTCATCATAATCATAAACCTTTAACATACTAATAACATCGGGAACCTCCTCTACTCCTTGCCTTCCTTGAAGGGCATAGAACCGATTGTGATGTGGAGCACCCCCTTGTTGCCCTCCTTGTGCCCTTTGCTCAACATGAGCACCTTGTCCTTGGGGATGACCATCCTTTCCCTTGTTTTGAGCTTATGGGCAATCAACAGGCTTGTGGCCTACTCTTCCACACCTATAGAAACCCTTCTAATCCCTCAAGCATTTGCCATCATGATTTCTTCCATATTTTGGGCACCATGAAAGAGTCATCCCACCGTTGCCACCTTGAACCTTAGGGTTAGGCACCCTATCACCACATTTTGTGACCTTGCTGGAAGCGGCTAACCTTATCACCTTGAAAACCACCATCATACTGAGCCCTCTTAGACTCCACACCCCTTCTTTTCCCAAGCTATTCCTCTTCAAGTTGCTCAGCATAAGTCATGAGCTGACACAAGTCCATGTCATCCATAAGCATAGAGATGCGACATTCTTCATTCACCAAGTCGGATACTCCCGACACAAACTTGTATATCCTTGCCCTAGAGTTAAAAACCAAGTGAGGTGCATATTTAGATAGCTTGTTAAACTTGAGGGAATACTCCCTCACACTCATGGAGGCTTGCTTGAGATTCATGAACTCCATCATCTTTTATTCTCTCAATTCAATTAAGAAAGAGCCGATTGAGGAAGGTGGCCTTAAATTCCTCCCATGGGATAGGGCCATCATTCCCCCTCTCAAGTTTCCATTGAGTAAATCAAACTTGTGTGACACCCTTGAGTTGATAGGCCATAGGTTCTTCCTTATCCTCCGAACTCACCCCTATAATAGCAAGCACTTTATATATCTCATCAATTAATTCTTGGGGGTTCTCTTCTGTTTTGGAGCCATGAAATTCCGGAGGGGTCATCCTTGTGAAATCCCTAACTCATGAGGTCGGGATTAGAACTTGAGGATCTTGGGCTCCTTGATTCAATTGATTGGTCACGGCTTGTGCCAACATAGAAATGACGTTTTGGTATCGGCATGTGTAACCCCTTTATCTTGGGGAGCTTGAGGAGCCAAATCTGGCTGACCCTCCTAGGGTGGGGGAGCTCTTTGAGACATTCTCCTTAGTAGTGGCATGATCTATAAGAGCAAAACACCACTCATTAGGGAAGGAAATCTTATTTTAAATCTAAGGCACGATGTAGATCAAGAAGAAGTTAACCATTTCCTAAAACGCCCCATAGACTCCTATTCATAGTTGTGGCGCGCTTCACAACCATGAATAAGACTCTACTTGACACCGTGTGTTGAACTTCCAAGGACCATTTACAAACCTAATGCTCTAGTACCAAGCTTTTCACAACCCAAGCCTAAGTCCTAGACGTGACACGGCGAATGGAAGCCCAAGCAGATCCTCAAACAAGCCTCTTAAGTATGCATAACACATCCTTTGTTTAGCATTAACATAAAAGAGAAACGAGCATATAACACATAATCTCTGAGGGAAGCAGGGCTTTGAACTTACGCTATGGGTATTTTATGGGGAAGAGGATTTGCATGAATCACATAACAAATAAGTCCAAGGGATGGGTAAGTGCAACTCACGTTATGGGTGCGTTGTGGGACTTGGGAGTCAAGTTCGATACATAAACTTCCATATCCAATAACACCTCTAATATAAGTGGAATGGGGGCCGAGACATATCCTGGGCTCACCCTCAAAAGATAAAAGTCTGAAGTAAGCAAGTCTTAAAAAAGCATGAAAGTAAGGTGGATATTTTTCCCGAAATGGAGGACTCACCACTAGTAGTCTTCAATGGATCCGGCTAGCCACAAGGAGGAAGAGGATGAATAGAAGCTCCGAACTCTACATGGTTAGATAATGCTAGCAAAAAGTATGCGTTCGTACTTGGAATGTACTAACTATGCAGGGTGAAATGCAGCAAGGAACATAAGCTATAATAATCAAGATGCATAATCATAATCAATCGACATAAGCTCAATATGACATGTATAATCAATGCTCATAGTAGAACTTGCATAATATATCATACATATGTGGGAGGAGACCCTAACTGACATATAATACCAAGTGAGCTAATACTTTGAATCTCGATGTCCACTCCACATCAAATAAAGAAGTGGTCTACTTGCCAAGATAAACCAAGCATAATCCCACGTGGTGGGTAACATGACCTAGTTAGGTCCACTAGTAAAAGCCCATTTAGGGAAATAATATAAATCTTGGGTGGCACATAATTAAGAGACCAAGACTTCACATAAAGACCCGTTGGGTCAAGCCCCTACCTTAAGCCTCTTTCAGTACTAGGTCTAGTCCCACGGAATACTTGAAATAATCATAAGCATAATCATAACTTGCATAACTTGTAAAAACATGATAACATGGCACAATTAGCTCATTCAAATACATGATCCCTACATGTGGCATATACCTTGTACTAGAGGGTAAATAAACATAAAATAGACATGATCCCTTCTAGTAGGCATTGCCTTACACATGAGGGTAGAGATTGTAACATACATGACCCATTCTAGTGAGTGTTAGATAGTATAGTACATAAAAGTAAAATAGTTATAATGCGTGACTCCTTCATGTAGACATGATTAACTCACAAGACGGTATAATATATATCATAAGGGCTCAACATTTTACTTGAAAATTATAGGAATTTTTCATGATTTTAATACATTCTTAGAAGTCCATAACATATCATAACATGCTCGTCTTGAAATTTATGCAATAATATTTCAATCAACATAAGAATCCTTGTCATGTAGATTTAGTCAGACATGGTGGGTATATTCACATGTACTCAAAATCTTGCATTTCAAGAGTATGAAATAAGAGACAAGTAAAATCAATTTATTTAAAGTTATTCAAATCAACCCGTCATTATTATAGTAACACCCTCATTTTGGGTATCATGAAAACCAACTAAAACCCATAAGTTCCTTCATAGCTTTTCATGGCATCATAGAGTACATGACTTTAATATCATAAAAACCATCACAATGTCAAACCCCAACAATAATTTTAGCATAATAAAATTATTACTTGAAGAAACCAAATAAAAACCATGTGTACAATGCATAAAGATATCACCATAAGCAAGAGTTCACAAATACCCACAAAATAATCCATAAATCTATGTAGTTTGAGAAGAAGATTGGTTGGACTTGTGGGAAGGAAGGTTCCTACAATCAAATCCATATACCTTAGTAATTATGATGGAGGAAACCTGATTTAGAGGTGGAAGATTTGAAACCCTAGCTTGAACCCTTTACTTGAAATCCTTGAAGAGCTTGAGAGAGTTTTGAGACTTAGAATGTTTCGGAATGAGGAGGAATGAGATAAATTAGGGTTGTATATGTTGATAGGGGACATATATGGGGTCAATATGACATAGCTTGGACTTAGAAAAAGAGGAAAGGTCAAATTTACCCCTATTAAAATCCTAGTCAGACAGGTCTACGAGACCCTATTTATATGCCATAGAAGATTCTACGGGTCGTAGATGGATTTCTTCTGATGAACCTTTACAAAGCTTCAAAGACTCCCTTTCTATGATTCCTATTCTATGAGACCGTCCACTACTCATAGAGAACTTTATGGGTCATCTAATAAGTCGTAGATTGAACTTTAAGAAGATCCCAAATTTTATCAAGTCTGCCAGGTTTTAAGAATCCACTTTATGGGTCATACTCCATCTTACGAGTCGTAAATCCCTTCATAAAAATCAATAGTTTCAAATTTCCAAGCTTATTTCTTGCTTCTCTCCTACCCTCATAAGTGGGTCTTACAATTCATAGGAGACACGTAGAGGCAAGGGAAGACGCCAGAAGGGATCAAACCGAAAGGTCAAAGGTGCAAGAGTTTCTTCACCTGGCCTCTCCAGTATATACAAGACTCAATCCCACTGATGGTCTCCAGGACCTTATAGACCATACGTATAGAGTTTTGAGGGTGATGCGTGCCTTTGTCACCGAGGCTATGGAGTTGGCTTCTTTTTGACTATGTGATGTTGCCATCTTATGATACGAGGCATGGGTGAGCTCTAGAGGGCCTGATGCCCCACCAGTAGAGTGGGAGGAACTTTTTTAGGCATTTCTGGCCCATTGTTTGCCACGGGAAGTTTAGGAGGCCCGTTTTGATCGATTTATCAATTGAGGTAGGGGATATGAGCATAAGAGAGTGTAGCCTTAAGTTCAATTTGTTGGGTAGATATGCACCAAATATTATACGTACCATGAGTGCCAGAGTTAATCATTATGTGGATGGTTTGGAGGATCACTTGATCAGAGACTGCAAGATATCTTCTTTATAAGATGTTGTAGATACTTCCCAGATGCAGGATTTTGCTCAGAATTCAAAGGACCTTTTAATTGGATTCAAGATACCCATAGAGATAGAGAGCAGAATAAGTGGGCTCATACTTTGGGGTCTTATGGGGAGACATGGAGTGATTCTAGGCCCCTATTTCACTGATATCCACCTCTATTAGTGGGTATTCTCCCACCATAGATGCAAGGCCAGAGATTTGACCATTCTATTCAACCAGGACCGAAGTAAATTTTAGGTCATCCTGATTGCCATTAACAAGAGCATTCTGCACAAATGAGACAACCTACTCCACCATGTACACCATGTGGTAAGCTTCATACTGGTTAGTGTAGAAAGGGTTCAAGTGCAAGTTACCACTATGGGAAGACAAAAAATTTTATTAGCAACTGACCCTTTAGTCAATCCTTATTATGAATGAATTGCCAATGGTATTCCTCGATAAACTTCCCAGGATTTCTCTCGAAAGGAATATCAATTTCGCTCTAGATTTTCTTCCTTATATGCAGCCTCTATCCATTCCTCCCTACAGAATAGATCCTGTAGAGCTAAGAGAATTGAAGGAACAACTGAAGGCCTTGCTCAATAAAAGCTATATTAGGCCAAGCACATCTCTATAGGGTGCTCTAGTGTTCTTTTCTTGAAAAAAATAGCTCCTTACAGATGTATATCAGTTACAGATATCTAAATAAAGTCACTATTGAGAATACGTATCCTCTTCCATAGATTGATGACTTGTTCGACTAATTACAACATGCCAAATGCTTTTCAAAGATAGACTTGTGATCCAGGTACCACTAGCTATGAGTTAGGGATGTTGATATTCTAAAGACAGCATTTAGGATGACTTATGGACATTTTGAGTTCCTTGTCATGTCTGTTGAGCTTAAAAATGCCATAAAAGCTTTTGTGGATCTAATGAATCAAGTTTTTAAACCATTCTTAGATGAATTTGTGAATCATGTTTATTGACGACGTCTTGATATATTCACGGTCAAAAGCTGAGCATGCTGACTACTTGTGGGCAATATTACAGACGGGACAATAGGTTATATACTAAATTCTCTAAATGTGAATTTTGGTTAACTTCTATAGGTTTTCACGGCCATGTTATTATTGGCAATAGTATCAAGGTTTGTAGCCAAAAAATTGAAGTAGTTATGGCCTGACTGAGACCCTTGAACTTGACAGAGGTCCATAGCTTTTTGGGCTTAGTCGGATATTATAGCAGGTTTGTTAAGAGGTTCTCCTCTGTGTCTGAACCACTGACGAAATTGATGCATAAAGCAGTAAGTTGTAGTGAACTAAAGCATATGAATAGAGTTTTCAAGAGCTAAAGAAAAGGCTTACCATCGTACCTATCTTGGCACTTCTGGATGGCACCAAAGGTTAGGTTGTATATTGTGATGCCTCGAGAATTGGCCTAGGTTGTGTTCTTATACAACATGGCAGGTTTATCGCATACCCTTCTAGATAGTTGTGAAAAATGAACAAAAGTATACTACGCATGATATTGAGCTTGCCGCAGTCATTTTTGCCCTAAAGAGCATTATCTATACGGAGTTCATATAACCACACGAGCCTCCAATATTTATTTAAGCAGAAGAAGATCAACCTACACCAAAGAAGATGGCTAGAATGAACTATTACTAAAACACTATGATGTTGACATTTTATACCATCCTGGTAAAGCTAATGTTGTTGTTGATGCACTTAGTCAGAAGTCCATGGGCAATCTAAGCCATTTTGAAGGTGATAAGGCTAAAATGACAAAAGATCTACCTTAGCTAGCTAGTTTTTAGGTACAATTAGTAGATCCGGAGGATGGAGGCATGATTGTTTAAAATAAAACAAAAATCTTCCATTGTTATTAGAGTAAATGAGCGACAATGTGAGAATACTGAGCTTATGACGTTGAGGGAAAGTGTTCCACAACAGCAACATCCTCTATTTGAGCTAACTTGAGATGGAGTCCTTCAGTACTAAGGCCGCTTATATGACAAATATCAGAGTGCTCTAGGACATTATTCTTTCTGAGGCCCATTATTCTAGATATTCAACGCACCTTAGAGCAACAAAAATGTATCGGGACCTTCAACAAATCTATTTCAGGAATAACATGAAAAAGGATATTGCACAGATAGTAGCCCAACATCCCAACTACCAGCAAGTTAAAGTTGAACATCAAAGACCTAGAGTACTGGCTCAGTATATTGAGGTTTCGTTACAGAAATGGGACATGATAAATGTGGACTTCATCACTGGGTTGCCTCATACTCCACGTTGATATGGCTCTATTTGGGTAATCATTGATAGGCTGACAAAATCTGCTCATTTCTTGCCAATACAAGTAATATATTCAGTAGAGGATTATGGTAAGTTTTACATTTAAGAGATTGTTCACCTTCACGGGGTTCCGTTATCTATTACCTCTTATCGAGGGGCTCAATTTATCGCACATTTTTTAAAGTCTTTTCAGAAGGGTTTAGGCACTCAAGTAAATCTAAGGACCACTTTTCATCCACAAATTGATGGAGAGGTAGAGTGTACCATTGATACTGTTGAGGATATGTTACGTGTCTGCTTGCTGGACTATAAATAAAGCTAGGATGATCATTTACCTCTTATCGAGTTCACTTTAATAACAACTTCAAAGTTAGTATTCAAATGGCTCTTTATGAAGCTCTATATGGGCGAAAGTGTAGGTCGCCAATCAATTGGTTTTAGACTGGGGAAGCAAGTTGCTAGGACCTAGTCTAGTTTACCAAGTGATGAACAAATTGAAACTTATTAGAGACCAATTACAAATGGCCTAGTGTCGGCAGGAGTCTTATACAGGCGTTCAATGATGAGACTTACAGTTTGATGTAGAAGATAGGGTTTTATTAAAAGTATCACTATGAAGGATATCATGCGATTTGGAAATAAAGGAAATCTTACTCCTACATATGTCAGACCATATAAGATTCTTTGAAAAATTAGCAAGGTGGCATACGAGTTTGATTTGCCTTCAAAATTGGGAGCAGTCCATCTAGTGTTTTATGTATCTATATTGCAGAAGTGTATTGGAGATCACTAACGTATTACTCACACTGAGGATACTCACATTGTTGAAGACTTTTCTTATGATGAGGTACCAGTGGCTATTTTAGATCGACAAATAAGAAAGATTTGAAATAAAGAAGCGGTCTCCGTGAAAGTGTTGTGGCGGAACAATGATATCATGAAAATAACTTAGGAAGCCAAAGAAGATATAATGAATAATAACCCCCAACAATTTATAACTTAAGTGAGTCGCATTCTAAAACTGGCAGTTATCTTTTTATAGTAACTTGAATTTTATAGGATTTGGAAGTGTAACTTGTATGTTTTGTCGTTGGATAGCTATATGAAGTTTAGTAATTGGAGTTTTTGGAAGTTGATTTATGTTTTTCAAGGGTAATATATATGTCCCAAAAAAATATTTTTGGTAGATAGTAATGCAACCAAGGGGCCATATTGACACATTCGCGGATGAATGTTCTTAAGGAGGGGAAACTGCGAGATCTTGTGTTTTTCGTCTTCCATTATATAAATAGTGTGGCATGTTATCTAAGGAATATATGATCTTGGATAGCATCTAAGGATAATTAGGATGAAAAAATGTGATAATATCAAGGACTTAAAGTTTTAAGTCAAAGGAATCCCCTGAATACACATTTGGGATTAAAGAAATGGCCCGAGTGGCACCTTGCTCTTTTCAAAGTTTAAATTATGTTTCACTTTTTGGATGGGACTAAGGGTGCACAATTTGATAATAATGGATTTTTAAAGGGTATTTTAATAGTACAAAGGTCATATGTTAAGTTTTAAAATCAAGAAAGTTGCAAGATAAAGATTGACCGAAGTTACAGTAAGTCTCTTTTAGAAATCCTTCTTAAATTTGGATCAAATGTATCAAACCATATCTTCCAAAATATAAGGAATTAGAAGGTCCATAACCTATCAAATTGAAGATCTATGAGTCTAGCTTTCACATCATAAAACCGCGTGTTAATCCGACTTCGAAGTAAACAGTTATGACAGTTTTACCATGATTGCCCAAGCTGGAAATCGGGTCATGGGCCTGGTCAGGTCAAGCCCAACTCTAGATTGGCTAACTCGACCTTTCCAATCTCAAAACATAACATTTTAATCCCAAAACTTATAAGAAGCTGAAGATGAATCTGTCACATGGTTCCTAAGCAATTTAGGTATGTTCTTTGCATTTTTACCATTAAATTCATTCCCGTGCCTAAAAATGTGTGCCTTACGCTTTGCAATTATTTTCTCTGCCTATTAGCTGTGTTTGGGGCTGTTTTTGAACTATAAAAATATGGTGTTTTTAATGGTTAGTATAGATTTTCGGTTAGTTTATTCATGTAATAATCTTGGGGCTCTTTTATGGTCTTTTTTACGAAGTTCTACGGACGTTTCCTCTCTTAAATGTTTTATGGTCAATCTGATTATTAATGCTCAATTATGGACTATTTATAGGTGGTTATAAATTTCATATATAGTGGTTGTAATGATAAAGATCTCTGGGGAAATCGCTAAAAAAAGATTGAACATGTGGGAGCATCCGAACAAATTCTGCTTTCATTTCCCCCGTATGGAGCACTGAGAAGCTTAGGATGGTAGGAAAAACTTTCATGAAGAAACTTTGGGCAATTGGTCGTTCGTTGGAGAGGTATGTTAAGGCTAAGCTATGTACCTTCTTTTGGCATGAAATCTGGAGAATTCTCAAAATGTCAAAAATGATATTTTCTCATTCTGTCACTAGGAAGACCTTCTATAAAAGGCATTATCATTGTAGCAAAATTATTTTCATAATGATATTAGGTTGGCATTTCATTTGTTCGCTTAAACTGGACATTCAATATCTATATATCATTTTATCGATTTTCCTGACTACCTATTCATATGTTTGAGGTGTTGCTCTTCTTGGTGTAGTGTCATTAAAATAAATGCAGATTACGAGGGGAATCTAGTATTCATAAGCATTTCTTCACCCATTCTAAAACCATATTTGAAACACTTAGCATGTAACACGTTGATTTTCAATAATCTCCAGTATAATGCTCCTATTTAAACTGCTAAGACACTTGATTTCTTTTAAATACTTTCTTTTACCAATTGACATGGAGCTAAGTAAAAGCATTATGTAAAACACCTTTATGAACTTTTTCAGAGTTAAGGCTTCATTCTAAATGTTGGGTTAAGTTCCCAAACTTGTTAAAAAAACATATAATATCCCACGAGTCATGTGTATATGCTATGACAACGATTATGATGTTATGAGAATAAGTGTACCAATGAGCCAAGATTGGATAAATGACAATATTTATGATGCTATCAGAATTAGTGTATCAATGAGCCATGATTGGCAAAGTTCTTGCCATTAACTACTATGTGCATTCAATATTCATACCATACATTGCACCTTATGCATGGACTTCAAGTTATAATCGAAGGTATGGGCCCTATTTGCCCAAATGATTATATATTAGTATATGGCACAGATGGCCACAGGTTGGCAAATATAATGTTGGTTAGCTACCAAAAAGGACCACCATTGCTAACATTTGGTTGGGTATGTCATGCATTTGCATCTATATATATGTATTCACGACATGCAACTACTCGAGCATACGATGCATATTTTATGACTAGGAGGTTGAGTGTTGGACATGAAGGTAATTAGAGTTTTGCTTACAAGTGGTATTTCTATAACCCCTTTATACAATGATTACATATGATTTACTTTTTGCCTTACATACCAGTACATATTTATTCGTACTGACATCCATTTGCCTGGGGATGCTGCATTTTTTTTCATGCGTACATATTTATTCGTACGGACGTCCCTTTACCTGGGATGTTGCATTTTTATTTCGTGCGTGTAGGTTCAAGTAGGAATTCTGGTTTACCCCTCCACTAGGAGCCCACTTCATCTGGAAGTTGGTGAGCTCCACCTTTTCCTAGAGATTTTAGGGATGCTTACTTTTTATTGTACAGTTGGATATAGTCGGGGCCCTGTCCCGGTAGTGTTAGTGACAATCTTAGAGATGAAATCACCCCAAAAAGTGCCTAAAAATGTGCCTCTAAAGTGCCTAGAATCTTGTTTTCCATATATCTAAAAATCCATTTGTTATTTCAAAAATTTGACTTTATATTCTTGTTCAGGGGGTCCAAGTTAGGGGTTCAAGGGTCTAACCTTGATTTTAAAGCAAAGGAATCGATTTATGACATTTGCACTTGGTGTAATTTCCAGTGAGGATCTGCGACCTCTCCGCGGCACAGAGAGGTGTAAATTCTGCACTGTTTTTCTTAGTCCATCCAAATTTTTTTAAGTATTGGGCCTAAGTTTTTCCAAATGTGTTTTTACCTATACTTAGCCTTATTTCACCCTCATATCACCCTAAACATTCTCCAATACTCACAAAAATACTTAGTCAAATATTTGCTCCTAAATTCAAGTCCCAAACTCAATACTAATCTTAAGGATTTCATCAAGGATCTCATTCAAGCTTCAAGTCTCCATTTTTAATCTTCTCCAAGGGTTCTCCAAAGTCAAGGTATGTGGTATTGAACTATCGGGTCCTTCCTCCCATGGTTCCTAAACCCCTTTTTTACTAATATTGCACAATTCAAAGTGGATTTTACATGTGGATCTTGTATATTGAGAAATTTACTACACAGTGATTTATGTTCTTGAAAGTATGGTTGTTTTAGCACTTTTTGAGCTCTAGATCTTGGATCTAATTTTGGATTTGATGAGGGGTTTCAATGTGAATGTCTTGGGTGTTGCAAGGTATTGATTGATGGTTTTACAAAAGATTTTCTTGCATGATTTCTTCTCTAAATTGCATGGTTTTTAACCCCAATTACACACCCCCAAGGTGTTTGATAAAATATCCGGATGTGGTTTCTTGAGGAGTTGAAGGTCCAAAGCATGAGATATGATATGATTGATGTTATGATGATGAAATGAGCTTATATTCATGATGAATTCTATATAAGGTGTTGCATTAGACCATGCCCAATTTGGGGGATCTAAGAACCCGGATAACTGAGATAGGGGTTTGTACCCATTAACCAAGGGAAGGGTTAGTACTTCTCCACCTAGTGATGGGACGCCATCATCACTAACCGAGTTGGGAGTTTATACTCATCAACCAATGAAAGGGTTAGTACTTCTCCACCTAGGTGATTGGGCGGAATTATCACCAATCAAGTGAAGGGTTAGTACTTCACCACCTAAGTAATGGGGCAACATCATCACTAACCTCAAGGGGTTTATACCTTGGAAATCTAGCTTGGCTATTCTTCACATATGATATCTTATATGAGCATAAGTTATTTAAGCATGCCTTACCCTAGCATTAACCCTACATGCCATCTTGCTATGATATGCTTATTGTCTATTGTTATGTATTTTGATTATGACGTCTATTCCTTGTTGCATTGCATCCCACATACTTAGTACATTCAAACGTACTAACGCATACTCTTGCCTACATGACATCAACATGTAGGAACCGATGCCTAAGTTGATCATCCTCCCCCTCCACGTGGCTAGGCGGTGCTATTTCAAGCTAGTGGGTGAGTCATCTATATCGGGGACCTTAGTCTATGCTTTCCTTTTCTTGCTTTGTATTGAGACAATCTATCTTATGTTCTATGTTGACTATGAGGGTGAGCCCAGTTACTTTGTCTTGGCCCCCGCTCTATCTATGTATTTAAAGATGTTTATTGGACAAGTTATGTGTCTTTGGTATGAGCTTTGATTCCTTGTCTCTTGATGATGTTGTTTTGCAAGCTATCCCTTAGACCTTTTGCCCTTAATATTATTCTATGTCTTTTATATGCTTTTGCGACCAATGATGTGTAATGATAAGTTGAGAGGCTAGATTGGGGTTCCTTCAGGTTCCCCATTTGCCGTGTCACGTCTAGGCCCTAGGCTTGGGTCATGACAAACTTGTTACCATAGCACTAGGTTGATAGATACTCGGAGTCCAACACACCATGTCGATTAGATTCCTATTCAAGGTTGTGAAGCACGCCATGACTATGAGTAGGAGGCTATGAGGCGTTTTAGGAAATGTTTCTCTTCTTCATATTCTAAGTCGTGCTATAGAGTTATGGTAAGTATTTCCCCCCTAACTATTATTCTTTGCTATGCTAGATCATGCCAAACACTAGAGGAAGACGGGCCCAGACTCTTGAGGAGTAACCTACCAATGGTGAGCTTTAGGATGCTCTTACTATGTTTGCCCAAGTGGTGGCCAACCAAGTCCAACAAGGGGCCCAAGCCCCTCATGCTACTACCTGGGGTGCTAGGGTAAGAGACTTCATGAGGATGAATCCTCCGATTTTCCATGGGACAAAGGTGGATGAAGATCCACAAGAGTTCATTGACGAGGTCTACAAAATCTTGAACATCATGGGTGTTTGGCCTAATGAAAGGCGGAGTTAGCATCATACCAACTCAAGGGGGTAGCCCAAATTTGGTATGAGCAATGGAAGGGTGAGAAGGGTAACGGTTATGTGGTGCTTTGGGAGGAATTCAAATTGGCCTTCCTTAATCGGTTCTTCTCTCTTGAGCTTAGGGAAGCAAAGTTGGTAGAGTTTATTAACTTGAATCAAGGTTCTATGAATGTGAGCGAGTACGCCCTCAAATTTAATGAACTTTCCAAGTATGCTCATCACTTGGTGGTCGATCCTAGATCAAGGATGAATAAATTTGTGATGGGGGTCTCCGACTTGGTGAGTGAAGAATGTCAGTGTGCCTTGCTTAGTGGTGACATGGACTTGTCTTGGTTGATAACATATGCCGAGCAAATGGAAGAAAAAAAGTTGAGAAAGAGGAGGGACCATAAGGCCATGAGGTCCCGTTTTGAGGGTAAGTTCTAAAAGGGTGTTACATTTCCTCAAGGCCAAAGGCCTCCTCATGCTACCAACAGGGAGTTTGCCAATGACTTCCCCAGGCCTCAAGGTATTGGTGGTGTGGCTCCTAATGATGTGTGTCCTAGATGTGGGAAGAGTCATAATGGTCCGTGTTTGAAAAGTTCTAATGCATGCTTTGGTTGTGGGGAGCTTCGTCATAAGAAGGTAGATTGTCCAAGAAACCATGGCAAGGACGGGGGTGCTAATGCGGTTCCATGGGGTTGAGGTGGTCCTCAAGGTGGTGCCCCAAGGCACAACCGGTTTTATGTTCTATATGGGAGACAACGGGTTGGTGAGGTCCCCAATGTTGTTATTGATATGTTGAAAATCTTTGATGTTGATATATATGCTTTGATTGATTTGGGGGCCACCCTTTCCTTTGTCACCCCTTTTGTTGCTAAAAAGTTCCATGTTGAGTCAGAGTTGTTGTATGAGTCATATGAGGTGTCTACTCCTATTGGTGCATCTATTGTTACTAGGAGGGTGTATAGAAATTGTCTGGTTTATGTCTTGCATAAAATCATACCTTTTGATCTTTTTGAATTAGATATGGTTGATTTTAATGTTATTCTCAGTATGTATTAGTTGCATACATACTATGCTTCTATTGATTGTAGAACCCATAGGGTCATGTTTCAATTCCCAAATGAACCCATCCTTGAGTGGGGAAGTCATGATGTGGTAGTGAGGGGTAGGTTCATCTCACGCATTAAAGCCCATAGGTTGATCTTCAAGGGGTGTTTATATCATCTTGTGAGGGTTAAAGATGTGGAGTCCAAAGTCCCTTCCATCGAGTCGGTTTCGGTTGTAAGTGATTTTCTTTATGTCTTCCCAAATGACCTTCTTGATGTCCCTCCCGAAAGGGAGATAGATTTTGGCATAGATATCCTTCCCGACACTCAACCTATCTCTATTCCCCCTTATCGTATGGCCTCGGTGGAATTGAAGGAGTTAAGAGAATAATTGAAAGATTTGTTGGAGAAGGGATTTATTAGACCCAGCCAATCACCTTGTGGTGCACTGGTGTTATTTGTAAACAAGAAAGATGGGTCACTTAGAATGTGTATTGACTACCAGCAACTCAATAAGGTCACTATAAAGAAAAGATATTTTCTTTGAAGAATTGATGACTTGTTTGACCCATTGCAAGGGGCTAGTTTTTTCTCTAAGATTGATCTTCGGTACAGATATCATCAAGTGAGGGTGAGGGAGTGTGATATTCCCAAGATGTCCTTCCAGACTAGATATGGGCATTATGAATTTGTGGTGATGTCCTTTGGATTGACTAATGCATCAGCCATCTTCATGGACCTAATGAATAGGGTCTTACCCTATCTTGATTCCTTTGTTGTGATCTTCATTGATGATATTTTGATCTATTCACATAGTAAGGAGGAGCATATGGGCCATTTGAAGGTTGTGTTGCAAAGATTGAGGGAGGAGAGATTGTATGCTAAATATGACAATTTTAGTTAGAGGAGGTTGCATTCTTAGGTCATGTGGTGTCGAGGGATGGTATTAAGGTGGATTCTACGAAGACTGATGTGATTAGGAATTGGCCTAGACCATTGACCCCATGGGGTATTAGAAGTTTTTTAGGCCTTGCGGCTTACTATAGAAGGTTTATGGATGGGTTCTCCTCCATTGCTTCCCCTATGATAAAATTGACTCAAAAGAAGGTTAAGTTTGTGTGGACCAATGAATGTGAGAAGAGCTTCCGAACATTGAAAGATAGACTTGTGTCACTCCTATATTGTCACTACCAGATGGGCTTGAGGGTTTTGTTGTGTATTGTGATGCATCTAGAGTTGGTTTGGGTTGTGTGCTAATGCAAAATGATAAGGTCATAGCCTATGCTTTTAGGCAACTCAAAGTGCATGAAAAGTACTACCCTGTCCATGATCTTGAATTGGCCGTCGTGGTGTTGGCATTAAAGATTTGGCGTCATTATTTGTATGGGTTGCATGTTGATCTCTTCACCGATCATAAGGTGGCTACAATATGTCTTCACATAAAATGACTAGAAATGAGTGTGCATTACCATCTAGGTAAGGCAAATGTTGTGCCGGATGCTTTGAGTCAGGTGTCTATGGGTAGCCTAGCTCATGTGGATGGTGGTGATAGGGAGATGGCTAGGGAGGTACATAGATTGGCTAGACTAGGGGTGAGGTTGGAAGATGTGGGTAATGGTGTGGTTGTTGTTGATGGTTCTAAATCTTCTTTGGTTGATGAGGTAATAGCAAAAAAGGATCTAGACTCCTCCTTGCTTGAATTTAAGGCCTTGGTGAAAGAGGAAAAAATAGAAGTTTTCTCCCAAGGGGGAGATGGGGCTCTTAGGTACCAAGATAGGTTGTGTATGCCATGTGTTGATGGTTTGCGGGAGAGAATTCTTGATGAGGCCTATAACTCTTCGTATTCTATCCACCCCAGTTCCACCCAAATGTATAGAGACTTGAGGGATGTGTATTGGTAGGGAGGCATGAAAAGGGACATTGTTAAATATGTTTCCAGTTGCCATAGTTGTCAACAAGTCAAAGCCAAACATCAAAGGTCGGGTGGCCTAACCCAAGATATAGAGATTCCTACTTGGAAGTGTGAGGTGATTAATATGGATTTTGTGGTTGGGTTACCTAAGGCTATAAAAGGTTTTGATTCCATATGGCTGGTGGTTGATAGGATGACGAAATCGGCTCACTTTCTACTGGTCAAGACTACATATGGGGATGAGGAGTATGCAAGGTTGTACATCCATGAGTTAGTGAGGTTACATGGGGTTCCTTTATCTATCATATCATATCGGGGTGCACAATTCACTTCATATTTTTGGAGGTCTTTTCAAAGGGGTGTTGGTATCAAAGTTCACCTTAGTACGACCATTTACCCTCAAACGGATGGCCAAGCCGAAAGAAAAATTCAAACATTTGAGGATATTCTTAGGGCTTGTGTCTTAGAGATTAAAGGTATTTGGGATAACCATCTTCCATTGACAGAGTTTGCCTACAACAATAGCTATCACTCTAGCATCGGTATGGCCCCTTTTGAGACTCTTTATGGGAGACGGTGTAGATCACCAGTGGGTTGGTTTGAGTTTGGAAAGGTCACTTTGTTTCAACCGAATCTGGTTATGGATGCTCTTGAGAAGGTTAAGATGATTAGGGAAAGATTGAGAACAGCCCAAAGTCGTCAAAAATCCTATGCCGATGTAAGAAGAAGAGACCTAGAATTTCAAGTGGGTGATTAGGTCTATTTGAAGGTTTCTCCAATGAAAGGTGTGGTCTGTTTTGGTAAAAAGAGGAAATTGAGTCCAAGGTATGTTGGCCCTTATGAGGTGAGAAAGAGAGTTGGCAAGGTAGCTTATCAGTTGAAGTTTCCTAGTGAAAGGAATTTGGTTCATCCGGTGTTCCATGTCTCTATGTTGAGAAAATGTATCGGTGATCCTAATGACATTGTGCCTCTTGATGTTGTGGGTGTTATTGACGATAATTTAACTTATGAGGAGTTTCCAGTTTAGATCTTGGATAGGCAAGTAAAGAGATTGAGGAATAAGGAGGTGTCATCCGTTAAGGTCCTTTGGAGGAACCAACATGTCAAAAGTGCTACTTGGGAGGCCGAAGCGGATATGCAAAAGCCGTATCCTTATCTTTTCCAAATTCAATCAAGCCTAAGGTACTAATTCTAAGTATCCTATGTGATAACAAGTCTTATATGTCAGCCCTTGTATCATTCATGTGCCTTCATGCTTAAGTTGGCAAATTATGATGATTTTACACATATGTCGAGATTTTTAGAGTGATGTTTTAAATGTAATGTTGCATCCATATTGGGGTTGATTTGTTCATGATTATTCTTGTCTTGTACATCTCTTCTACATTCGGGGATGAATGTTCCCAAGGGGGAGGTATTGAAACGATCCAAAAAAGTGCCTCAAAAAACATGCCTCGGAAGTTTTCAGAATCTTGATTTCCATATATCTAAAAATCCGTTTGTTATTTAAAAATTTTGACTTCATATTCTTGTTCGGGGGGTCTAAATTAGGGAGTCAAGGGTCTAACCTTGATTTTGAAGCAAAAGAATTGATTTATGAAATTTGCACTTGGTGCAATTTGCAATGAGGGTTCGCGACCTCTCCGCGACGCGGAGAGATGTAAATTCTGCACTGTTTTTCTTAGTCCATCCAGATTTTTCTAAGTGTTGGGCGTAAGATTTCCCAAACGTGTTTTTACCTATCCTTAGCCTTATTTCACCCTCATATCACCCTAAACATTCCCCAATACCCATCAAAACACTTAGCCAAATATTTGCTCCTAAATTCAAGTCCCAAACTCAAGACCAATCTTAAGGATTTCATCAAGGATCTCATTCAAACTTCAAGTCTTCATTTCCAATCTTCTTCGAGGGTTCTCCAAAGTCAATGTATGTAGTGTTGAACCATTGGGTCCTTCCACCCATGGTGCCTAAACCCTCTTTTTTACTAATATTGCATGATTTAAAGTGGATTTTACATTTAGGTCTTGTATATTGAGAAATTTACTTCACAGTGATTTATGTTCTTGAATATATGGTTGTTTTAACATGTTTTGAGCTCTAGATTTTAGATCTAATGTTGGATTTGATGAGGGGTTTCGATGTGGATGTCTTAGGGGTGTTGCAAGGTGTTGATTGATGGTTTTACAACAGATTTTCTTGCATGATTTCTTCTCTAAATTGCATGGTCTTCAACCTCCATTACAACCTAACCCCCAACCTAGCCAATTGGTGAACTTCTCTAGCCACTTCCATGTTACCATCCTCAATATGAGCTAGACTACCAGTGGACACTCTACTTAGAGCATCGGCCACAATATTAGCTTTGTGGGAATGATAGTTCTACTTAGAGCATCGGCCACAACATTAGCTTTGTGGGGATGATAGTGCACACTCATGTCATAATCCTTAAGGAGTTCTAACCACCTCTTTTGCCTCAAGTTAAGATCTTTTGTGTGAACACATATTGGAGACTCTTGTGGTCGGTAAACATATCAACATGAACCCCATACAAATAATGACGCCAAATTTTCAAAGAAAATACCACGGCTGCCAATTCAAGATCATGGGTAGGCCAATTTCACTTATGCACCTTAAGTTGCCTAGAGGCATATGCTATCACCTTGCTATTTTGCATCAAAATACACCCCAAACCAATTCTTGAGGCATCACACTAAACCACAAACCCTTCTAAACCTTCCGGTAGAGCCAAGATAGGAGCGGAGATGAGCTTGTCTTTCGAAGTTTGAAAGCTCTTTTCATATTCATCGGTCCAAACAAATTTTTCCTTTTTTTGGGTCAACTTTTTCATAGGAGAATCAACAATAGAAACCATTCACAAACCTCTGGTAATAACCTAGCAAACCCAAGAAACTCCTAATATCCATCGGAGTCAAGGGCCTAGGCCAATTTCTTATCACCTCCATCTTCTTAAGATCCACCTTAATGCCATCACCAGACACCACATGCCCTAGAAAAGCAACCTTTTTCAACTAAAATTCACACTTTTGATATTTAGCAAACAACCTCTCATCCCTCAAGATTTTCAACACCACCCTCAAATGATTCATACATTCTTCTTCACTCCGGAAATAAATCAAGATATCATCAATAAAGACCACCACAAACATATCAAGGTAGGGTTTAAAGACTATATTCATGAGATCCATAAATATAGTTTGTGCATTAGTCAAGCCAAAAGACATTACCACAAATTCAAAATGCCCATACCTAGTCCGAAATGTCGTCTTGGGAATATCACACTCGCTCACTTTCACTTGGTGGTATTTGGATCGAAGATCAATCTTAGAAAAGTGACTAGCCCCTTGTAGTTGATCAAAAAGGTCACCAATCCTTCGTAGAAGGTACTTGTTTTTTATAGTGACTCAATTGAGTTGTCGATAATCAATGTACATTCTAAGAAAACCATCATTTTTCTTTACAAAGAACACCGGTGCACCCCAAGGTGACTTGCTAGGCCTTATGAAACCCTTCTCTAGCAAACCCTCAATTGATCCTTCAACTCCTTCAATTCTGGCCGGGCCATACAGTAAGGGGGAATTGAAATGGGTTGTGTATCGGGGAGGAGGTTTATACCAAAGTCTATTTTGCTTTCGAGAGGAACACTGGGAAGCTCATAAGGAAAGACATCAAGAAACTCATTGGCCACCGAAATTGACTCAATAGGAAGGACTTTAGACTCAACATCCCTAACCCTCACGAGATGATAAATGCAACCCTTAGAAATCAATTTTTGATCTTTAATATAAGAAATGAACCTACCCTTGACTACCACATTACGACTTTTCCACTCAAGGATGGGCTGATAAGAGAATTGGAATCTCACTCTACGGGTCCTACAATCAATGGAAGTATAATATGCATGTAACTAATCTATCTCAAGAATGATATCATACTCCACCATGTCAAGTTCAACAAAATCACAAGGCAAGACTTTATGCAATATAGACACGGGAAGTTTCTATAGACTCTTTTAGCAATAATGGACTCACCAACTGGGGTAGACACTTCATAAGATTCATACAACAGTTCGGGACACACATGAAGTTTTTTTGCAACAAAAGGAGTAACGAAAGAAAGAGTGGCACCCAAATTTATTAAAGCATACACATCATAATCAAAAACCTTTAACATACCGGTAATAACATCGGGCACCTCATCCACTCCTTTCTTTCCCTGGAGAGCATAGAACCTATTTTACCTTGGAGCACCCCCTTGTTGGCCTTCCTTTTCCCTTTGACCCGCATTAGCACCTTGGCCTTGAGGATGACCATCTCTACCCTTGTTTTGAGCATGAGGACAATCAATAACCTTGTGACCCATCCCACAACAATCAAAGCAAGCATAGAATGTTCCACACATGGACCACCATGGTTTCTCCCACACCTTGGCACTTAGGATGGGTCATCCCACCATTGCCACCTTGAAATCTTAGGTTAGACACCCCATCATTAGCAAACCTTTTATTAGGATCGTCTGAGGACCCTTTGCCTTGGAACTTGTGGCCTTGATAAAACTGGCCACCCTTAGAACCTTGGAACCCACCCTCAAATCGAGCCCTCTTGGACTCCCCACTTCTTCTTTTTCTAAGCTTTTTCCCTTCAAGTTATTTGGCATATGTAATGAGCCAAACAAATCTATATCACTTACAAGCATGGCGATACGACACTCTTCATTTACCAAGTCGGACACTCCTGATACAAATTATTCATTCTAGCTCTAGAGTCGGCAACCAAATATGGAGCATACTTGGAAAGCTTGTTGAAATTGAGGACATACTCCCTCACACTCATAGAACCTTGGTTGAGGTTCATAAACTCCATCATCTTAGCCTTCCTTATCTCGATAGGGAAGAATCGATTGAGGAAGGTGGCTTTTAACTCCTCCCAAGGAATAACATCCTCATTCCTCTCTGATTTCCATTGAGCAAACCAAATTTGGGCCACACCTTTGAGTTGGTAGGTCTCTAATTTCTCTTTCTCCTCCGAATTGACCCCCATCATAGATAGTACCTTATATAACTCATCGATGAACTCTTGGGGATATTCCTCCGCCTTGGACCCATGAAACTTTGGAGGGTTCATTCTTGTGAAATCCCTCACCCTTGAGGCAGGAGTAGGAGCATGAGGGGCTTGAGATCCTTGATTTATTTGGTTGGTCATAGCACGGGCCAACATTGTGATGGCATCCCGGAACTCATCATGGACTACCCCTCTATCTTGAGGAGCTTGAGGAGTAGGAGGGGTCGGTTGCTCCTTGGGAGCACAGGCTTTCTTAGCCTTTCTCTTGGTATCCACACGATCTGGAAGAGAAAAGAGAATTTATTAGGGGAAAATCATTATACTTACATCCAAAGCACGATATAGATCATGAAGAAGTGAAACATTTCCTAAAATGCCTCATAGCCTCCCATTCATAGTTGTGGCCCGCTTTACAACCATGAGTAAGACTCTAATTGATGCGGTTTGTTGGATCTTCGAGGACCATTAACAACCTAGTGCTTTGATACCAAGCTTGTTATGACCCAAGCCTAGGGCCTACATGTGATACGGCGAATGAGAAGTCTAAAGACAACCTAAACAAGCCTCTTGATTGTAACATACACACATCCTTGGTTGCGGAAACAAAATTTAACAATAATAAGAGTCAATTAATAAAAAAGGAAAAACAAGACTAAGGGAAGTCTTTGATAATCATAAGAGCGTAAAAGGGTCAAGCTCATAGCATATACAAACATAGTATCCAACAACACCGCTACTTTGGAATGGAGCAGGCGCTAAGACATTCTCCGGGCTCCTCATAATAACAAGTATTCATCATAAATGATAAGTCTTAATATAGAATGAAATAAGTAGATATTATTCTTGGAATTGAGGACTCACCAAAGTCTTCCTCAAGGAACCGAACTAGCCATATGGAGGAGGATGATCAAAAGGAGCTCTGGTCCCTACATGGTGATATCATGTAGGCATAAAGTATGTGTTAGTATGTTTGAAATGTAATAAGTATGTGGATTGCAATGCAACAAAGACATAATCCAATATATCCAAAACGCATAATCATAATCAATAGATATATATAATCTCAATATGACGTGCATGATCAATGCTTGTAATAGAATATGCTTGTAAAACATTTAACTTGGACAATATATCATACATATGTGGGAAGAGACCTCAACCGACATAGACCAAGAAGCTACAACCTAGAATCTAAGGAAAGAAACCCCCTTGATACAAGTGATCGGGCATGACATCCCCCGGCGAAGTGTGGTCTACTTGCCAAGGCAAACCAAACATGATAATATGAATTAGATGGATCCACTGGTATAGAAAGGGAAAAATCTATAATCCTATGGTGGCACATAGTTTAGAGACTAAAGACTTTATATAAGGACCCCTTGAGTCGAGCCTCCATCTTAAGCCTCAATCGGTGCTAAGTCTAATCACACAGAATCCGTAAAATAATTATATTTTAATAAAAAAATGAATAACTTGTAAGAAACATGATAACATGATATGAGTAGCTCTTCAACATGTTTGACCTCTACTAGTGAATCTAACTTGAACATAAGAGTAGATAATAATCATACATGATCCCTTGCTTTGACATATATGGCTCACAAGAGGTAAAAATCTTCAAATGAGGCTCAACTTGATACTTGTAAAATTATAGGTACTTTTCATGAATTCAATACATTCTTGAAAGCTCTTAGTTATCATGAAATCACTTGACTTGTAAATCATGTAATAGATCATCAACAACTTGAGAATTCTTGTCATGTAATTTTATCAAACACATGGTGGGTTCATGATACTTATTCAAAATCATGCAATTCAAGAGTGAAACAAGATGAGTAAACTCAATACAAATCAACCCACCAATGTTGTAGTAAAACCCTCATTTAGGGTGTCTTGAAATCCATCACAAAAGCTCATAGTAGATCAAGTTTCATAACTCAAATCATCCATAGTCTCAATAGACAAAATCAATTCATGGAACAAGCTTCAAATAGACATTCATGCATAATCAATCAATACTTGATAAAACCCCAAAATAACTTATGTTCGTAATCCATAATAAGAGATACCAATAGGTAATATAACTTGAAATCATGCAATTTTCATAAAAAGAGAAGGTTGAGCTCCATGGGTGAAAGGACCCATGGATGAAGACTCGTGGTTATACACATTCCCCACTCAATTTGGCCTTCGATCAAGAATATGAAGTCAGATTTTTGAAATCATGTGCAGATTTTGAGATATATGAAAATTACAATTATAGGGCATTTCGAAGCACATGAGGGATGTTTCATCTGAGATGGTATTTTAGTAATTTGAAAGAAAATTTTGAGTACACTTTTTGCATACTTTTGTAGAAAAATACTTTGATCTTGTGCTTGTTCTTCTTAGAAGGGCTTTGTACTTAATTTCGTGCACTTGGGGAATAAGAACTAGGAAGCATTTTAATTTCATCTTGTATTCTTAATTCAAATCGAAGGCTATGGATGATTATATGAGTATAATTTCCTATTCCTTTACTATGAGTTGCTAAAAACTCCATGCTTGAGATTGTGCAATGTAGTTGAATACTAAATTATTAATGGGCCTTTTAAGTAATTAAAAAATTGAAAAACTAAGTTTGTACTTCTTTAAAGCAAGCTATTTACATTTATATGTCCTTTTACATTTTATACCCCCCAATACTATTAAATTTGCTCCCCAAAATTAAAATTCACGTGCTGACATCATGCTGACATCAACACCCTGCTTGTATGATATACCAATCGGGTATACTTATACCAATAGGATATTACAAATGATTAAGTTCATCCCTATATAATACCGATATGGTATCAGTGTATCGATAGAGTAATCATAAAGAATATATTTTCTACTAATTTAAACTTCATAAATAAGTTTGTAACTTTAATAATTTTCTCGTAATTATCTTATTTATTAAAAAAAATCCAAAAATTATATGATATCGATAGGATATCAATATACCGATGGAGTATCACAAGAATATATTTTCTACTAGTTTAGAGTTTAATAAATAATTTTATAACTTTAATAATTTTCTAGTCCTATCGGATATCGATATGGTATAAATATACCAGAGTATCATAACGAATATATTTATTACTAACTTAGAGTTTAATAAATTTTTATTTGTTTATTATTTATGTCTTAAAAAAATATAATCGTATATGATACATATTGAGTATCAACATACTGTTAGAGTATCACAAATAATTGAGTTCATCTATATTATACCGTTATGATATATATACATACATACATATATATACTACCGGAGTATATTTTATAGTATTTATACTGACATCAGCATGGCGTCAGACACGAAATAAAAATGGGTAAGTGGGTAAAAAAGTAAATAGTTTGGGTCATGAGTGCATTAAGGGTAATAATTTCAAATTAGGTCTATTTTGTGTAATTTTTCCTGAAAAAATCATGATCAATTAGTTTTTCCTTGCCAAGTTTTCTCCTCCTATACCTTTATTCTTTGAAAAATAAAATTACTATGAAATTGAGCTAGTATTTTTTATTATTAATAAATTCTTATTTAATTTATTTTTCATTTGAAAAATTTGAAAAAGGAATGTGGTAAATGAAAATTGAAAGAACTGAAAAGTTGGATAGTAAAACTAAAAAAATGGATAAATTTTATCAATCATGATCAAACTTTGAGTCTATTACACATAAAATTATTTTTTTACCTTTTTATTATGTAAAAAGTCATTTAGTTTTTAATATTTACTATAAAAAAATAAATTTTATTTTTTTATCACATTAAAGTATTCTATCTTTAATGTTTATCACATTAAAAATATCTTTTTATTTATTTTTAAAAGGTGTTTATGAAATTTACAATATAAATGAGTATGTTAATAAGGAAAGAAATAGCCGCATCATATTTCTTTAATATTATTTATAGTGCCTACAATTACTTAAAACATCAAATTAATAAAAGCAAATATGATATTATGTGCACCAATAAATTTTGTACGGTGAAATAACATATTGAGGATTTTTTTTTAAAAATTATTCCGAGTATATTTTGTCCTTCTTTCATTTCACTTGGCCCCTATTCTAAAAATAGATGTTTCAATTTACTTGATCATTTTCACAAATTAAGAGCGTTTTATCACCATTTCTAGTAGTATTTAGTGCTAAATAAGTAAATAACTAAAGAAAGCAGCACTCCCTCTTTCCTATATTATATGAGTATTTTTCTGTAGATAGTTGTCTCATATTATATGGACAATTACTAAATTAGGATATAATTAATTTATTTTTTCCCTATTTTACCCCATCATTAATTAGGGTATTAATAATTTTTTTAACGTAATATATATTTATATAATTATAACAGTAAAATATTTATGTGATAAATTTAAAACTAGATAATCTCTCTGAACTATATCCAAAAATATTTAAAGTAATATGGTTTATATATTTAATAGAATCAATTTTAAAATTAATGTGATGAAAAAAACCAAAATGAAAAGACTAGAGAGTATGTGGGAAAAAGAACAAAGAAAAAAGAGTGAATTGGAAAAAACGGTGCAAGCGGAATAATATGGCAGATCCTATGTTATAAAGTTAATTAATTCCTTCGTGCGATTAATGATAATTTTAACTCGCTTAGCATTTCAAATTGTTTTTCACTTACTTTTAGATTTTGGGGAATAGTAAAACTTTTTTGTTGTTAGAAGGAAAGGGTTGTTGCATAAACATTTTCCATCTTTCAATGTAACTTTTAATCACGAGACATTTTAATTGAACAGTTGGGGTATATGTTCTTTATCACTGTTTCTCTCTGCCAATTTTTTCTTCAAAAAAATTGTAAGCCTATTTCTGATCTTATAAACCAAGTAAATTTAGCAGTTTCAGGCTGAAGTTGACCGTGACATGCATGTCAAATTATTGTATCAGTTTGAATTCAAACATAATCTTTTACTTAGTGTAGCTTTTTATTCCAAACAAGTTAGTTTTGCCAACCTGCATACTTCTTTAACTAGGAAGACTCAGACATATATAAACTTAAAATGTTGTTGGCACATTCCTTTCATTAAAAAATTAATGATGAAGAAGAACAATATCACAAATTTAAAGAGAAAAATGTTAATAAACAAACATTACACGGTTTGGAAAGAAAAATGGTAGAAAATATAGGTTATCTAAAGAAAAGGTTCAAACAAATTACTTTTGATAGTTTGCCGCACACTTACTTCTCCCTAGAGTTGCTAGTTGAGTTTTCTAGAAGGACAACATGAAGATGATAAGATGTCTTTGTTTTTACCTTGTACAATTATAATGCAAAATTGAGCTTAACACTTTTGGACTTGAGTCTTAAGGTGGTTGGAATTAGAATTTTCAAACATCCTTTTTTTTTTTTTTTTCACTTTTCCAAGAAACTATCAACATCTTTAAAAAACTTCCTCCATTCACTTTTAATTGTCAAAATTTAACTTAGATAAATTTATTAAAAAAATAATTATTAATATAATTAAATTATTATTTTATTTATATTAATTAACTGGATCCCAATATGTTTACTCACTAAAATATTAATTTAATAATAATAAATTAATGATATAATATGAAAAAAATTATTTTATTTTAATTTATAAAAAATAATAAATAAAAAATAAAAATCAAATTAAAAGATTTTTTGGACAACTAAACGTAAACCAAAGATAGTCGTATAGTGCAATTAATTGATGGCAACTCACCTAATAATGTCCACGTGTTTCCCCATGGACCAAATTAAATCAGGGAGAGATGTAGTGCCTTTTCGTTTTCTTCGTCATATTCCCTAAACCATGTGCGTTAATTATCCAACCAATGACCACTATTGAGGATGTGGACACACCAAATCAACTTCTTTTTAGGCTCCTTACTGTAGACACATTCATTTTTTTTATTGAAAAAAGTTCAAAATATGTCATTAAAATCTGAGAAAAGATTTATTTATATTATTTGTTCGTTCCAAAAAAACACTAATTTATGTAATTATTTTTTAATTTCAATTATACAAAATTACCTAAACAATTCTAAATATTTTTAAATTAGAGTTTTTGATCAAATGTAGTTTTTTTTAGTTATTCTTTTTCAAGAATGTCAAGAACACATGAAGAATACCAACAACTTTAATTTCAAATTTTCAACTTCTTCAAATATTCGCAAAATCATAGCAAATTTCAAAATTAGCGTTCCTCCAAGCTAAATACCAAAACTCAATATTTTTTTACCTCGAATTCAACTTGACTCAACAAGTCGTACTTGAAATTTTTCTTCAAAGTTTCACAACACTAGGTGAAAAAATATTTCAAAGAAAAAAAAGAGAAATCAGTCCGAAAATTTTACAAATTTGTTTTGATTCGTATTTTTATTGTTTTTTTTTTATACTAGATCCTTATTCATTTGTATTTTTTGAGTCTATGTTCAAATTTTCAATTAATTTAGAGTTGAGGAGATAAATTTACCATTAAAGAAGGTTAAAGTTTGACGAAAAATTTCAAGTAGGTCTTGTTGAGTCAAGTTGAATTTGAGGTAA
The DNA here is from genome assembly GCA_026153255.1 of Solanum medicagineum. NCBI lineage: Eukaryota > Viridiplantae > Streptophyta > Magnoliopsida > Solanales > Solanaceae > Solanum > Solanum medicagineum. The sequence goes on from JAPFFP010000070.1 coordinate 12,811,576, forward strand.
AAATAATATTGAGTTTTGATATTTAGATTGGAGAAATGCTAACTTTGAAATTTGGGGTGATTTTGTGAATATTTGAAGAAGTTGAAATTTTGAAAGTTTTTGGTGTTCTCTATGTGTTTTTGACATTTTTGAAGAAGAATGACTGAAAAGACTACACTTGATTCAAAACTCTAATTTAAAAGTGTTTAGAGTTGTTTAAGTAGTTTTGCAAAATTTGAGTTAAAAAATAATAATATAGATGAGCCTTTTCTGAAACAGTAATGGCATAAATGAGCCAAACTTTTAACAGATGACATAAATGAGCATTTTCTCAAAAGTTCCATAAGATATTTGAGTCTTTTTCATTTTAAATTTGTTCGCCAAATATTTTAAGTTTGATTAATTCAAATTCATTTTAATGAGTCATCGATAAAGCACTCTTTATATGTAAAATGTAATTCTTTTAGGAAATTTAATTAAAAATGATGGATTACTAATTAATTTTGACATCACCACAAAACTCTAAAGGTGGGACCAAAGCTTATTATAGCATCTCGATGTATACGTTGTCTTTAAAATGCGGTTTGTTTTATTTCTCACATGTATTTCCCCCTACATCCTTAACGTATGTGCTGGAAGTTAACAATATGTTAGGTTGTAAAGAAACAAAAAATTATCTACGGTTCTATTAATCATGTGACTTGACAGAAGATATGGAGATTTAGGATTTATTAAGTTAGTAATAAATAGCGACGCTATATAATTTTCCTTGAGTGGTATTATAATTTTTTGTTTTATTATGTGTTATTTTCTTTGCTAGGGCTATTGTATTATTTATTGGTGCTATATTTGGTAATTTTTAGTGTATTCTTGATTCCTTCTTGTTTTGTTATACTTTATTTTAATGGAGGGCATATAATATCCCCACCCTCAAAAAGTAAGACGAAGGTTAATACACACCACCTTTTTCGGAATCTGTATATGTAAAGTTTTACTGGGTATAATTTTGTCGTTGTACTATTCCTCTCCCTTAATTACACTGTCATCTTCATCATAATTCATATAACCAATTAGAAGCGAGTGTGGATTTCACATTAAAAAGATAAAAGAAAGAAAACAATGTGTGTCCAGATCATGAGTATGTAAAATCAATCATATATTCACTCTTCATTTTAGGAAAAGAAGAATAAACTTTTTCCTGCTTTCTTAAGGCTACAATGAGATAAATAGATGAAACATTACTCTTTTGTTCAATATTCTTCCAAAACCACATCGTCAAGGAACCTTTTGTCAGAGGTATCATTTGTACCATCCATGTAGTCATGCAATCACCGTAGAGTGTTATCAAAAGATGCAACCTTCTGCTCCAAGCAACCTTTGTAGGTACCTCTTGCTTTTATCAGCAAACCGTTCATTACACTATGTGATGAGTGATTTATTGAATTGCTCTTCTATGCCAATTTTGAAAAAGAATGCTTTCCCATTATAATGGCTAGTTCAAAAGGATTTCTCGTCGTTCCATCAAATATTTTACTTTTTCCTTGATTTTCGGGTTCAAATGCTCATGAATTCGTTGTTTGCTTAGTGGCTTCATATAATTCAAAAAACACCAGTTTCTCAAACCATAATATAAGTACTCTCGGAAATCATTCTTGATTTTTTAAAAGAGGGTGCAACAATCACCCAAATTTCTCACTATATTAATAAGACCAGGAATACCAGTACATTTGCGATTGTCACACGCAAACTACTATATTGCTATGAAACTATAACCAGGTAAAAGAATGTGGATGGGATATTCAAATTTTTGAGAATGAAGATGAGAGCAATCAGACTCCTTACTCAACAATAGCATAATCCATGAATCACACAACAATACTCCTTTTGATGAAACTATACTCACACTCACTACTCAACGTGGATCCTAGATTGGCCTTATTGCCTTTTCTAAGCCCAATAGCTCTTGTGAGCCCAATAACAACTTCTGTGACCTTGAACTCTACATCGGGCTGAAGTTGGTTCATAGTAATTAGGTTGAAAGTCTTAACACAAATTGTCTATGAACTTTTCATTAAATAGCCAACTTAAAAGCAGAAGAACTCTAATATGTCAACTAGATTTATCTTTAACTAAATTAAAATAAAGACTCCTTCTGTGGCTAAACTACTTATTATTTTGGTAAATTAACAGTAACAAAAATAAATATTGAATGCTCCTCTTTGTGCAATTCAAAAGTATGTTGATCTTCCTCAATTTCTGCTTGTGTTGTTTGTGCTTTAATGTCCACTAGGCATTTTATTCATTTTCAAAAGAGAAGGTACACTTTGATTTCAAGGGGTTGTACTTATGTTGAGTTTGGAAAAGGAAGGCAAGGTGATCAGTTTGGTACACTGCTGTTTAAATTGGTCAATTACTGTTAGGGTCAGTTAAATAAATCACGCGGCTATCACCGAGTTGTTTAAAGAGTTAGTCGTTGCAGATCACTATATGCTTAGTGTAAGCCTCAAATTTGGGGGTAATTAATTCTTGAAAAAGAATCAGTTACATAAAAATTCTCTCGATTAGATATTTTCATATCGGATTTTACTTGTTTGCATGCGTATAACTGAGAATCAATATAATGGACTCCTCTTACTCCATTCTCAAGCTTTGACATCGGTGAAAATTCAAAAACAGAAATCCACAAATAGATCATAATCATTCATTGCATTTGAAAGCTTCGGACACTCCTCAATACATATAAAATTCACAGGGCATGTGAGTTATGGCATCTGGAGTATATCATCACCTCTACCTGCTCTGTTTATGAGTATTTTTGAGTCCCCATAGCTGTAAGTTGGTAAAAACTCAAAATGGAGAGATTCTGTTTAGCTAGTATCTTTTGATCATGTTTGTAATGATCATTTTGGGGACGAATGCTCACTTTTTCATTAAAGTTTCTTTAAATTGAAAATTTTGAATATTGGTAACCACCATTATTTAGTTGACGCTTAATTTTATATAATTAATTTAATTAATGAACTAAATTATTAATTTATTTAATATCCTGTATCACTTGGTCCATAATTATTAAAATAAAATTAGTGAAATTTGTTACTTTTAGTACTTATTATTTTTTTTTTACAAAAAAAAAGAAGAAAGAAAAATTAAAAGAGAGACAAAGAAAAAAAGTAAAGAAAATAAAAATGAAAAGGGCTGGAATGCCCTCAAACGGAAACAAAAAAACAGAAAAAGAAAAAAGCCAGCAAACGCATAATATAAAGGGAAGAAAATGCAGAAGAAAAATTCAAGAATAGAGAGAAGGTAAAAGAAAAAGAAAAAGAAAAAGAAAGATGAAAAAATTGTGATTTACATTCCAAAATATCAAGTTAATTGTTCTCGTCCTTTCTATTAAATTTATGCGATTATGAATAAATTTTTAGGGTGGAAACATGTATAATTTATGTTAAATTAACAAAATATGGCCCTAAAGTTCTTAAAATAAAATCATTGTGAGAAATAAGCTATTTTCCGATTACAATTGCCGACTACAAATATGTAATCAGAAGTTTGGATTTTTTTTAGCTAGTGTCATCAGTATATTATATTTTATGTTATTGTATTTTTTTTAAAAAAATTTATCGATCATGATTTCGACTACTGAAGCCAACATTTTGCAAAATACAACAATAACATACCCAGTGTGATTTCATAAGTGGGGTCTGAGGAAGGTAAAATGTACACAGACCTTATCACTATCATATAGAGATAGAGACGCTATTTCCAAGAAACTTTCATCTTAAAAATCAAACCCAATAAGTAGAAAATATTAGATATAAAAACAAAGAAAAAAATAGAAAAATAACAAATCACTAATGAAAGACAAATGAGAGTACGTAAATAGAAAAAAGTAACCGTTGGCCATATTACAATTTTTTTAATTAAATTAGCAAACTATTGTAACCGAGTAAAATAATATTATATCAGTTCTAATAATTTATTACTCTCCCAGTCGAATATTCACTCAACTCTCTCAATCCAAAATCAAAACCCTAGAGGATGGCTCATTTACAGAAAACACTCTACTTTAGAGGATTCCTTTTGAATTCATGGAATACAAATAACTCACTATTTTATAGAGAACAAGAACTCTCACTACTATACTGCAACTCTCTAATCGACGATTGTTATTTTCTTAAAGTTGAAGAGATTTGGATTCTTTAATTTGATTAAGGTACTGTAAGCTTTCTTCTTTGTTATGATTTCAATTTGATTGAGGTAACGTAAATTCTCCTTCTCAATAGTGTTTCAATTTGGTTGAGGTAATGTAAACATAATGATATATATTTGCTAATTTCAACTTAGGATTATGCTTTCTCTTTCTTGATATTTGTAATTGAATTCTTCAGTATCTCTCAAGAGCTTGTTTTATGCTGTTGCTATTGTATAATAACCTTTTCCTTTTCTTTTTATAGTTTCTCAATTTTTCTTTAATGAAATCCTCATTACTCTGCTAAAATACCCTGGGACTGTTGAAGTTTTTTAGGAACAACTTCATTGAATGATTTTGTTGGTTTTTCTAGTGTAAGAGTAAATGCTTCTTCACATAATTAGTGCAGTTACTTGTTGTCGAACTTTATAACCTATAACTTATATTATTTTCAAGTTATTAATTTCGGGTGTATGTTAGTTACTTTCGAGTTATTAAGTATTTTTAAAGTAACTCGAGTCCCTTTGGTTCGGTTCGATTTTATACATTATTAGTTTGATTTGTCAATTTTTTATTTTAAAATATGCTAAATCAATAAAATAATTTTTATCTATTTTTGATTTATTGATTTTTTAGTCTTTAGCGATTCGATTTTTGGTTTACCTGATACGTAAGATAATGAGAATTTGCAATAATAGTAGATAGAGCATGAAAAAATAAAGACTAAAGACTAAACACTAAAGTGGGTAACTAATCACTAAGTATGATAAAGATTAAAATAGGTCAAGTACTATTATAGTGTTCTATTACTATTAAATTACTAATATTTAATATTTAAGAAGGGATAAAATAGTAAATTATTATAATCTGATTGGGTTATTGATTTACATAATAACACAGTAGTAAAAATCGAAATCAAATCGGTAAACCAATTATTTTTTTAAAATCATTAAATATTCGATAATCTTATAATCAAATAACAATAAACCAATAACATTTTTGTCGGTCGGTTCGATTTTTGCACACGTCTACATATACCCCACTTGTGAGATTCTATTGGTCCTTGTTTGTAAAGGGACTTTAGCATTTTGAAAATTTTACACTATTGATGTATAGAAGCTGAAGCATATTTTATATAGTGGTATTTTGACCAACACAATGAGTAGTTTCTAAAATCATCTTAAAGAACAGGGCTGCACCAGGGGAGACAACACAATTAGCTATATGATCCAGGAATAAGAAAAGGAAAAAAGAGATCAATAAACAAATGTTGTTGTCCTGTACAAGTTCTACGAGAATTAGATGATGGACATATAATATTTGATGTAGTTTTGGTTAGTTCTGAGAATGGGAGTTATGATGCTTGCATGTAAAGGAGAATTTCATAAGTAAAGAAGCAATTTCTTGTTCCATGCCTTTCACTTTGAACCATTTTCCAGTAGTATTGGGGGTTTTGGTGTTTGACATGATTGCTATCATACTATACAATAATTCAAATATCCATAAGTTACTGGAAAGGTGATGGTGATGCCAAGCTAGAGAAATCTAATTGGATTATCACTTTTTAAGTCGTGCCTTAAGTTTTTAGTTATTGTGTCATGTTTTCTTTTTAACATTGGTTTGGACCGATTTCTCACTTCTTTGTAGCTAAAAAAATCTTTATTTTTAAGATTATAGGTTCTTTTTTATGTGTTCTTGATTAAGTTGTTGCTAGTTTGTCTAGTTAAATTCTCAATTTTGTTTATTTGTATAGATGGAGTTTGCAAATCGTAAAAATGGATGTATGATAGAACTCATCCTAATCGTGACAGATTGAAGGTGGAATTTATAGATGGGGTTAAGGAACTTATTGCAACTAGAAATATTTTCTTACAAAAGGTACAATTAGGTGTCCTTGTGCAAAATGCAAGTGCGTCAAGTTATTAAAGCTAGATAAAGTTGAATTTCATATTTTGAAGGAGGGATTTATGGATAATTGTTATGTGCAGACAGTTCATGGAGAGAATGATGCCAATATAGCTAATGTTAATTTTTAGAATCCGTTTTATGATGAGGATGGTCCCATAGAGAATAATAACATTGAAAAATCTTGATTCAGTGAAACATTGAGGGATGCTTTTGGGATGTTTCTAGGGGTTCAATCAAATGCAAATGATGAGGCTAAGCGTTGTTATGAATAGTTAACTGAAGCTAATTGTCCTTTATATGAAGGATCAAAGCATTCTAAGTTGTCTATTGCTGTTAGATTGCTAAGTATAAAATCAGATTATTCATTTCTCAAGTGGGCATGGATTCTATCATTGAGCTTATGAATGAGCTTAATCAGAGTAAAATTGACTTACCCAAAGATTTCTACATGACAAAGAAGTTGGTTTCTAAGTTGGCACTTTTATCAAAGAGAATTGACTGTTGTGAGAAAGGTTGCATGTTATTCGATAAAGATGATGCAGCTTTAGCAAATTGCAAATTTTGTAATTAAGCTCGTTGTAAGGAAGTCACGAATGCCAAAAAGAAGAAGGACCTAGTGAAGGTAATGCATTACTTAACTTTTATACTTAGGTTAAAGAGGTTATATGCATCAATGAGCTCAACTCCTCATATGACATGACATTATGAACATAAAAGACCACCTGGTGTTCTATGTCATCTCTCAGATGAAGAAGCATGGAAGCATTTTGATAGAGTGTTTCTCGACTTTGCTAGTGAACCTAGAAATATTAGATTGAGATTATGTACTAATGGATTCACTGCATTTCTGATCTCTGTTGCACCATATTCATGTTGTCCAGTGTTTGTTACACCATATAATCTTACCCCCGAGTTATGTATGATAAGTCCATATTTATTTCTAACTTGCATTGCTCCAGGTCCACACAATCCAAAAAAATTGATTTGACATATACCTGCAACATTTGATCGATGAATTAAAGTTATTGGGGGATCAAGGTGTGGAAACATATGATGTATTCAAGAAACAAAACTTTATATTGAGTGCTGCTTTGATGTGGACAATAAATGATTTTTTTGCTTGTGGAATGTTGTCTGGATGGTCAACTGCTGGCAAGTTAGCTTGCCCATGTTGTATGGAAGACACAAAAGCATTTACATTGAAACAGGAGGTAAGAACTCATGGTTCAACTATCATCGTCGATTCTTATCAGTGGATCATGAATTTAGGAGAAACACCAGTGCATGTATGAAGAATCAAACTGATTTTGAAGAGCTACCAAGAACTTTATTGCCTGGAAAAATTTGGCACAGAGTTAAGGATCTACCTAAGGTAACTGATTCTCCACCATCTAAGACACCTGGTTATGGTGTTACACATAATTGTATAAAACAAAACATATTTTGGGAGTTACCTTATTAGAGGCATAATTTGGATGTCACGCATATTGATGTGCTGCCAAAATATAGCACTTTTAATGCTTAAAACTTGGAATTTTGTGTGTTCTCAATATGATGTTAGTTGGTTTTATATGTTTTGTGTTTATATTTGCAGGATTACAGTTGGCCATGATTTTGGGGAAAGTTGCCGAAGTTGCTGATTTTTGTTGTTATACGAGACCTTTTAAGGGCCGTGGGGTGGTTTGCTGAAGAATTTCAGTGAGGGCTATTTTCTGAAGTTTATTCTACGAATATACAGACGAGCCGTAGAGAGTTTTACGAGTCGTAGAAGATGGTTCGTGCCCTGAGGATCAGAGGCTTGGACTTTCAGGAATTTCATCAGACAAAATCCCCTTTACGGGTCGTAAACCACTTTACGAGTCATAGAGGGGTGTCTTATAGTTGAAGTCCAAATTTTCAGTAACTGAGTATGATACCCCGATTATGGGTCGTGGAATGCAACACGACCCGTAGATAGCTTTCGTATGGTGTGCCGACCAGCTCTCATATTTTGTTTAGGACTTGAATTTTAATTGTTATAAATAGGTTTTTTAGGTTATTTTTCATAAGTTTTCATTTTGTACTCACATAACTCAATATTTTGAGAGAGAAGATTGTATGATCATATTGGAGAGTCTTTGAGAACACTTGTGATTTAATTTGATCTTGAATCTTGTGATTCTTATTGAAGTTGGATTGCTTGTTCTTAAAACTATTGTGTAAGTGTTCAATTATGTCTTCTCAATTCATAATTCTTGCATCTACACATAACATAAGTAGCTAAATCCACAACTAGAGTTGTGGGAACTATGAAGAACTAACAAAGTAAAACTAGATAATTCATAATTCTTGGAAGGTGTATATGCATGTATTATTTAATTCTCTCCGATTTGCAAGTTATCTAATGGTGACCAACATTAGAACTCGCCTAATGTTATTGATTGGACCAAGGTAGTAATGAACAGAAAAAGAGATTAATTAACAAGATTCGATTGATATGTTCTTGTCTAATCAACCAAACTGGGCCAAAGGGAGGTCTTACTGGGACTAATAGGTAAGAGTTAGTAATGCACACTATGGATATGCGCCAAGTCACATAGTGAAATTCACCTCTCACCTTTGTCAAAAGGGCTTAGTGCACATAACTTACCATCCTGCATGCTGTACACTAGAAAAGAATTAGGTTATTCGGTGATACTAAGTTGAGGAATTATGAGGACCACAATACCCTAGTTTCTCTCCATATTGACTTCTCTCTTGTGATAATTAGTTTAGATTTAATTTCTCATTGATTATTACAACCCCCACCTTAGGGAAGTAAGTTGGTTAATCATTCAGATTGCAAATTGGTGAATTCTCATGAGTCTATGTATTCCATGTGGGTTCGATCCTAACCTCCGTTAGGTTCTATATCTTGACAACGACCGCTTTATCCTCTAAACAGGAGGTGTAACTTGGGCGACATCAAGATTCTGGCGCAATTGCCAGGGAATACGACAAAACTTAGTGAATTTATTAGTAATTCGAGTGGTAATCCTTAGTTCCCTTATTTTACTTTTGTTTGTGGTTTTTGTTTCTTTTCAGGGTTAGGTGTAGTGTAAGCCTAACAGCCGGAGTCAAGGCAATTCCTCAACTCGTTTGACCCAGAGATCCACATAACATTAAGATGAATGGATCAAGACAATGCCAACAACGCGACCAATGTAGCTCTGAACAGGAACCACAATGAAAATGCTGAGAATGAGAATCCACCTCATCTAGAGGGTATTGCTCCACAGCTTCAGGATTTCAATGCCAATGCTTACCAGTGGAGCTATGGCTAAATTCTATGGCTAGGGAGGTGACTAGAGCTATTGTGTTGCCACCATTACTAGTAAACACAAAGTTTACCATCTCTAGTGGGTTACTTCAAATGCTGCAGAACCACGGGCTATTTGTGGGTTTACCATCAGAGGATCCTCATAGCCAGCTACACAATGTGGCATTCGTCTACAAGAGTGTGATGGGAACACAGAATCTGTCTAAGGATGCTGTAGGACTTCGTGTCTTCCCGTTGTCTCTTAGGGGCAATGCGACATTATGGCTATCTGAGCTCCCGCAAAGTTCAATCACCAGTTGGGAAGGCATACAGAAGGCTTTTTTGGAGAGGAACTTCCTAGATCAGAAAAACTCAACTTGAAGGACAAGATCAACAACTTCGGGCAACTACCTGGTGATTCAATAAGCACTACTTGGGAGCAGTTCACTAAATGCCTGAGGAGCGTCCCCAACTACAAGATATTTGATGATGCCTTGGTGGAGATCTTCTACCATGCCCTTGATTAGAAAAGTCAAGCTTGTGTTGACACTATCATGGGGGGCATGTTCCTAGATCAACCATTTGCAAGGACTGCAAAGAGAATGGAGAGAGTGGTCAAGACTAATCATGCATGGGGGCAGCGATACAGAGCAACCACTAAAAGCTCATGTGCTGTCAATGTGGATCTAAAGAAAGCCAGAATCAATAAAAAAAATCATGTAGTAGCTTGCTCAAATCCGCACAGGTATGGAGGTGATGATGAAACAGAGCCAAGAGAGAGTGAACACAGTGGTTCATCAACCTCCGCATGCACCCATGTACGATAAGCCTTACTATGATGAGGATGCATGTTTTATTGCTTATTAGACGGGGGGTTTCTAGACCCACGCCTAAGGGTCTAATCAGGACTATTGGCGCCAAGGTCAAGGAAACCAAAGTTGGAATTTTAATAAAGATGGAGCTTACAGGGATAACTGCGAAGGTTACTATGATAGGAACAGAGGTCCAGAGAGAGATGCAGATTGGAGTCGCAAAAAAGGCATCAGAAATAGTCCTTATGTGCCACCACACAACCATGATGCAGGTATAAGCAATTCTAGAATTGACGAGATGTTTGATCATCTGTTGAAGAAAGCTGAGACACAAGATGAGACTCTAAAGTGTATGAAAGCGAAGATTTCGAGTATTAATCAGAAGATAGAGTCTCATTCTGTTGCTATCAAACAGCTGGAACAACAGTTTGGTCAAGTGGCGGCTCAACTTAATCAGTGTAGAGGGGTACTCTGCCTAGCACTACAATATAAAATCCTAAAAATGATGGGCAGTGTATGGCAGTTACTACTCGGGGTGGCAAGAGCACCATTGATCCTCCCATGCCAGTTGATGAGGAAGATGTTCCAGAGAAGACAGTTGTAGCCAAAGATGCTGATGAAGGAGATGATCGTTGTAAGGATGGGGTGAGTGAAGCTGTTGATGCGCCACAGAGGTTGAAGCCCATTTTCTAGGCCTCCTCTTCCCTTCTATCAAAGAATTAAAAAGAGGGACCAGGAAGGCAAATTCAAGCACTTTCTCTTCGTGCTGAAGAAACTCTCTATCAACATACCTCACCTCGAGGCATTGGAGAAAATGCCAGGGTATGCTAAGTACATGAAGGAGTTGGTCACTAAAAAGCACACTATGAGTTAGGAGCTCTCCAAGAGCTTCAACGTTGCAGTGTTATTGCTACGAGGTCTCCCGGTGCTTTCACCATACCCTGTACCATGGATATGTGGAGTTAGTAAGGGAACTATGTGATCTAGGTGCCAAAATTAATCTAATGCCTCTTGCAGTCTACAAAAAGCTTGGCTTGGGAGGTCCTACTCCAACTAGTATGGGGTTACTGATGGCAGATCGCACGGTGAAGAAGCCTTTGGGGATACTGTATGACGTGCTTGTCAAAGTTGAAAAGTTTATTTTCACTGCGGACTTTTTGTGATCCTTGATTGTGAAGTCAATTTCGAAGTCCCTATCATCTTTGGGAGGCCCTTCTTAGCCACTGGCTGAACCTTGGTGGATATGGAGAAGGGCCAACTCAAGTTTAGATTTGGGAATGATGAGGTCGTTTTCAACATTTCATCAACAAGCAAAGAAAGACAATGATTTGAGAGTGGTTTCTGTTATCAAGGCTATTGATGAACTTCGACACGTTGGAGGCAGTGTTGATACTGCTTGAAGTTAAATTGGGTGTTGACACATTGGAGGCAATGCTGATGAACTTTGATAGTGATGGTATCCCTGACTATAAGGAGACAATGAATACTCTAAGGGTGTCTTATGGTTCGAGGTGCCAAACTAAGTTAGAGCTAGATTTGCAAAATCGAGAGTAACCACCACTAAAGCCCTCCATAGAAGACCCACCAATGTTAGAATTGAAGGCCTTTCTAGCATCTCTAGGGTATGCATTTCTGGGAGCTAGCAACACTTTGCTGGTTGTAATTGCTATAGATTTGAATGAGGAGCAAGTGAGTGCCCTTGTAATGGTGCTTAAACAGTTCAAGAAGGCCATCAGATAGACGATTGCAGATATCATTGGTATCCCACCTACACACAAAATCCAGCTAGTCAAGGAACACAAGCCAAGCATTGAGCACCAAAGGTGCCTTAACCCTCTTATGCAAGAGGTTGTGAGCAAAGAGATCATCAAATGGTTGGATGCAGGGTTAATCTACCCGATTGTCGATAGTGAATGGGTGAGTCCGGTGCAGTGCATTCCAAAGAAAAGAGGTATCACAGTGGTACCAAATGCCAACAATGAGTTGATCCCGATGGGCGGCCAGTCACAGGATGGAGGGTATGCATGGATTATAGAAAACTCAATGCTTTGACAGAAAAGATCACTTTCCAATGCCATTTATAAATCACATGTTACTAGCTAGAATAGTGTGGTACTGCTCTGTTGATGGGTATTTAGGCTACAATCAGATCATCATTACCCTAGAGGATCAAGAGAAGAGTACATTTACATGCCCCTATGGTACTTTCGCATTTAAGAGGATGCCATTCGGGTTATGTAACGCCCAACAATATTCCAGAGATGCATGATGTCCATCTTCTTAGATATGGTGGAAGAAACTATTGAAGTCTTCATGGATGATTTTAGTGTTGTTGGAGACTCATTTGAGGATTGCTTGAAACACCTACATGCTATTTTGAAAAGATGGGAGGAGAGTCATCTGGTACTGAATTGGGAAACATGTCACTCTATGGTGAAAGAGGGCATTGTGTTGGGGCAAAGGATATCTAGCAAAGGAATCAAAGTCGAAAAACCTAAAGTGGAGGTGATCGAGAAGCTCCTATGACCCATCTCAGTAAAGGGTATGAGGAGTTTCTTGGGGCATGCAGGATTCTCTTAGAGGTTCATAAAAGATTTCTCTAAAATTGCACACCCAATTGTGTAAATTTCTAGAGAAATAAGATAAGTTCATGTTTGACGATGCGTGCCTCAAACCCTTTGACGAGTTGAAGAAGAGGTTGATCTCAGCGTCGATCATTGTAGGTCTAGACTGGTCCAAGCCTTTTGAAATCATGTGTGTGAAAGTAGGGTTACTCTAGGTGTAGTATTGGGACAACGCCATGAGAAGATATTACATCATGTATACTATGCCAGCAAAGCCCTAAATACAGCTGAGAAGAATTACACCATCACCGAGAAAAAGTTACTCGCAGTAGTTTTTGAATTCCAAAAGTTCAAGTCATATCTGTTGGGGGCTAAAGTGGTGGTGCATACAGACCACTAAGCACTTAGATACTTAATGGCTAAGAAGGATTCAAAGCCAAGGTTGATAAGATGTGTGCTGCTCTTGCAAGAGTTCAACTTCGACATCATCAATAGAAAAAGGATAGGGAATCAGGTTGTAGATCACCTCTCCACATTAGAAGATGGGACAATGATAAAGTTTGATGATGCATTGGAGATCAATGATTCTTTTCCAGATGAGACAGTGTTGGCTGCATCTCATGATCTAATACCTTGGTTTGCAGACTATACAAACTACTTGATAAGTGATATTGTGCTACCCGACCTGAACATACATCAGCGTTGGAAGTTTATGTCTTCTATGAGGAAGTTCTTCTTGGATGACCCATATTTGTTCCGTGTATTTGCTGATGGGATTCTTTGTCGCTGTGTTTTTGAGTTTGAGAAGATGAGCATACTTAAGGCATGCCACTCGTCATTGGTTGGTGGACATCATAATGGAATTTGGACAAAACATAATATATTACAGTATGGTTATAACTGGCCCATCATCCACCAAGACACCCACGACTATGCCAAAGCTTATGACAGGTGCCAAAGAGAAGGTGGGGTTTCTCGCAAACAAAAGCTCCCTCTAAACCCCATTATGGTGATTGAGTTATTTAATGCATGGGGATAGATTTTATGAGACCAGTTGGTAGCTCACATAGAAACAAGTACATCCTAGTTGCTGTGAATTATGTGTCGAAGTAGGTTGAGGCCATGGCTCTACCCAACAATGAGGGAAAAAACATCACAACATTTCTAAAAAAGAACATCTTCTTATGTTTTGGTACCCCTCGAGCAATAATCAGTGATGGAGGTTCTCACTTCTGCAATAGACTTTTTAAAGCTCTTCTTGAAAAATATGGATTGAAGCATCGAGTGGCAACGTCATATCATCCCTAGACGAGCGTGCAGGTAGAGGTGTCCAATAGGGAAATTAAACAGATTCTATCCAAGATTGTGAATGCAAACTGGACATATTGGTCGCGGAAACTAGATGATGTATTATAGGCATACGGGAAAACATTCAAAACCCCTATAGGCGTGTATCCCTACCAACTTGTCTTTGGGAAAGCATGTCACTTGCTAGTGGAACTTGAGCATAAAGCAATCTGGGCGCTGAAGAAGTTGAATCTAGATTGGGATGATGCAACAAACTCTAAGCTGAGTCAATTCAATGATCTTGATGAGTTTCGATTGAAGGCGTATGAGAGCTTAGCCTCTTACAAACAAAGAATGAAGCTGCAGTATGATCGTCGCATAGAATATCGCTAATTCGCACTAGGGGACTTGGTGCTGCTCTACAACTCAAGTCTAAAGTTGTTCCCTGGGAAGCTCAAATCGAGATGGTTAGGACCCTTTCAAGTAGCACACATCTTCGATCATGGTGCTATTGAATTGGAGAGATAAAATGAAGGAATTGTCAAAGTAAATAGCTTAATAGTCAAGCCACACCATGGAAATATGGAAGAGATAAAGATGGTCAAAGAATGGAACCTTGTCTGAGTACTCAAGCCATCTATGTCATGCCGCGATAATAAATCAGGCGCTGCTTGGGAGGCAACCCAAGGAACCCAGGCGCTTAGGCCGTCAGGTATGATTTTTGACCCCTTATATTTTATCTTGCTTTAATTTGGTACACTAGGGACAATGCAAATCTTTTTCGATGGGGTGTGGGTATTTATGGGCCGTAGTGAAGTTTGAGTAGCTTAGGGTCCATTAACTATCCTAATTTTTGATCCCGGGGTTTTCTTGCCTATGTTCGTTTTCCCTGTGGATATTTACTTTCTGTTAAACTGACACGTATAGGATGTCAAGATAATATTTGTAGCATATAGTACCAATACTTGTGACATATAGCATGATTTTGTGTTTTATTTGAAAAATGATACCCACAAAAATTTTGATTAGTAGTTAGATAGCAACCAAGCATGTTTAGGTGTGTGACAATGTTTGTTCTGATAAGTGAGGATACATTGAGATAAAAAAACATAATCTAAAAGTCTTCTGTCGATAATTATGCAGTGCCATGTGAATGTGAGCTTAATTTGCTAGATTCATGTGTTTGTGCTAATTCAGAACTTGCCCTGTTACTTTACGGTAGATTGTAGATTAACTGGTTTAGTAAAAGATCTTAAGCACTTCTTCTTAAATAGTCCACTTAGCCTAAAATTGAAACAACCCTAAAAAGTGCTCGAAAATGTGCTTCGAAAATGCCCAAAATTATAATTTCCATATATCTCAACATTCGTGCATTATTTCAAAAATCCAACTTCATATTCTTGTTCAGGGGGTCAAATTAACTGGGAACTGGGTCTAAGCCCGATTTAAGAGAAAACGAATCACAATTTTATTTTTTCAAAAATCGAATTCCAGTGAGTGGTGCGCGTCATTTGCGCGACGCGACACTATCTTATTTTGGTGCCAGTTTTCAAGTTTGGTCCAAGACTTTTAGGTCTTGTGCCGAAGCCTTCACATGCGAGAAATGCCTATACTTAGCTTTATTTCACCCTCATATCATCCAAGACATTCCCAAATACTCATTCAAACACTTAGCTAATATTTCATCTCCTAAATTCAAGCCTCAAAACACATTCGGATTTCAAGGTCCTCATTCAAGCTTCAAGTCTCCATCTTCAATCTTCTTCAAGGATTCTCCAAAGATCAAGGTATGTGGGTTTCTTTCATGGGTTCCTCTAACCAATGATGCCCAAGCTCTCTTTTACCTAAAATTGCATGATTTAAAGTTGATTTACTCATGAGTCTCATCTATTATGAATTTCACTACATACTATGTTGGGGTTTATAAAATTGTGATTGTTTTAACATGTTTTGAGCTATGAAACCAAGATCTATTGTGAGATTTGATGAAGGGTTTTGATGTATATTGCTTGAGGGTGTTACCAAGCATCTATTGATGGTTTTACGCTGAATTTTCTAGCATGATTTCACTCTTGAATTGCATGGTTCTACACTAGTATTACACACCCGCCAAGTGTTTGATAAAATACCTTTTAAATATTCTTTAAGTTTTAATGATCTATTGGTTGATCTATGATCCAAATGACTCTATGATGATTATGAGCTTTCTAAAGATATGTTTAACTCATGTAATTGTTGATGATGTTGTAAAGCCGAGTTTAAGCCCTTTCTTAAAGATTTTACCTGTTAAGAGCCCTTTAATGTTGATTTTGATGCAAGGGTAATGTTTGATGATGAACTATTCTTATGTTTTGAAGTTGGGCTCACCATTAGAGGTCAAGGATGTTTTATAGCTAGTCGTGTCATGTTGCTATACTTCTTGCTAATAATTAAAGCTATGATTACCTTATATATTCCGTTGGATTTTGCTTAGCATCGATGGTTGGATGGTTTGCTCTCTTTCCTTGAACCGTGTGCCACCATAAGACTATATTATTCCCTTGCAATACTAGTGGATTCCTTTAGTACACTTTCTCTTAAATTCCTTTCCTAAATAAGGCGGGACCCCATAAGGAAGGTCACTTAATCCGAAATGAGGCAGGACCTCATAAGGAGGGTTACTTCATCCGAAATAGGGCAGGACCCCATAAGATGGAGTATGGTTTACCTTGGCAAGTGGATCACCTCTTACAGGTGAGGGGTAATCATCAGAATTCCATGTTGTAGCTCGCTTGGTCTTATTCTATGTCGGTTGAGGTGTCTTCCCACACTTACGTATTATGATCTATAAAAATTGAATGATTTGCAAAGCATGATTTACTTAAGCATTGATCATATATGCCATATTGCTATTATGCTATCTATTGCTTATCATTATGCATTTTGAATATGTTGCACATTTCTTGTTGCATTGCATCTTACATACTTAATACATTCAAACGTACTAACGCATACTCTATGCCTACATGATGTCACCATGTAGGAACTGGTGCCCCACTTGATCATCCATCTCCACGTGGCTAGTATGACTTCTCTCAATCTTGTTGGTGAGTCCTCCATTCTGAGGACGTTGCTTATGATATCATGCTATATTCTTAATCTACCTTTGTTTTATGTAAATGTTGACTATGAGGGTGAGCCCAGTTTCTTGTCTTGGCCCCCGCTCTTATCTATATAGTAGAGGTGTTGTTGGACATGTCATTTGTAATGTTGTAAGCTTGACTCTCTCGTAGGTTTTGTTGTTATGATATGAATGTTGTTCCTTAGCTCTGGCTATCCCTATTTCTACTCTTGTTGCTATTTTATTGCTTCCACGACCAAGGATGTGTAATGATGCGCTAAGAGGCTTGCTTTGGGTCCCTTCGGGTTCCCCTTGCGCCGTGTCACATCTAGGCTCTAGGCTTGGGTCGTGACAAACTTGGTATCAGAGCACTAGGTTGTTAGATCTTCGGAGTCCAACACACCGCATCGATTAGAGTCTTATTCATAGTTGTGTTGTGCTCCACAACTATGAGTAAGAGGCTATGAGACATTTTAGGAAATGTTTCCTTCTTCATGATCTATATCATGCTATAGAGTTAAGGTAAGATTTCCCCCCTATCAATTGTTCTTTGGTATGCTAAATCATGCCTAACACAAGAGAAAGAAGAGATCGCTCTCCGAAGAACAACCGAGTAATGAAGAATTCCGGGATGCACCCACTATGTTAGCTCAAGTTGTGGCTAATCAAGCCAACCAAGGGGCCCAAGCCTCTCATCCCCCATTCCGGCATCTAGGGTGCGGGACTTTATGAGGATGAATCCGCCAGAGTTCTATGGGTCAAAGGTACAAGAGGACCCTCAAGAGTTCATTGATGAGGTCTACAAGATATTGGCTATCATGGGTGTTAGTCGGAGGAGAATATGATGTTGGCAGCCTACCAACTCAAAGGGGTAGCGCAAATATGGTTCACACAATGGAAGGAAGAGAAAGGGGTTGACAACGTGGTTCTATGGGAGGAGTTCAAGGTGGCATTACTTAACCGGTTCTTCCCTCTTGAGCTTAGGGAGGCCAAGATGATGGAGTTCATGAACTTGAAACAAGGGTCAATGAGTATGAGGGAGTATGCCCTCAAGTTCAACCAACTCTTAAAGTATGCTCCACACATGGTTGTCGATTCGAGGTCGACTATGAATAAGATTGTGATGGGGGTATCCGATTTGGTGAACGAGGACTGTCGGGTCTCTATGTTGATTAGAGATATGGGTTTGTCTCACTTGATGACATATGCCGAGCAATTGG
>JAPFFP010000070.1:12832637-12866967 GCA_026153255.1 Solanum medicagineum
ATATAAACATTCCTTTCATCATCATAAAGTCATTCAAGTCATAGGTCATACAATAGATCATCAATAGCTCAAGAATCCAAAACCAGACATTTTATCAAACACTTGGCGGGTGTGTAATGCTAGTATAAAACCATGCAATTCAAGAGTGAAATCATGAAAGAAAACGTGAAGTAATTCAACCCACCAACACTTGGTAATTCCCTCATGCAATATACATCAAAACCCTTCATCAAATCCCAAGATAGATAATAGATTCATAGCTCAAAACATGCTTAAACAGTCACACTTTTATGAAACCCCAACTTAGTTCATAGTCAAATTTGTAATAAGTGAGGCACATAAGTAAATCAAATTAGAAACATGCAATTTAAGTAAAAAGGAAGCTTGGGCACCATGGATGAAAGGACCCAATGGTTGAAACCTACAAACCTTAACTTAGGAGATTTTTTTTTGAAGAAGATTTGAATGGAGACTTCAAGCTTAGATGAAATCCTTAGATCCGGAATGAGATTTGGCACTTGAAATTTGAGTGAAATATTTGTCTAAGTGTTTGAGGGAGTATTGGGAAATGTCTTATATGATATGGTGCTAAAATATGGCTAGGTATAGGTGTTTTTATGCATGGGAAAACTTAGGCCCAAGACCCCAAAGCCTTGGACCGAGATAAAAAAACTGGCACAAAATAACACTGGTCTGCGATGGCTGCACGTCGCAGTACCATCGCGGATCAACATTGGAATTCCAAATTTTTTGAATTTCAACTTTTGATACGGTTGCTTTGAAATTAGAGTTAGAACCATTCCCCACTCAATTTTGCCCCCTGAACAAGAATATGAAGTCGAATTTTCGATATCACGCACGGATTTCAGAAATACAGAAATTACGATTATGGGCACTTTCGAGGCACATTTTTCGGCTTTTTGGATCGTCTCAATACTCCATTCCATGAGCTGTAGAATTGATTTCATAGTTGGATACTTCCAAAAGTGTATTTTTAAATCTTGAATCACGAGTTAGCAGGACGACATGTCATTCAAATTACAACCCATAGAAAGGGGTTTCATAGATCCCAAGTCCAATTTCCAGTAACTCGATATTTGGGCACCTTCATCTATGAGAGGCCACTTATGGCCCATCAGTGGACTGATTACCCATAGATGGGGTTTCATGGTTTCCTTCAGCAGTTTTTAAGAGGGGTATTTGCGTCCTTTCCTATCTTTCCTAATTAAAACCTATGATGTTTTGGACCCCTTATTAATACCCTAAGTGTATTGCTCCACATTAATTACTTAGAAACCTTGAGACCATCGAAGAAGGGAGAAACACGAGGGTTTTGAGTCTTAACTTAAGTATCGCCAGAGAATTGATCGTTCTTCGTAATTCCAGGGATGTAAGACTTCCTAAAGCATGGGACTGAGTCCATCTATGTGCCCTTTCATTTACTTGGGTTAGTTCTATGTATAATAATAGAGTATTAAAATCTCATGATCCTAATCTTATTGCATTTATTTTAGTTTCTATGTGTATTTATGAATGAATCAATGAGTTGCATGTTGTTCATATGAAGTTAGAATATAAAGATTTGCATTTAGTGCTATGAACGTTAAACATCATCCTATATAACCCTTGTTGCATTGATTGGAGTGAGACCGTAACTGTAATTGTCTAAGTTGAGTAACTTGAGCATGAGGAGCATATTACCACTATACATGCATATCTAATGAACAAATTACTTACTTTACGTGATGAACATGATTGAGTGGAGTCTAAATGACCAATTAAGTTCGAGTTGGAGTCTTAAGTTCATGTATGATTGATGATTCGGATTGGCTGAGCTATTGAGTGATTGAGTTGAGTTGATTGGAGAACATCCAATGAGACGAGATTTGATTTGATTGGCATGAACATGTTTTAGTCTTGGGAGGAATATTGAGCAACGATATGGGAGCGAGTAGGTAACTACTTTAACCCATAAACTACGTTGCCAACATAGGATAGTTGCACCGTTAATTCGGGCAACTCATGTCTCAAGAATATGGACAATTACATTGGATCCAAAAAGTTTGAATGTTCTTTACCTTGGCAAGTTTAGGATGAGTGTGGCAACGACGTCGCCTTCGTTGTGCATCACGAAACAAAAGGTGGTGGTATTGGATGTCGATTAAGAGAAACTCCCAAGCAAAAATGTGATTGAGCATATTATGTTTTAAACCAAGTTGCATAAAATTGAGTTTATTTTAAAGCATGATTCTAAACTTTGAACTTGCATATTCTTTGAGTTGGGTTATGAGTCGATGAGTTGATTTCTGAGTCGAGTTGACTGGTTTGAGTTGAGCTTTACTTGTTTCCTTTATCCATTTTATATACCAGTATATTTCATGTACTAACGTTCATTTGACTCTGCATCATTAATGATGCAGATACAAGTGATAGGCGACTTCAGCCAACATATTGTTGAGGTCTAGCTTCTTGATTATATAGTAGTGAGCCCTCCTTGCTATTCAAAGGAGTCCTTTTAATTTTCATTGAGTATTTTTATTTCTTTGATTAGGGTATTCATGGCTTGTCATGGTACCATTTAGACTATTAGATTGAGGTTTCATTGACATTGAGTGGAGGATTGCTGATTATTATTTATTTTCCAATTGTTGTTTATCGGAAACTATTATTGATATGGATTTATTTATTTAATTGATAGTCCTTCTTGAGTATTCTTCTGCTATTAAGTATGATGTGACGATGAGGCCAGGTGGTTCTCTTGGGGAATCAACAATGGTTCTTCAAGTGTCGGCCATGCCAAGGGTACTCTCCTGGGGTGTGACAAAAGCAAACCTCAAACTTCATTTATTCTTTTCTTTTGTTGTTGTGGCTTTTGGTTTTTCTGTGTTTTTTTTTAGAGTTTATGTATATAATTGAGGTTGAAGTGGGGAGAAAACAAGAAAGGATGACCTTTTTTTTCCCTCACTGTACGCTTCTCCTTTTGTTTTTGAATCTCTTAATCTTAATTTGTATCCTAATAGAAATAATTGTTGTTTGAGGCTTGTTCAACTACCTTTGAAGTCCTTATAAATTTGTTGTCTAGACCAGTTATAAAATGAGTGGACAACTCCAATCAGGAAGGAACAAGTGAAAAATTATTTTTTAGTTTTCAAATTATTTTAAATAAACTTACTACGATGAGATAAAAATGAAGATATATAATCTAAATACAACAACAACAACAACATTACCCCAATGCCTCAAAGGCTCCCGCCCATTGCGGGGTAAATCCAAAATAAATATTTTAAAATACTAAAAGGTGAAATATTTTAGATTTGGTTAAAACTTAGGTGTTCACAACTTCCATAAACATTTAACTAAAGGCCCTTATCTTTCATAACATGCTTCATTTGAACATAACATGAAACCTGGTGGGTTTAATGCATGGAAGCTTTTAAAACATATAATGCAAGAGGAACATGCTTAAACTTCATAAAACTCATTAGTTCAAATCAATCATAAAACAATCCACCACAACATTCAAACCCTTCGTTAGCCATTCATGAAAACTTCCTGTAAATCATCAACTCTCATGATCATATCATAGCATTCCATCAATATAACTCATATGATTGAAATTACATCATAATATCAACCTTTAAGAGACTTCATGCAACTCATAAAATTTCCATAACTTGAAAGCTATGTAAAATAAGGAACATACTTGAGCTTTGGGTGGAGAAAACTCACAAATCAAAATCCATATACCTTGATTAAGACTAAAAGAGAAG
The DNA here is from genome assembly GCA_026153255.1 of Solanum medicagineum. Taxonomy (NCBI): domain Eukaryota; kingdom Viridiplantae; phylum Streptophyta; class Magnoliopsida; order Solanales; family Solanaceae; genus Solanum; species Solanum medicagineum. The sequence continues at coordinate 12,836,408 of JAPFFP010000070.1, forward strand.
CTTGAGATTTGGGGAAGAAGTCCTTGAAACCCTAGTTTCCTTCTTGAGTCTTGAGAGGAAGAATTTGCCTTGGGGGAATTTGGGTGGACTTAGAATGGAGAGTGAATAAAAGCATTGGGAAGGAATGAGTTTGATATGAGAGGAAATTATTTTAAAACGACGTAGTATTGGGCTTAAGATGCGGGAAAATATCAAAATTGCTCTACATTAGAAAGTGTTGGACCGTATCTAGGGACCAATCTAGGGGTCGTAGGTCAGGGTTTCGTCTTAGTTACATTTTGAACCCCTGAAAACATGTCTCTGAACCTTAATCTATGGACACTTTTCACGGCTCGTTATCCATTCTGCGGGTCATAAAGACCCCTCGTGAAACCTTCCCACACTTATAATTTTTCACCCTTTTTGGACAAACCACAAGCTCATTTCACGGCTCATAAAAGAAACCACGGTTCGTAAAAGGAATTTCATTTGGTGACACCTCTCAAACTTCAGAGACCTAACTTTAGCCCTTTAATCTACGAGCCTAAGTCTACGGTCTGTAATTTCTTTAATGGGTCATGGACACCTCTTTCGTACATTCATCCTAGACTTCAAGTTTCTCACTATGTCCCTTCCCATCCACGAGGCCTATCTACAACTTGTGATCCCAACCACGAGCTGTAGATGGCTCGTACTTCTTGCACCAGATCCAAATTCTGCATTTCTTTCTGGATTTCGATCTTTTAACCTACAGAGCCTTACACTCATGCTTTTATTTAACATAATATAATATAGATATATAGACATAGATGTGAAAATTTTAATAGCTAAAATTTTAATAGCTCTTTCAAATTGTATACACTTCCATATTAATTACAAAAATACAACTTTAAGGGGTCATTTGGTTTGAATACACGTTATGATGAGATAAGTTATATTGGGATTAGGAATGATGAGATAAGTTATGCTGAGATTATTTCTTATTAGATGTTTGGTTTGTTGCATAAATTTTTAATAATATGTTGTTTGTTTAAAAAAATATCCTTCATTTATATTATATTGGGATTAGGAATGATGAGATAGGTTATGCTGAGATTATTTCTTATTGGGTGTTTGGTTTGTTGCATAAATTTTTAAAAATATGTTATTTGTTTACAAAAATATCCTTCACTTTATTAGTTTTTTTTTTTATGTATTTTCTTTTCTTGTTTTAGTTATTCAATATTCATTTTTTATAATAAACTTTTCATCTTATATAGCTTAAATATTTTTATGTGTGCAATGATATGCATTTAAAATAAAACTTTCTTCTTACAGTAAAAAAGATTTATGAAAAATTAAAATATTAAAAAAATAAGAATTAGTCAATAAAAATTATATTATATAGTGTAATTTTTTAATAAAAAATATGAAGAAATATCATAAAAATAAAGAGAAGGTTGTGAATGTTATTATATATTGTGTTAAAAATGATATAAATATACATAAATATTTAAAATGAAATATAAAAAAATTTAAAAAAATACTTTTGTCATTAATATTTTTTATCCCAGGATAGGATTAATATGCCCCAAGAAGAGGAATTTTTTATTTGGAGATTAAATACAGAACGGCCCGTAATATTCAAATTACTTATTCAGGTAAAATTTCAATTTCCAATGAATAATTCCATGTCGTATCTGTTGTACCAACCTAAACATACATGACTATTTTTTGTTGCTCCTATGATTAGGATTACGAGTGTGGGGCCTGGTGTAAATTCAAACGGGGCAAAACTGCAAAACTAAAAAAATAGATTACCACATCGATGACTTCCCGACTTATTTCAGTTTTCTTCCTTTCTTCCTTCCAGTGCAATCTTCTTTTCATTATAATCAACAATTAGAGTAGTATACATCAACTAGCGACTCATTTATCCCTCACCTTACACAACAATGGAAAAGGGAGAAAGCTCTACGCCTAAACCTCCCCAAGATGAAGTCTGGGCCAAACTCAGTAAGCACCATTCTTTTATAATGGGTTGTCACGTTTTGTAAGAACTGATAAATTTTTTCTTTTGTTTGGTTTGCCCAAATTAGAATTGTGGGTATCAAAATTGTGCATTGTGACACCCAAATATATTCTTTATCTCATGAAAGGGGTTAATTTGAGTTTCGGTTACGACTCACAAGGTGGTTTCTCATGAAAAATAGGAAAAACCAGTATTTTCTTTAAGTGTCAGTGAGTAAATGCTACAATTTCAGCCATCTTTTGATTACTTTGTGTGGTGTTTACAGAGTCCAAACAAATATTTTTTAAGTTTTCTTCAAGTATGGTTGTCGTTGAAGTAGCCTGCTCTTTGCTTATTACATTTTAATTTTGTGCAACGAATTGTATATTGTTCTTATCGGATCTTGATTCAATTGCTTTTGATTTTTTAACTTAGTGCATTTGTGTGATTTAATTTGGAAGTGCTATATGCTTGTGCTTTTGGGATGATATTTTTGAGATGAGAGTCTTTCGGAAATAACCTCTCTATCTCTATGAGGTAGTGGTAAGGTTTGGTACATTTTACCCTCCCTAAACTCCACTAGTGGGATTTCACTGAGTGTGTTGTTGTTGTTGTTGTATATGCTTGTTATATATAATCTATGTAGTATGGCTTTGAGGAAGGACGAAGGAGAATATGATTAACAATCTGTGAGTCCAAGATATAATAGTATGGCGAAATGCCGTGAACACTTAGAATCATAGACAGTTGATAGGGTCTATATAGAGGAGTCACCAAATCTTGCAACTTACGTTGGTAAATATTAGCGCTACATCAGAATAAGCTCATTTAGAAGGCTGTGGTTGGTTCAAAGGGCGGGCCACAGACAGATTTCTCAGTTATCAAAAAAAAAAAAAAAAAATCAGTGTGAAATACTTGAATGGAAAAAGTTCGGGGCTGGTTTTCACATATAAGATCATCAACTTGTAAATTTATGTCTATGCTCTGAATTTCTGATATCTTGAAATTGTAGCATGATCTTTCCATTGATTATGTTATTAAATAAGCAGGAGTTGGTTAAAATAGTATCTCCAGTAATGTGTCAAAAGTTTGTATTCTACAACACCAGAGCTTTGCTAGGGTATAAGTGAGCAATGGCATTTGGCATAAGATATTTGCTTGTATATCATATTAAATATATCATTCTTGTGGCACAGAAGATTCCAATATGTCTATGAAACTTACAGCAGGAAATGGATTTAAAAGGGTAGTTTCTTCTTATTTTTTTGACTTAAATGGCAGTTGTTCTTAAAAGTTCAAATCTGTTGGGAAACATTGTGGATTGCTCCTTCAAAGAGAGATTTGTGGTGATAAATCCTTTGACCCCTTCCTGTTTGGGAGGAGGGATGCAAAGAAGCAGCCTTCTGTCAACTCCCTCCCCATTTCACCAGCATGGTGGTGAAGTTCAGCGATTTGATTAATATCAGCATAATGTGTTATACGTTGTGATATTTTTACGGTTGACCAACTGAGTTGGATCTATCACTATCCCATACGTGGCACCTCCTACATGGAATCAACTTTGCCATAGATGGAGATGAGTAGGAATTGTGCTCATCTTCTTATAACTCAATTTTTTGGTGATGCTTGATTTTACTAATCACTAGATTTATTTATATCAGAACAGCATTAAGAGAGCACTGAAGTACATGTAATAGGACCAAAAGCTTGAATCCAAGCAATCTTCGTAATGATTCCCTGGTGTCTAACACTGCCTCAGTCTCATTTACTTACTTCATATTACACCAAAATTGAAAATAAAAGCGACCAATAAATATTTGGTCTGCCAAACTGGATATGAATATCCTCAAAATATCTCATATTTCCTTTTTCCTATATAGTCCAGCAAATGCAATTGCAAGTTTGAAATTGCTTATCCAACCCATTCTAACAGCTAAATAGTTCTTTTGTTGATTAGGCACTTACTGTAGTCTCATCATGCCAAAAAAATAACTGCCACAATTGGTAAGAAACCTGACCATGCAAGAACAAATGCTCAATGCTTTCACTTTTCACCCTGTTTAACCAGCATCTGTTGCAAAGTTGGAATCTTCTTTGTAAAAGTTCATGGATAAGGCGGGCCTCTTTGCTACAACAAAGAGAACAAGCCACTTTGTATGGAGCCTCTGATCTGCAGATATGTTTTCATGGCAAGGGAGTGCTTTGCAGTCATTTGTAACCATTGATGCATAGCAGTAGATCACTATCCATGTAATTAATTTTTTGTATGTGATATTTATTTAGAGCTTTTGAGTAAACTAACAAAATCAACTATGCTTTCCGACACTTGGTCATTTTGCTTATATCCCATCTAACACATTTACCAGTTTCAAAAAGGAAAAGTTATATCCCATCTATTCTGAGTTCTCCGCTGATAAAATGTTGCTCTAGGATTTTGGTGCCATACAAATCAAATTTGTAAAGTTCTCCAAAGAACAGTGTCTAATCCAATTGTCATTCCAAAAGGAGACTTTCTTTCATCTTCTACAATGACAGCAATCCTGATCACAAATTCGGGCCATACTAACCTGATACTCTTTCAGTTACTCCATGTAAGGATGACATCATTTTTGTGCACCATTCCCGTCCAAATCATATTTTCTATGATTAGCTCCTTCCTCTGTATCAAACCTCCAAATTCATTTCATTGGCAGGCTACAATTATGTAACCTCATACTTACTTGTTCCTGCTCTATTTTCTTCGTATGCAATGCAGCCATCTGCATTCTACTAAATGAAAAACCTTCTTGTCATTGTTGCCTTCCCATAGTAAGTCTCTTCTCAAATTTGTCCAGTGTTTTCTCTATTTCACAGGTATAGGGAAACAATGCAACTACATATGTATGAATAGAATCCAAAACACTATTATTCAAGGCTAGCTTATGCTCAAGGGATAGTCTTTTCTCACACTTCTGTACACCCACTATAACTTTTTGTTTTGGTGACCAAAGAAAGATCCAAATAAGTATTAGATAAAGAACCTGTTCCGCATCCTAGAATACCAGAGTCTTGTAATATTAGGTATCTCAATCTCTTGAGTCTGGATACACCATGCTTTTCTTCTAGTTTATGTTGGTGATACTTGATTTACTGTGTTACTTGTGTTGTTCAGTTATAGAGACTTCAGTTTGAATCACTATTTGTTCTTCACTTGTTTGATGATTTTATCTTTTTGTAAGTACAAGGTAGATGAGAGCTGAGATAAATATTGCTTATTGACAAGCATTTTTCCTTATAAATATAGTACCGACGGACTCTCGCTATTCAGAAATTGAGTTAAGGTTGAAGGAGACCGTAATATGCAGTGAAATAAAGAATTCTTCTTCTAGAAAGCAAGCATGGTGTAAGATAACAAGGAATGTGGATCTAGATTCTGCCATGATGCAAAATAGAAGGTAAACATTTTTGGTTAAGATTTTGTGCTACTGTATTTGGTTCATGCTGTGCTGTAGATGGTTTAGGATAACTTGTTGATCGGTTTATTTAACAAAAGAGAAGCTAACTATGATCTTCCACCTAGTTATTGGGTTTTAGATTGTTTTGAATTCTCCAGCACAAATTGATTTGTGAAGTAAAAATACTAGAAAAAATTTGTTCTCTTTCCTCCCCTCGATAAAAAATTAATGGAATTATAAAACTTCTGTTCATGTACTTGAGATGCATGCTGGCTATGTAGCTCGGACTCTTCAAATATGATGCCGCACCCGTGCCTGATCTTTCAAAGATGCACTATTTTGAAGGATCCGGCATGCAACCACCTACATTCTTGAAGAGTCCGAGCAACATAGCATGGCAGTGTCCTGTAATTGGTCTTTAGTGGTGTATTTGATATCAGCTAAAGGGAATGCTGGTTTTTGGGTTTCCTTCAGTGCGACCTTGCATGCGTAGACATGTTTATAGGATTTAGCCTGGAAAATCCATGAGTTCCCTCTCCATAGATAAATAATTTGCTGAAGTAATTCTTGATGCATGCATGCTAACCTTAGTAGTTTAAGTTACTCGGATTAATGCTCCTAGACCCAAATCTGCTTGGTGTTGCATTTTTTCTTGTGAAGAGATTGAACCTGTAGTAATATTCACTTAACCAGATCTTCAATTTATCTTCTGATGCAATTGCTCACCAGCATCTCCTGAATATGACAAAATATGGACATAGAAATTTATTAGGTTACGTCACAGTTTTTGGATATTTTATAATTATGCATGGTAACTTACATGGAGTTTGAATAGAAACACATGGTCAGATGGTCCTGGACCTGTTGGTTCAACTACCTTTAATGACAAGGGGCAAAGATCATCATTCCTTCATCCGATCGATCCAGCCTGCTGTGGAGTGCACTGAGTAGAATATGACAGTATACAAACTTGAAGGGAAATAATCAGAGGGGGGTGGGAAGGGATGTGTGGAAGATACTGTGGCACATTAAAACTTAAAAGAAGGTTATCATTTCGCTTTGTATATGAGGGATGTAATGTTATTGGAGCACAACTTATGGAGAGAAGTTGAATTGTAAGGAGTTGATATTGTTTGTGTAAACCAAATAGAGTAGATAGCTACACTTCATGCTATGTTTTTAAATGATTACATAGTTGTGGAATCTTGCGTGTTCATTGATTAATATTGATTGGGTAGCACTAAAGACCGTAGAAGAAATGATCAAAGCTGGAAAGGTAAGGAAATAAACAACAATATGGGGAACTATGCTTTCTGTATTATTTTAAGCTAAGTTGGAACAAAAGATAGGGAACTATATCATAGTAGTCTCACTGGTGAGATGAATATTTAAGTGATTAAGTGGTATAAAGAGTTTTTTCTTGTGCCATATACCTTTTTGGATGTAAAGAGAATCATGATTGACACAGCATGGTAGCCGAAAGTGGCTGAGTCCCTCGCTCAGTACAATGAATGATATTCTGTTCTAGATGAGTTTTTAATTGTTTGCATATGTCGTTTCTGTCAATTGTTACTTTGTGGACTCTAGCAGTTTAAAAATGAATAGTTCTCTTCAACAATTGTCAGTGACATCTGTTGTTTCCATGGTGCTTTTCCTATGCAGCTTTATCTTCGGTAATTGCATTTGCTTTTTGTTTCATCCAAAGTTGTAACTGTGCTGACTATCCACATCTTTGTGTAATATAGTTCGAAAGAAATTCTTGTTGATGAGACGGTTGTTCAGGAAGAGTGTGCTGCTGTAATTAAGTGTGGCAGTGAAATTTCACTGGGTCCCAGTGATGAAGGTGGGTGATATTTGTTATCATATTCCTTTTTGGAGTCATTAATCTGCCTTGTACTTTCAAGAAACTTGCAATATTTTTATTGGTGTCTACCTGTCCTCTCTCTATTACCTGCACTGTACTTTTTTTAAAAAAAAATCCAGGAGATTAAAAAAAAAAAAAACTCCTTGACACCATGTTGCTCCTCCATGAATGATATGAATCCTAAGCTTGCTAATTTCCTGTTATATGTGAGTGTTGCACAAATAATCCTTGATACAAATATTGTCAGCTAATGCTGAATTTGTTGATATACATTCCTCTTCAATCTGAGCCTTGGTGCAAAACTACAGTGTCTACTTTTGGTGACCTATAGGTCAGGGGTTTGAGGTGTGGAAATAGCCTCTTTGCAGAAATAAGGGCAAGGCTACATGCAATATATGCCCATCCTCCCACCAGCATTTCATGCATGGTTTGACCCTTTATGTTCCTTTTCAATTGTATTTCCATTTAAAATATGTTTTTCTGGTCATTTGATGTTTTTATCAACTTACAAGCTATAGATGTAAGAAGCTATAGATGTGGTGTAGTTTGGCTAATGCCTTCAGATGTTAGAAGCATATTGGAAAGCTGGAGTGGGCAGGAGATTGCAAACATCCAGAAACAGTTTTGGAGGATTATCTTCTCTGTATTGGGTATTTTGTGGACCATTTGGACTTGATAGGAATAGTGTTTGCAGTCTTATCCTTTGTCCACACAATCTATTTTTTGGTGCGAGAGGAGTCTGCTAGACAATATGGATCAGTATATGGATTTCTTGGATTCACTTGGGAATCGTGTAATTCGAATTTATTGTAGGGGATGTTTGTTTCTTACCTTATTGGTTCCTTTATTAATAAAACTTTTACCTTGTAAAATATAAAAAGAACTGGCTATAGATAGATTGAAAATTCTGTTGGCCATTTGAATAGATTACTAGGTCAATGAGGGTTTGATGAAGAATACTCATTTTATGAAATGTAATCTCAACCCAAATTTCAATACAGAATGCATTAGAATGACATATTTTATGGGCAGTGATGTGTGGTTTATAGCATTGTGCTTCAATGTTGTTAGGTTATGTGAAATACCGTTTCGAAATAATGCCTACTGAGGAATCTCGCAGATATATACAGGTATGTAAGCTTTCAGCAACGGTATCTATTCGCTATTATCAGTTTATGGTATGTCACCTGGCCTATTGTTCTGCTAGATTTCTCTCGATGTAGAGTATGCAAAGTGCTGTATCTGCTTAAACATTTGGCACGATGTTGTCACAGCTGCACCTTGCCTTCACAATTTCTGGTCAGTGGTTTAGATCTTTTAGTGGTTTGAATTCAATTTGTATTTTGATCCTTGACTTGTATGTACCATCATTTATGTTCTTCAATCTCCAGTAATGGATGCTTTTCAGAGTGGTTAAGGAGGTCCCAAGAGAGGCGTTCAAGTGTATTATGTCCCCATTGCCGAGCAGTTGTACATTTTGTTGGAAGGAATCATTTTTTGCATAACATTGAAGAAGTAAGGCGTGAAATTGATTTACTTTTGCCCTTATTCCAGTTGGATAAACTGTCCTTTTTAAGTTAATTTTCATTTAATCTTTTTAACTTTTAAGATTAATCCTTTTTTAATAGGTGATATCCTGTTCAAGTTGTAATTCTGTTATGTTCTACTTTTTCCTTTTAAAGAGCTTTTGGACTAATCTAAGCATGTCTTTCTTTGTGGAAGCATTAGGTACATGTTATAATTCATTATGACTTGTAGTAAAAGTTTATGCCATTGTTATGCAGGACATACTAATCACTGATCCTTCTTTGAAGCGCTCGAGTGAAGATATTGTGCTGCTAGATTCCACTGCATCAATAAAGTCACCGCTTGTAAGTAGTCTAACTTACCATATGAGATGCCTTCAAAAATTGCAGCTACTATGTATGACTTTGTATTGGTGCTCTTTCCCAACTCTTATGCTAAGGAGTCTATCACTAAGACGTCTTTATAATGTCATAAAATTATATTACAATTCTACCTTGTATGGCTTTTAGGTAGGCCTTTTTGTCATAAGTTATATGCTTGCTCTTGTGTTTCATAGATCTTTACACTGGCTTGTCAGGCATTGGTGTTTCATATATTGTAACTATCGTACCATGCAATATACTTGTCCCGACCTGATTTCTCAGGCCGTGATAGCGCCTGCCGTAACCCCTCGATAGGCAAGCCAACCCGTAACACCGAACGGTAAGTAATGGGTATTAGGGGGAAACTAACAGAGTCTACATAACCATCGAGTCATACTGCCTTACCTAACGAACGAGGCCACATATTTCTCAAGTCATCAATCGAAATTAAAACCAAACTTGAAAATGGAGTTTAACTGTCAGTCTTGGGAATTATGGATGATGAGGTTCACATAGCACAATTACTGCCTAGCTAAGGTGCAGCTATAGACTCTAGTCTGCTATGTGATTCTACAAGGATCTAAGCCCACTGGAGCGACGTCGGGACATTTAAGGCAAGTCTCCGTCACCTATACTAAGACATACATGCTTTACATCACCAAAAATAGGAATCAACACTGATAACCGAGCTACTAAGAAATAATAGGAACCACATGCTTGCAATTACCCCCAAAACCCTCAAAAGGGCCTAAAATATGCTACTAATCCTAAGGTATACAAGTAATCTACCCGTCCCAATATTCCAACAACTCCAACATGCTTTCACAGAGTCTAGCTCATTCTAGAAGAAGGAAAACCGTAGCCTATCGGTAGGCCAATCGTGCACGCTCTAACTTACTCTACCAGAGCTTTTCCCTTTCGAACAACCTCCGAGCATTGCCACGCTGTCAAAAATAGACTCACAGCGTCATTACGGTTGTTTTGACACTAAATTCACATGAAACGGAGACGAATCAATTTCGGGTCATTAAACAAAAATGTGGGACCTGCATCCAGAATTACAAAATTGACCCCAAAAACTGGTTCACAACAAAACGGCCAGTCCAATTATCAGTTTAGAAACTTAATTCGGTCAAGAAAAATCAAGAAATGATTAAACGGAAAAAATTCTACAATTTCGGCTAAATGCCGGAAAAAGACAGCAGCTAAAAGGCAAAACTTACCAAAAACTGATCGCCGAAATCCAAAACCGACCACCCCATGATGATCCTTGCGAAATTCCACCCAAAATGGACTCAAAGATCACTTAAAATGGGTACCGGTAGCTCAAGTTACTCAAAAGTTTAATCCAAATTTCATTCCGAAAATGCATTTTACAGCTGAGAGAAATAACATTTTACCTTATTTGAAGCCCTAAATCAGGTTCCCGACCTAACCAAAACGTTCCTTATGAAAATCACACAGAATAGCCTCAAGAATTGCTAAATTCGGTCCTGAAACACCCCACAATTAATTTTCCAAAGTTCCCAAAATTTCAGCTCATGGAATAGCTCAGACCAGCAGCAAAAATGAGATATTTACCTCGAACAGAGTGCCTAATGCAATTTCCGGCACTTCCGCGACATTCTTCTCGGAAAAATTCACAATAGCCTTTTAAGTTGCTGAAATCAGATCAAAATTGAGCAACATATGGTTGAGGGAAATTTTCTTCTTTCTTCTTACACGAAATATGGCAAAACGTCCTCAATATATACTTAGCCCGTCGTTCCCATGTGGCGCGATGTCATCCAGCCATGTCAATGTCATGCACTAGATCCCAACAATTCTCCAAACCTTGATTTCGATGCTTTGGATGCATCTGGAGTCTGAAACACACAAGCCGTATATGAAATTTGAATGAGAATGACATTCTGGACTCAACAGTGTAGTCGAAATTCCCATTGCAGGTTGTTACGACTTCCTAATTCCATTTTTACTCAATTTCCACCTGGGCCCAAAATGCACGTGGAAGCCTCGGGAACCAAACAAAAACTCGGTCTAGACCAAACTCGACATTCTGGAGCTAAATGCGCTGTTAGAGTTTTCATTCAAGCACGTTTTCCAAGGATGTTGATCAAAGTCAGCCATTGGCCAATTTTGAAGACTAAAATGCAAAACTCGGTACAAACTTGCACCGAAGGCGTCGGTTCTCGAGCCAACTATCCTTCTAGCCTAATTTGGCCATTCTGGAGCTGATGGAACTGTCAGAATTCCATTTAGAGGCCGTTTACCCATGTTTTGTGCAACAATCAATTTTTCGAGGCATAAGGCCTTGCAAAACACAATAAATTGCACAACTCCCTAACGAATGACAGGCAATCGTGCTACCAGTACCAGCAGGTCATAAATAACCTGAGGTCACTGTAGGAACGCTCTAATGGTAAAAATAACGCAGTAAAGGCAAAATGACCCAAAAGGTCATTACAACATCCACTACTAAAAGACCTTGCATCCGTGAAACTAAAGACAATCGCAGTCTTAAGTATGAAAAGATGAGGGATTGGGCAGCATCCCCATGAGGCGAATGATGCTAGGATAGAACTCCGAATTGGAAGAAAAGTTCTAAACTCGCTTCAGGAACCGCATAAACTTCTTTCAAATTCTTCTTTCTCACCATACACCACCCAACTATATCAACAATACCTGAAATCACCAGAACCACCCGAGAAAGCCAAAACCACGCCAAAACTACCTAGTTGAGGAATGTAGAACCCCCAAAAGGAACCCAAACAGCTTTACTATCCAAAATACCTACCTTAAAACTCTGAAATTCATCATGTCAACCTGTTAGAAGCATCCTGTAGATCCTTATCTATTCTGAACAATCCCAACGTACACAAAACCTCATCCATCAAACCTCACATCACCAACTTCTGAAGCTTCGTACGCAACCTCTGAATATTAGGGAACCGCAATGATCGGCACTAATAATCTGATCCACAGAAAAACCCAAAATCACTCGTGTTCCCCAGAAATCATTTACTCTGTCTGACATACTACTTCCTGAACTAACCAACTTGTTCTCGTAGTTAAGCACCCCGCTAATGACCAAGTTGAGTCGGACTCCACTCAAGTGACCTTCCGTCACCCAATAGTCTTCTAGGAACTAACATCATAGGCCCATAAGCTAATCTTTCACTAAAAATCAAATCAATTGCTCCAATCCAAGATCTACTGACCATGCAAGTAACAACAAATACACAACAGCTGGTTAGAAGTAACCCCACAACACTGACTCCACTCAACTTACATTACAGCTATAACAAAGCCAATAATTTTGAGCTGAGACACATCCCTTTCGATGCTAACCCCTCTACTACAATCTAAGGAATACCAGGTCAAAAGGCAATGATGGGCTCCATCAAAGGAGAGGTAATGGCCCAACAACGGCAACTCTAATCATCTAACATCGTAACTAACGGACATGCCAGACGAAACTTCCGTAGGACAATCTTGAGCTTTAAATTGCACGACTTGCTTTGACCCCATCCTGAAGGTGAATCTTTTAAGCAACTCACTCCTCCAATCATCTTGCAACCCAAAAGCCTGAAACAGCTATAGGATACTCCCATTCTGGATCCATCTCACTATCCCTGACATTAAAGGCTACTAGTTCTAAATTTCAAAACCAAGGGAGCAATATGAATGTAGGGCAACTTTTAAGTGTACAAGGACCTACTATCCAACCAAAACGCCACACCTACCAACACACCAACCACCAAACCAAGTCATTACTAAAAGAATTTGTTACTAAACTAGGTCATATTTACAATCCAAGCAAGATAACCACCAAAATCACATAGGAGTCGAGGTAGGGCCTAAGTACTCGGGTCACCAAATCAATGAAAGCAGTGGGGGCATTAATAAGCCCAAAAGGCATTACCGAAAATTCGTAGTAGCCGTAACGGGTTCGAAAGGCAGTTTTAGGATCATCTACTACCCTAATCCTCAACTGATCATAACCGAACTCAGTTCAATCTTGGCAAAATTAATATTTCTCTTTGGAGTTAGGCTAGGCAGGTTAATAGGAAAACACATCAATAAGCTACCGAACCACGGGTACCAAATCATAGAAAGAGTCTCACCGAAAACATCATGAACATATGCTGAGTAAGCTAAACACCCCGAAGAAACAAACCGCTGGGCTTGCATAGACGATATAATCCCCGTCTTGTGTGGCTATGAGCACCCTGCCACAAGATCGGAGGAATTCCAAGCAAGGCTAATATAATGGTCTTGGCATTACAATCCAAAACTGCATAATGAGCAGATAACCAGTCCATTTCCAAAGTAATATCAAAATCCAGCATATCAAGTAATATAAGATCGGGCCGCATATCATGTCCCGGAATTGTCACCACATAGGATCTACATAGTTGATCCGTTATTAAAGGAACCCTAACCAGGGTGAAAACACGCAATGGCACCTCTAACGGCTCTGAAATAATAGCCAATCGAGAAGCAAAATATACAGACACATAAGAGAAAGTAGAAGTTGAATCAAATAGAACTTACGCAGCCTGCGACATATATGGATAGTACCCGTGATAACATTGTCTGACACCTCAGCCTCTACCCTCGCTGGAGCAATATAAAAGTGGCCTTGTCAGCCTCCACGTCGACCGTCTATCCTTCCTCTTAGGCCTCATGCCTAGTCTGCATTTCTTGGGCCTTGAATCTCAGCCTTGTCTCCACGACCCTAAACCTAATCTCTGTCCTCGACTGGAGGTGCAACCGCTGATATAGGCCTGGCCCGATGGGGGCACTCTCTGTGCCAATGATGAAGTGAACCACAAAGATAACAACCGAAAGCTGAATGCCCCGTGATCACACGATCGTGGTGCAGCAAATCGGATCCTCTCAAGCTCTGAACGAAATTGGGGTCACTCTAGCGTGGCTGACTACCCTCTAAAGCTAGTAGTGCTACCTGAATGGGATGCCTGGGTTGACCCTGCTGAAATCTACTTTGAGGGAACCTCTGGCGGGATCTGTCACAGCCATCCCTGCCCTTAGTCTGGGAGCCACTAAAACTACCCTAATGCCTGGCCCTCTTGTCACTACCCCCTTAGGCCTCGCAACGAATGTTCTTCATAGTGCGGGCATGATCAACTCCGTCCAGACATGAACAACTCGCTGATGTTAGATGCTTTGTATCCACCCTCAACTAAAACCTCAACCCACGTATAAAACATATGGTCCTCTCCTCCTCAGTAGGCAAAATCATGGTGGCATATCGGGACTTCTGACGAAACCTGGCCTCAATACTCTGAGACTATCATAGTGCCCTTCTCCACTCTCGTAAGCTAATCCCGAAGGCGATCCCTAACACTGGGGAATATACCTAGCCAGGACGACCTCTGAAAACTCAGTCCATGATAATGAGGGAGGGCTATCCAGCTAGTCAACGTCTATAAATAGGAGTGCCACCGATGCATGGCAAGTCCACTGAATTAGTGGCGGTGAAGTTGGTCCCTCTAGACTCTACAAGGCCTAAGGACTGAAGTTGCTCGTGATAGAATGCTAGTAGCCCCCGAAAATTTTGGGGGTGATAGTCTCTGAAGTATACCCAACATCTTCTGCACCTATAGGGACATGGCACCCTTTGGAACTGATGGCGGAGGGCAACATATGGTGGGGGTGGTTAAACCTTAGGTGCAAGTGGCATAGAGGGATCCCGAGGTGCTTGAATGTCAGCAGCTGAGGTTGATCCTGTGGTATAACCCCGATAGTCATATGTAAATAAGCAATTGTCGCCTGCAATGTTCAGGACTCATGACGGGGGCGGTTGGAGGCTGTGCTGGTGTTGGCCCCTTCGGCTGTGGATGGGTAGGGTGCCTCGATGCCCCTCCATGCACTTTGGGGCTGCATTCCCATTTGGTTCTAGTGCTATACCCCACGGTCGGCCTCTAAGGGCCATAACTCCACGAATGAGGGAGACAAGTGAGTTTTCATGAAATCAATAACACACATCGCATGAAAGGATACAACATAGAGAGCAGTTCCTAAATGACATCCTGTAGCTTCCCGAGGATAGGTTATGGACGTCTCCACACCGATCCGTATGACTCTACTAGACGTTGGCTCTGCACAAATGAGACGAACGAACCTAGGGCTTTGATACCAACTTGTCATGGCTCGATTCCTGAGGCCGTGATGGCGCCTACCGTAACCCGTCGATAGGCAAGCCAACATGTAACTCGGAACTGTAAGTAATGGGTTTTAGGTGGAAACTTAACAGTGTCTACATAACCATCAATTATACTGCCTTACCCAATGAATGAGGCCACATAGTTGTCGAGTCATCAATTGAAATTAAAACCAAACTCGAAAATAGAGTTTAATTGCCAATCTTGGGAATTATGGTTGATGAGGTTCACAGAGCATAGTTATTGCCTAGTTAAGGTCCAACTACAGACTCTAGTCTGCTATGCAATTCTACAAGGATCTAAACCACTTGGAGCGACACCAGGGAATCTACGACAAGTTTCAATCACTTGTGCCAAGGCCAACATGCTTTAAATTACCAAAAATAGGAATCAACACTGATAATCGAACTACTAAGAAATAATAGGAACCATATGCTTGCAATTACCTCCAAAACCCTCAAAACGGCCTAAAATATGCTACTAATCCTAAGGTATACAAGTAATATACCCGTCCCCAATATTCCAACAGCTCCAACATGCTTTCACACAGGCTAGCTCATTCTAGAAGAAGGAAAACCGTAGCCTACCTGTAGGCCGATCGCTCGTGCTCCAACTCACTCTGTCAGAGTTTTTCCCTTTCAAACGTCCTACGAACGTTGCCACACTGTCATTCATAATATCATTACGGTCGTTTTGGCACTAACTTCGCATGAAAGGGAGACAGACCAGTTTTGGGGCCTAAAACGAAAAATGTGGGACCCGCGTCCGGAATTACAAAATTGACCCAAAATCTGATCCAAAACAACACTCCGAGTTCAAGTATCAGTTTAGAAACTTGATTCGGCCAAGAAAAATCAAGAAATAATGAAACGACGAAAATTCTATAATTTTGGCTAAATGCCGGAAAAAGACAACAACTAAAAGGGAAAAATTACCAAAAACTGAGCCGAAATCCAAAATCAACCACCCCACAACGATCGTTGTGAAATTCCACCCAAAATGGACCCGTAGATCACTGAAAACGGTTATCGGTAGCTCAAGTTATTACACCTAAAAGTTCAACCCAAATTTCATTCTGAAAATGCAATTTAAGCTGAGAAAAACAAAATATTTACTTAATTGAAGCCCCATAGCAGGTTCCTCACCTAGCCAAAATGTTCCTTATGAAAATCCACACAGAATAGCCTCAAGAATCGCTAAATTTGCCCTGAAACACCCCACAATTAATTTTCCAAACTTCCCAAAATTTCAGCTCATGGAATAGCTCAGACCAGCAGCAAAAATGAGATATTCACCTCGAACAGAGTGCCAAATGCAATTTCCGACACTTCCGCGACATTCTTCTCGGAAAAATTCACAATAGCCTTTTAAGTTGCTGAAATCGATCAAAATTGAGCAACATATGGCTGAGGGAAATTCTCTTCTTCTTCTTACACGAAATATGGCAAAATGTCCTCAATATATGCTTCTTCTCTCGCTGCTGCAACGTGGCACGACGTCATTTGTCCATGTTAGTGTTGCGCACCAAATCTCAGCAACCCTCCAATCCTTGATTTCGATGCTCCGGATACACCCAGAGTCAGAAAAACACAAACCGTATATGAAATCTGCTTGGAAACGACATTTCGCACTCAACAGTGTGGTCGAAATTTTCATCGGAGGTCGTTACGATCAAATATGGGTCCCACTTCCTAATTCCATTTTTATTCTGTTTCAAATTGGGGGCCCAAAATGCATACAATAGCTATTTTTATTCAATTTCAAATCGGGGGCCCAAAATGCATCCAGAAGCTCGGTGAACCGAACAAAAGGTCGTTCTAGCCCAAACTCGACATTTCGGCTAATCGCGTCGTTAGAATTTTCGTTCGAGCACATTTTCAAAAAATGTTGACCAAAGTCAACTGTTGGCCAATTCTTAAGGATAAAATACAAAACTCAGTACAAACTTACGCCGAAGGCCTCGGTTCTATAGCCAACTATGCTTGTAGCCTAATTGGGCCATTCTAGAGCGGATGGAACTGTCAGAATTACGTGTTGAGGCTGTTTACCCACATTTTGCGCAAAAATCAATCTTTCAAGGCATAAGGCCTTCCAAAACGTGGAAAACTACACAACACCCTGACAAATGACTAAGCAATTGTGCTACCAGTGCCAGTAGGTCATAAATGACCTGGGATCGCTGTAGGAACGCTCTAATGGTGAAAATGATGTGGTAAAGGCAAAATGACCCAAAGGGTCATTACAGTATTTTTCAGGAGTTCCTCTTCAATTTAAAGTGGCTTGTTTTTGACGACTGTCTATCATGTGCCATAATTACACCAATTAACATGTTATTAAATATTTAGTATCATAAACGTATTATTTTTCTGTTGTTACTTATCCTTTTCTGAATGCGCTGTATTGCTTTCCTTAGTAGTTGCCATGGTTTCTTCCTGTCATTTTTCCTTTAAATAACTGCTTTGTTTAGTTGCACTTAAGCCAAGGGTCTTTTGGAAACAATCTCTAGCTCCATGAGGTACGGGTAAAGGTTTGCATATATTCTTCACTCCTCAGACTCCACTTGTGAGATTTCACTGGGTATATTGTTGTTGTAGTAGCAGTATCATAAACAACTTGTTTTCTTTAAACTTTTTAAACATACTAACTCATATGAGCAGGTTCTCAGCAGTAGAAAAAGTCGCAGGAAGAGGGAACATTCTCCATCAGATGCAGCAGATAGCTGGGAGCATTCATGCCCTCAGTGTGGTAATTGCATTATCCCTCAATCTAGATGTTATTTGCAATTTGGAAACTGATAAAGTGAAACATGTCGACTTATTCAGAAAAAATGCTTTGATGAGTTACTGCACAATGTAAATCCCATGTAAAGCTTGAGAGAATCTAATACTATTCTCTTGTTACTTTAAATTATCATGGTTTCTATTCTGTATTTCAACCATTGAACTAAAACCCATTTAAAATTATGAACTTCGACTTTCTAACATTGAGATTACACTCAGACACTGAATATGGAGGTTATCAGTGCAATGAAAGCACAGTTCATCTTCAATGTCATGCATGTGGAGGAATGATGCCGTCTCGATCAAACGATGGAGTGCAACAACACTGTATGTACTATGATTTCAAACACTTCGTTATTATTTTCCTGTGATGAAGTATCTTGTCCTCACTTGTTTTATGATTGTATGTGTTTCCTTTCCTCCTTAACTTGAAATATCAAAGTCTGTGTTCCTCTTTGAAGTGTTTAGTATGTGAGACCTAAGGCAGTGTGGCTTTGTAGGTTTGGGATGTAATCAAGCATTTTGTGCTGCTTATTGGCATTCTCAGGGAGTTAATGGAAGCAACTTACATGTACTCTGCAGTCCTGAAACATTCAAGCCTGTAATTACTTTAAATCTGGTTTACTTTCTTGATGTGTGCAGATTATGTTTTGTTGTTATTCTGGTTAGAAACCTTTGATTTTTAGAGCATGACTTCCAACTGAACTTGGTATGTTACATAAAGTTGGACTGAAATTTTAGAAATTTATTTTTATGGGCCTGTAAGAGGACCTTATTGTGTTCTCTTCAGATGTCTATGTTTTCTACGAGCTTGGGTTTAGAACTTCAGAAAATTGTGTACATTCAGAAAAACCTAATGGAGTAGGGATGAAATAACTGATTTTTGACAGTCACAAATAATGCCAACAAAAATAGGTGCAAAGGCCAATGATATATCTTGTTGTTGCTTATCCTTGTAATTTCTTTAGAATGATAACCCTGTCTCCTCCCACTTTTTCTGATGGTTTTATCACTCTTGTTCTCTCCTGCTTTCAGCTTTTTTTACTTTAATTTATTCAAGCTAGCATAACCACATCCCTCCTTATCCTCTATCTCCTCCTCCTCCTCCTCCTCCTCCTCCTCATGTTAAGGCTAATATTATCTCCATGACTGGCATTTCTGTGACTAAAAGTTCCAAGCTGGTTGAAGAAGTCATGCCTAATCTGGATACAACCATCATAAAGAAAAGGGTGCTAAGTTGGTTGGTGGTTCTCATATTCAAGTCAACTAGAAGACCTGATGTACAATTTGACATTTCTTCTCCTTGTCTCTTCATTTGATTGCTCTCTTCCATTTTTCTTGTTCTTTTCCTCCTTAATGATGGTACTCTCTCTGTCCCATTTTATGTGACACCTTTTCCTTTTTAAGCCGTCTAAAAAAGAATGTCACTTTACTATAGTTAGAAACAATTCAACTATAAAATTCCTGTTTTAGTCTTAATAAAATAATTCTCAGTCACACAAATATCCAAGGATTGTTTTAGACCACAAATTTCAAAAGTCTTCCTTTTTCTTTCTTAAACACCGTGCCAAGTGAAATAGTGCCACATAATATGGGACGGAGCTACTTTTCTTGAGTTACTTCCAGCATTTACTCGTGAAGTCTTGCTTTTTAATAAAATATGTCAAATTGATGCACATGTTTCTGCAGATTGCAGAACGTACAATTTCTAGAATCCCCTCTTTGGCACATGAGAAGAATCATTATGAACAAAATGTATGGCTTCTTTGTTTTCTTTATGGTGTTTTTAATGCATTTTATTAGTCTCAATAATTTAGTTGGAATACTAGATCTTCTGACTCTTATGTGTGATCCTCTAATAGATCACTGAAAGATGCATCAGACAGATGGGAAGGTCGTTGCAAGATGTGGTAGCTGAATGGATTTTGAAGTTGGATAAGCGGGAGATAGGTAAATTGATGGAAATTTGAGAATCAGTTCCTTTTTGGTCCTGTCTTTGATACTAGTTATGGTTTAGTTCCCTCTCTCTATAAGTGCATATATCTGTCTGCCTGTTGTCGACTATTTTTGTTTGACCCCCCATCCCCACCTCTCAGACCAAAAAGGACCACCTCTGGTGGGGAAGATCCAATAGGATGCAAAAACATTTTGAAAATTGGCAGTGTGGAGAATTTTACTCTCTTCACGAAAACAAATGTGTACATTGTTTTTCAGTGGGTACTTCACTTCATGGAAAGACGTATAGACACTTTTTTCAGAGTATGTACCTGCTAGAAGTAGGATGTCTCTTGATTGTTTTAAAGAGTGTATACCTTCTAGAAGTTGGATTTCTCCTGATTGGTGTAGTAACTAGAGCTTCTATGCGTCTTAATTCTTGCTTCTTCTTCATCTAGGTTAGTATTCCAAATCACATTATATATAGGAATTGTACTTGCTTCATACATTCCAAGAAGCTAATTCACTTCCTTTTTTTAGGGGGAAGATCTATCGTATTAAACTTGTGACTATGATTCTGTTTAATGCTTTGCCTTCAGGAGCACATTTAGCTATTGGGTATTTTGGGGAAAAGTTTCCCTTATTTCCTTTTGGGTGCACCCATGAGGTTCCTTTATGTATGGAAGGTTGGGTGTCATTTGCAGAAAACTGTGTTTTGTTATGAGGTTTCTATTTTCTAGTGTACACCTTGTTATATAGGCATGTTTTTTCCCTTTTCTTAAATGAAATTGATTACTTTATCGAAGGAAAGTATCTTGAAACCTGAAGTCAACTAGTAGCAATTGTCCACTTTGTTTCCGAATATCTAAATCTTATTTGATAAAGGAGAAATTATGCTCGTCCACCTAAATAAATGGGAAATTGAGTTTTGAACAATCATACTGGATAGATGGCATACCATGTTCTCGATTAGCGTCATAAAAGAACTAGTACAGGTGAAAACAATGTATCAATCCAAAATGACTATTGTTTACAATTCGACCTATTAAAAAAAAAGGAATATCGTTTGCTACTTGTCATGTTTTTGGTATTGTCCTTGTTAGAAACCCACATGAGCTTAGACCAAAGTTAGTGAATCAGGAAAAAAAAACCCGCACTGGATTAGTTTATTTGAATATTGTCTTTAAATTGATTGTCCTGCTATTTAAAATGTGCTTTTGTTTCCTTCAGATCGCACGAGAATGCCTTTGAATCATGCAGAGATGATAACTTCTCGTACACCTACTTGTAGGTGAGTTGGTTTCTTTCTGGAGATGTTGAATGCAATTTTTGTATTTAAAATTCTCATTTTGCACCTGGTGGCTTCTGATTTGACTTTGTGTCTACTTTTCCCTGAAGTTAGGAAAATGCCTATTATTCAATTCAATTTTGAGCTTTCATTCAGTGGAGCAATTTGTTCTCGCTGATCGTCTTTCTCTCTATATGCAGTGAGTGCTACGACAAGTTAGTGTCATTCCTTTTGTATTGGTTCAGAGTTACAATGATAGGCCATGTAAGTTGCCATTGATCCTTGTTTCTTTAGTTATTTCCACTATTACGGATTTATTAGAAATTGAGTTTCCATATAATGTACAATAAGCTTTTGTCTAGCCTAGCACTGTAGATCAAACTCCTGCCCCAGTACAACTATTTCCTTGGTTCCACTTTGTATGGCTCTTTCCTCTTTGTCTGTTAGAAAAGTAGATTACATTTGTCCACATTTGGATACTCTTTTTAACTTTAATTTTCTCATTTTATCATTAATTGACATTCTTCTTATAGAAATGTCATGACATGTTTAAGACTACAAGTTTTGGGCAGGGTGGAGTTAGGTTTTCGGTTAAAGGGTAGGCCGAACGTAGTAGCGGTCAGGGTACTGTAGCAACGGTCAGGGTACTGTAGCAACGGCTAGAAATGGCACTGTAGCAACGGCTAGGGTCCTTAGGAAGTTGTATAAATAGGAGGGCCATTTCATTTGTTAAGTATCCACAAATCCAACAATCTTGTAAAACATTCCCCAAGTGATCTCCGTGTATAAATGTATTCGGTGTAATTGAAAATATCTGGATATCATTAATATATATAACCCTATCGCCGTGGAGTTTACCCGGGTGTTACCACAAAAGTAACTTTTCTTCTTCTTCTTAGATCTTCAGATCGTATTTCCTAGCAGTAGCTCTGATCTAAAACCTGTATTTGTCCATTTAATATATACGTACAATATATTAATTTAGAAACCCAGTAACCTAAGGGAATTAGAATTCCGAGCTTATAAGCTTAAAATCCTGATTCTGACTCCAAAGGGTAAATTCAGAAGTCTCTTTATCTCCAATTAAACATCAGTGTGTAAAATATAACGGGGGGAGTATCATATAGATCTGTCTCATTTCATTCTTGAACATTGAAACCGCTGGATTTGACCCTCGTCACAAGTTTGTGAAGATACGGAGTTTTAAAGCCGTAGTAACTTATTTCTTTTTATCCTCTCAGCATTTACCTTCAGAGGTTGCTCAAAGGCAAGACTGTTGGTATGGATATGCTTGTCGCACACAGCACCATAACCAAGAACATGCTCGGAAGAGAAATCATGTCTGCCGGCCAACAAGGGGTAATCGTTTGTAGATATTCTTGATCGAGTTTTCTGTTTGAAATTTCTTCTTCAGGGTGTTCTCTTGTTATATAAATGCCAGTCTTGGACTCATTCTATTTTTGTGATTCTCATCTATTGATAAACAATAAGCATCTGATGTTTCCCTTTTCTTCTTTTTACTGTTTGTGTGTGTGTTTTTTCCAGTGCTACATTTAATTTTTCAAGGTATAACTTGTTCTTTTTTTTTTTTTTGTGGCTTCCCATTGGGTATCCACATTGGAACCCAACTAATTTGGTTTCGCGTAGGGAAGCCCCAATATTGGGGGTAAAGCGCTCCCTAATAAAGGTGACACTGTATCCACGCTCAAACCTAAAACTTTGGCTAAGCGTTAAGGAGTATTTATCACTCCATCATAATCCTTGTTGGTAAGGTATAACAAGTTGATAAAATAGTACAAGCAAAATAACTTGGCAAACATACTTGGTGGCTGGTGAGTTGCCAAAACTTTTTTTTTCAACAAATGTATAAAGTAGGGTGTGGCGATTGGGCGGGTTTGGTCAAAAATTGAATGGGTCAAGATCCAATCCAATTTGATTTTGCTTGGATTAAAACTGGTTGAGTCAAAACAGATTATAGAGCCGGTCAAGATCTAACTTGACCAAACTCTTAACTAAGTTTTACTTATTTTATTTGTTCTTTTTTAATATGTTAATACTTAATTAAATTATTAATATTTTTTATTTTGACTATATAAAACACACGAAATTAAAAAAAAGTGTTCTAAAATATTTTGACAAGATCTCTCTCGAATCAATTCTTGTATGTCAACTCAATTCTAACTGGGTTGAAATGGATTAGATTAAGATGAGTTGAGCTAATAAATGGACGACTTGCTAACCCGTTCAAACTTTAATGAGTTGGAGGGTTGGGTTTAATTTTGTGGGTTAAGTAATTAATAGCACGTGAGCCATAGAATTGGAAATAACCACACATGCTGAAATATTAGCTAAATCTAACAAAAAATGTAATTTTTGAAAAATTAACTGATTCAGCTACGAGTTGAGTGGAGATACCAATGGTCTAGTCCTTCACTCTTCCCACAGCATACAACTCCTTATCGGGGTCTACACCTACAACAATAGGAACAAGCGTGACAAGGAGGAGGAGAAAAAGTTTCCTTCGAGAAGAAAGAAAGCAAACTACCATTTGACAGCTGAGACAAAGATTGATCCAAGAAGATCGTGTAAAAAGTTTGACACCCACAGATGGAGAAATGGACGGTCAACATAGGGTTTCCACGTGAGCATTCGGCGGATTTTGAGGAGATGGGTTCGATGTTTAGGAAAGTAACCTTAGGGTTACTCTTTTATCTACTAGTTTTTCCACTAAAGTCGGTTAATCCGACTGGATTGGACCAATGTTGTATGGGCTTAAAGCCTAACTCATGTTTTTGGAATAAATAAATCCGGGCCATTGGCCCAATTTAATTAAAAAAAAAATACAAGTTCAATTGAAAATATTAAAAAAATAGAAATAGAAATTAAACATCAGAATTTGATTAATCGCGCTAAAAAGTAAAGTTAAAAGAATTTTATAAAAGAGGCGATTCTTTGTGGAGTTGGAGGTTACTCTTATACTGAGAGTCCAGATGATGAATTGAGAGAGAAATAGGGATTTTATAAAACATAATGTTTTGTGATGCAACTGACATCCGCATCTGTATTTTCGCCTTAGTTTTAAAAAGGAAAAATTTCAAATAGCCTAGGCTTGAAACTTAAAAGAGTCAAATAGTTGTATTTTACATAATTACATGGAATAACATCAGCTATATGAGTTGGAGGGGAGGAGAGAGGAGAGAGAGATCGAGAGAGGGAGGAGAGAGACGAATTATACATGTATTTTTTCCAATTGTATGTGCATATCTGTCAAATAATTGTATTTATAACTAATATATATATATATATTTACACATTTGCATATCTGGCAAGTGAGATCGAAGAGGGAGCAGAGAGGCGAGAGAGCGAGAGAGAAAGAGAGAGGAGAGGCGAGCGGGAGAGGGCAAAGAGTGGAGAGATATGCATTGTATATGTATATCTATCCTATTGACTATATATATCTGTCAAAATAATTGTATATATGCAGCTAATATACATGTGTAATTGTATATGTGGTAAGAAATTGTAGAGAGAGAGAGAGAAGAGAGGTGCGAGAGAGGAAGAGAGGAGAGAGAAAATAACAACAAAACTATAATGACCAGATGTAATATCCCGCAAGTTGTGAGATTGGAATGGAACCTTCAAACCCAGGCTAAGTTCTCTTGCAAGCCTCCAATACAAGCTCATTTATATGTGTTAGGGTCATCATGAGTCCCCTACATCAAGTCAATGGAATTCCATTGGCTAAACTTCTCACAAGAACCGATAGAAGGGTCAACTTTAAATGGTTATATCTCTTAGCACAAAACGAACTGGGTGGCCTATAACTTATCAAATTGAAGCTCTTTCAGTTAACTTTCCAACGAATACAGTTTCACCTCATTTAGAGTTCAGATGAAGAAGTTATGCCCATTTTCGTAAAGCCCTCCTTTGTTGTGTTGCCTCCATTTTTCTAAGGCAAGCCACACGGGCACCCCTACGGGCCGTGTGGCATCTCAAGAACCGTGGGGGTGGGGTTTCATGAAATTTCTTCCCAAAATTATATTCTAAATGTGGAATCACATCTTGTAACTTGGTACCTTTATACGAACGCTTGTACGACCCGTGAAGCTTCACACGGTCCGTACGACCTTCATTGGAAGCACCCTTGTCTTGAAGAGATTTGCTAAATTTTTTCCAAGTATGATCTCACGGGCACCTATACAGCTCGTGTGACTTCACATGGTCAGTGAGGCCTCCAGTCTAACCTCACTTAGTTTTTTTTTTTCTGAAAATTTCTAAGCATGGTCTCACGGGCAGTCACACGACTGTGACCTTACACAGCTCGTAAAACCCCCCCCCCCCGTATAGATGACTTTTCTAAAAATTTTCTAAGTATGGGTTACCCTTCATCAAGTGAAATTTGTTTTCTAAGTGTTGTCTCATGGACGTGTATACGGACCGTGTAATGGCACAAGAGTCGTGAACCCTCCAGTGAAATGACGACGTGCAATTTTTCAACTCATTTCATTAATGTCGTTTTTGTAAATACGATTGTCTTTTGGGGTTTTCTAAGCTATCTAAAGACTTCCTAATGACATAAAACCCTATTCCTAAGATTCAATTTCTTTCTTCACTTGAAATTTCCTCTCAAGACACTCTTAAACCTCTCTTAAGAAACTCTTGCGGATTGAAGACTTGGGGATTCAAGGAAAGCTTTTCCTCCTTCAAATTCCTCTTGAAAACTTCTTCATTGGTCAAGGTATGAAGGTTTGATCCTTGATTTCTTTCAATCAAGGAGTCCCAAACTTTTTTCAAGTAACTTTCATGAGCTCTTAGCTTACTTTAAATTGGGGTCTTAAATATTGTGATTCCTTAAATTGAAGTAATGTTTGGGTTATATTTATCTACTGAGTTTAAGTTGATTTAAGCTATATTAAGAGGTTTTACATTGCATTTATGAAGTTATGAATATGCATGTCCCTTTCAAACTTGTTTTATGCATGGGTATTCCATATTATGTTTTAAATGTGAATTTTATTTATGATTTTACTTGAATCTTATAATGTATTGTTGAATTAAGTTTGAATCTATATTACCCATGCCTTTCTCATCACATCCATGGCATATGCATTCATGTACATGAGATTTCATGAAAATTATGAAGTGGGTTAAACTCAATTATGTTTTATGATATGATTTTGATACAACATTGGTTATAACAAGAATGTGATCACATATATGTCTAAGATTATGACTCATTCAGCATATTAAGGGTGTTTACACCACTATGCTTAAGGGAGCATCGATTGAGGTTTGAGTCAGAGTGGGCTATCCCCAAGGTTCCATACTTATCTCTCAAGAAGGTGCTCTAAGGATTTATTCCTATGCATGAAAAGTATGTCGTGAAAAATGTTGTCTTTTGAGCTTATTATGCATGATTATGAAGAATGGGATTTGGCCTTTCAGCCTAAGAATGCAGATAACTTTGAAAGTCTTATGCCTCATTTACAAGTATGTATATATATGTATTCTAGTGGGATGACGACCTAGCACCGATGGATTAAATGCCAGTGTGGACTATCCCCAAGGGTTCATACTCTTTTCCTTGAACTATGTGCCTAACATAGGGATATGTTTATGCCCCAAGGGGAAAGCATGATAAGAATCTACATTTGGCAAGTAGGTCACCTCTTATCCGTTGTGGGGAAGACAACAAGGTTCCAAGGCATAACTCACTTGGTCTCATGTCGGTTACGGCCCCATCGTCAAAATATATGAAGTATTTTCGCATTCATGCATCATGCTCATTATAACATATTGATATACTACTCTCTTGTTATATAATTCTTTCTATATTATGTGCCTTTGTCATCTAACATTGATTGTAGGTTGGTAAGTTATATGCATAGCATCCCTTATACTTAGTGCATTCAAATGTACTAACGCATATTTTTGCCTACATGATTTCACCGTGTAGGGACCGAGGACTACGTTCATCCACCATACGACATTTAGCTTGGATCTCAAGTTTTTCTTATTATGGTGAGTCCTATCTTTCAAGGACAAACCACCATATCCTCTACCTATAGTGTTTTACCTATTTTACTTATTTTGAGGGTGAGCACGGGGTTTGTCTTGGCCCCTGTCCTATCTTATGATTAGAGGCATTGTTGGACATCTTGTAAACCTCTTTACGTTAATGTGCTAAGGGATGCATTTGGAGGATTATGCTTTGTATTTTGCTATGTCATTATGTTGATTATCAGCTTATGTTATGGATTTATGTTATACTATGGAAAATCCTATGTCCTGTATTGCCCCATAGAGTGAGTCATACTTACCTGCCCCTTAGTTCTTGTGTGCTATGTGCTATATGAATCCATGTTAATCCCTATCCCTATGGCATCCCCATAGCGTGAGTCCTACTTTTTCATCCCTTAGAACTATGTGTTTACTATTTACATACACTTCCGAACTGATGATGTGTGAATGGATGCTACGAGGCTTGTTTGGGGACTACCGGGTGCCCATTCACCATGTCACTCCTAGACCCTAGCTATAAATTATAACTTTTTCAAGCTATAGGTGTATCATGTAAATACATATCATATGTTTTCCTAGTTACGTAATTTTTCCTTTTAAAAAGTTAGTAGTTTTGCCAATCAGTTAACAGGGTAGGGGGTTAAAGAGCCGAAAACAAGTTAATCCGAAAGGAGGAATGTGATCGCAATACTATGGACTGCATTGAAGGAAAAAAAAGAAATTGACAGTAACTTTAGATATGATATTAGATGTTAAAATGAGCCTAAATCCATTATTCGTCCAACTTACTCATAACTTTATGGAGTTGGCTAGCAACAATTTGAATTGGATCAATCTAAACTCAGTCAAGTCTTAATCTATTTTTTAAAAATCTATAATTGAGCCCAATTTAATTTTCAAATTCAATCCATTTTAGGACTCTTCATATATACATTAGTGTGCTGATAATATCATTCGCAGATGTGTTCCTGAAGAAGAAACACAAGCTATTCTTGAAGCTTGCCATGCATCTTTCATGGAAGCCATCATGGTGGTGTCCAAACTGCAATAATGGTGCTTCAATGTGGTTATTGTTGGCCTACTCTATATCAAAAGGCAAATACCATGGCAAAGAAGTGTGTTGAACACCAAAAACAAGGTAATATCTCTTAAAGGCATGAATTGCCTCTCACTCCTTTATTTTAGAAGTCGAATTGGTTCATGTGTGGAGCATTGATTTTAAGGGACCATTTGTGAGCTCCTATGGAAACAAATTCATCCTGGTGGCTATGGATTATGTGTCTAAGTGTGTGGAAGTGATACCGCTACCTTAGAATGATGGGCGTAATGTTGAACATTTTCTTAGGAAGAGTATCTTCACAAGGTTTGGCACACCAAGAGCAGTTATCAATGTTGGAGGTTCCTAATTTCTGTAACCAAGTGTTCACTTCTTTCTGAGTAAGTATGGAGTAAAGCACAAGGTGGTAGCACCTTATCATACACAAACAAATGGACAATGAAATGACCCCAAAAAGTGTCCAACAATGTGTCTCGGAAGTACCCATAATTGTAATTCCCTTATATCTCAAATTGGGGATATTTAAACACCTCTCCTCGTAGCTCGGAAAGACCCTATGATGCATTTTCTTTAAATATCTCAAAATTCATGCAGAATTTCGCAAATCCGACTTTATTTTCTTGTTCAGAGGGCAAAATTATGTAGGAAAATGAGTACCTATAAGGTATACTTCATCCGTGCCAAGAAAATAATTTTTTGGTGAAACTTCGCAAAAACAGTAGCTATCCGCAATAGGTCCGTGACGCGAACCTAACGCGGACTAGTTAAAAAACTTTCGAAAATTATTCTTTTTAGTACAGGGCAATTGGGTAATAACCCTATACCTATATACACGAAAATTCCTCATTGTCAAGCCGTTTTCAGCCTTAAAAACCAACCAAAAACCTCTCAATTCCTCTCTAATCTTCATCAAATTCTCTATCCATTCTCAAGGTTTTCAAGAAGTCCTGTTGGAATTCAAGGAAACCAAGTGTCACGACACAAGCCTAGGGCCTAGACATGACCCGCGAATGAGGAACCCGAAGGAACCCCAAACAAGCCTTATAGCATATCATTACACATCCTTGGTCGCGGAACAATTAAATGACATTTGAAGAATGGAACTAAGGAAAAAAGAGACTAAGGGAAAACTTTTCATAACATAGAGTCAAGAGATAATAGAATCAACTCATGGCATAAAAGCATAGCTTTGTCCAATAATACCTCTACTACATAGATAATGGCAGGGACCAAGACATACAATCGGGTTCACCCTTATAGTCATAAGTAAACGATAAAGTAAAGAGAATCTTAATACATAGTGTGAGAGAATAGTCCTTGTCCTCGTAATGGAGGACTCACCAAAGGCTAACTTGAACAATCCATCTAGCCACAAGAAGAATCAATAGGATCTTCGGTCCCTACATGGTGATATCATGTAAGCAAGAGTATGCGTTAGTACGTTTGAATGTACTAAGTATGTGGGATGTAATGCAACAATAGATAGACATCATAATCCAAAATGCATAACGTTAGGCAATAGACATAATATAGCAATATGGCATGTATGATCAATGCATAAGTAAAACATGCTTAAGTAAATCATGCTCATATAAGATATCATATGTGAAGAAGAGACCAAGATAGCTTTCCAACCTTGGTTGGTTGATGATGGTCACACTCCAGTCATCCTAGGTGGTGACGTATAAATTGCTCACATGGTTGATGTTGGTCACACCCCAATCATCCTAGGTGGTGAAGTATAAACCCCTCACATGGTTGATGTTGGTCACACCCCAATCATCCTAGGTGGCGAGGTATAAACCCCTCACATGGTTGATACTGTCCACACCCCAATCATCCTAGGTGACGAGGTATAAACCCGTCACATGGTTACCCGGGCTCTTATCCCCCTGGATTAGGCATGGTCTAGTGCAACACTTTATATATGATTCATCATAAGCTCTGATGTAATACCTCATGTATGAATAATCATGGACATAAGCTCATTTCATCATCATAACATCATTGATATCATATCTCATGGTTTTTACCTTCAATTTCTCAATAAAACATAACCAGACATTTTATCAAACAGCTTGGGGGTGTGTAATGGGGGTAAAAGAGCATGCAATTTAGAGATGAAATCATGCAGGAAA
>JAPFFP010000070.1:12892841-12906604 GCA_026153255.1 Solanum medicagineum
TATGCTTGTGATTATAGTAGCTCTGTGCAGATGACTTCTAGGTTCTGGGTAGATTGTGTTTGGATTGTTCATATATGACTAGTATTGTTATGTTAGAGATTCAGGACAGGTTTTGGGCTGGTCGATAGGTGAGATCTAACAGGCGCCATCATGACCTAAAAATCGATTCGTGACAATTTTCTCGCAATTTGGCTCTGGAATGAGTCCTGGTCATTTTTACACTAAATGAGCGCTCTCGATGACGCGAAGAGGTCACGAATGCCTCTTGAAAGTAAAAAAAGTTACAAAATAATATTTTTCAATATGGTTGGACAAAAAATCAAACGAAACCATTTTCTCATCGAACCTTGCCTCCTGATCAAGAATCTGGACTCGAATTTGCCAAAAAGAATATGTATGATGCATTATGCAAGACATCTTCGTAAGGCACTTGAGAGGTGTTACAATTACTTTCTTTTAGAGGTAAAACTGTATTGATCAATAGTGTATTACAGAGCATCCCTATATATCAATTGTTTGATACCGTTCCTCCAAAATGTGTGATAAAAGATCTTCATAGAATCTTTGCTAGATTCTATCAAACTTTAAGGAGGAGGGAAGGAACAAGCGTTAGGTATCATGGGAAGAGGTCTGCTTACCTAAAAAAGAGAAAGGTCTAGGATTCAGATCCTAATTTGATGTTTGAAGAGCTCTTTTTTTAAGTTATTATGGAACTTTAGAATGAAGAATACTTTTTGGTCCCAATTTATGTGGAATAAATACTGTAAATCTCAGAGAATAGAATGAAAGGGGGAATCATAATTATGGAAGCACATGTTGCACCAAGGGAATTTATTGATTAGAAGATATGTTGGCAATCAAATTGTGAGCACCCTATTATTATTTTTGATAATTGGACACAGTTAGGTGCTCTTTTCTACTTGTCACCAGTTTCTCACTCTAAAGATTTAATGCATAGTGATGTCGAGGAATTAGTTAAGGATTGGAGGTAGAATGAAGAACTTGTTAGTTCACAATATCCTCAACAAAAAAGATATAATTCATGAGTTTGAGAATCGAGACACACTTGTTTGGATGCTTACCAAGTCAGAAAATTCTCAGTAAAGGATATAATGAAAACCCTTAGAATTGAGCAAGTTAGTTTTGAGAAAATATGGAAAGAAGTATTACCTTTCTTTTTTTTTTTTTTAGAGATTAGTTAAGAAGAGAATTCCCATTAGGGAATTTTGGGTCTATCTTTCTTCACTTGTTCATCAACTGCTTAATTATGTGTGGAAGAGTTTTCCTAGTATTGTAGGCATTAAAGTTCTTTTTCTTCTATTAAAGGATAAAGTGGTGAAATGCTAAAATCATACTCTTATTCAATGTGATTTCTATGTGAAAAATATGGAAGAAGAGAAACAAAATAAGACATGGAGATAACAATATGTCTGTAAAAAGTATATATAATAGTAGAAATTGCTAGCTTGATTCAGATATTCTTGAGGACTGACCCAGCATAGTATATTTCTTGAAAGGGTACAAGCCAATCATTGTTCCAAAACTTGTCTTCCTGGTGATGGGTATTACACGTGTAGCTCAGATATAGGGCTTCTAAAAAAAGGAAATTTGCTTGAGGAGTTTGTGTTAGAGACTGGAAAGAAAATTTTATTTTGGTTGGGACAAAGTCAAGCTTGTTTGATATTTGGCTTTGGAGAAAGGGTTAAGCTATTGTAGTACACATAACTTAATGCTTGTTGATTTTACATGGAATTTGGGAGCATGACCATCAAAAAGAATGATTTGTTGAGAAGGAATAGGGTGGTTGAAGTGCATCATATTTGCAGGGAACGCAACAAGGTGGCAAACTATTTAACTAGCATTGTTTTTCTTTTGCAAGTACTAAATAAAGGTAGTTCCTAATATAATAAAAGAAAAAACACTGCTAATTATGGATGCTAATATTAGAGTTTCAAAAATACAAAACACATCTTATCAAACTATTACCTAATTCAGAAAGTGGTATTAGCATATGTTAGTAAAGTCAGCAGAGCAAAAATTTTACTTGTCAGACACGAAAATCTAGCTTGTTAGACAATGGTATCAGTTTTTTCAAAACTCAATCTGTCAATAGGCAATGATGTACGGAAATTCGGTCAAAATCAAGACATTAACTTAGGAATGAATGTGTAATACTCATCTATTTTTATAGCAAGTTCATGCATCGAGCTGAAATTGCATCATTTTGTGGTCACTGAAAAGTAATAAACAGTGTGATATTGGTTCAAGAATTGTTGTGTTAGCTTACCTTAGCACACAGGAGCAGGAGTCAGCTTGTTAAGCTAAAGAAACCTTCATACAACAAGAATATATGACATTAGTGAGATATATAATGTCAAGACGTAGTCTATCCAAGCTCAACAATCTTCCTGTTGCTGTCAATTTGCCTCATCATTTGCTCAAGCTCTCAAGGACGTCTGCCCTCTCCTTTCCATTTTTGGTGCAGATTGCATGAAGAAGTCGATGGAGCTTTCGAAACATCTTCATTTTTTCCTTTCTGTTGTTTTTCCTTTTTTATATTATATTTTACTTCTTAGGACCTGATTTGTGGGCTTTTTTATTTCTTTTGTAATTTTGGGTTAGGTCACTTCTGGACCTGACATTTTCCTTTTATGAATAAAGGCCTTGAGCAAGTAGTTTTGACAGTCGAGTTATATTGACAAGGTTCTAAAGAGATTTGGCCACTTTGAGGACAAACCTGTTCCTACATCATTTGATCCACGCATTAAACTAGCATGAATTTTTGGTGATGTTCTTGATCAATCGACATATTCTTAAATTATTGGGAGTCTTATGTATGTCATGCATTGTACCAGGCTAGATATTGCTTATGCGATAGGAACTTTAAGCAAGGTTACTAGTAAATCAGAAATTGAACATTGGAATACCTTAATTCGTGTTTTAAGATATTTGAAAGGAACAATTAATGTTGGCCTGCGTTATTCTACCTTCTTAGCAGTTCTTGAAAGCTATAGTGATGCTACTTAGAATTATGATCCGAATGACTCTAAATCTATTACTGCTTGAATTTTTACTTTGACTGGAGTAGCAATCTCTTTGTAGTGAAAGAAGCATGTATTACTTATTCAACCATGAAGCCGGAGAAAAAGTTGATTGGCTGTGAAGTATTTAATAGATGCTCTGTCTATGGAGTAAGTCAATTCCACCTTTGACTATCTATTGTGATAATCAAGCTTCTATATTTCGGGCTTCAAGTGATTGATGCAATGGAAAATCAAGACAAGTTCGTCTCAAACACAATCATATGAGAAGATTATTGGAGGAAGGCATAACATTGCTTCAATACGTGAAGTCCAAATTTAATTTAGCAGATCCTTTATCTAGAGTGTTAGACAAAGAGTTAGTGGTGAAAACTTGTAAAAGGATGGGAATAAAGCCTATTGAAAATTAGTTGTACTTTACGATAACCCTACCTAATGATGTAATCTTGGATTCAAGGGAAAAATACATGAAGTTACAATTGGAAAGCACATCAATAAAATTTCCATTTTCTTTTAAAAAAAAATAGATGTGTATGATTGAGATTCATTTCTCTTTATAAATCTATAAGACTATAAGACTGATCGTGCTTGGAGTTACTAAGAAAACTCTTGATAGATTTATCAATATTCCTACAAAAGATATGGATGGGATTATATTCTCTTAATAAGTCTATAAACCAATATCGGTTAGAGTGTGTATGAATTCTCCTGATAGATTTAACAATACTTTGTTGTAAAGGAGGATGAGATTAATTTTTCTTCATGAAATTTATAAACTATTTGGTCGGAGTATGCAAAGTTACTTTTAATGAATTCACCGTACTAATTGCAAAGTGGAGACTGCTTCAATAAGATTTTTAATAGGGAAATCTTAAAGCACTTAGTTAAAAAGATTCAGGATACATGGCCATAAGGTGTCAAAGAATTTCGATTTTCAGCAAGACATAATGACATGTGTAGAGTATTTTTCTACTTCATTCAATGAATCACTTAGTTAAAGATTCGTTCACTAAGTAGTCAATGATTTAGAAAGTTTTCACTAATTAATGGTCCAAAAGACACCATTATTGATGCATGTTGCTAGATTAATGTCTCAAAAAAAATTCAAAGATAAAAATTTCTTGAAACAAGTTGGGGATTGTAGGAGTTAGTGTTTCAATTAATTGTCGAACAATTCATCTAATAAAAGGTTTTTAAGTTAAAAAAAATAAATGTTTATTGAAAACTTATTTTTCAATTAGTTTTACGTTTAGGTTCTTGAAGATATACATTTATTTGTCACACTGATGAATCTATTAATAACATTTCTTAATGAAACTCTTTTACGTCCAAAAACTTTTATCTATAAAAGTGTCGTTTTTCTTTGAAAAGATATCACTTCAGGAAGCAATAAAAAATATTTTCCATTGAAAAGACTTGAGAGACAACAATCAAAAGGTGAAATCACCGATTCAAGAATAGAAGAGCAACATTTTTGAATGCTACTTGTTTCGTGGCTTAGTTGAATCCCAAAGATAGAGTTGTTATTTATTCTTCTATTTGCCCATAGGAAATACTCTAGCTATTCTCAAGAAACATATTAACATGCCTCTAAGCCAAGCAAATTCTTGTTTAGAATTTCTTGTACTATAATTGTTCTTGTTCTAACAATAAGAACTTTAGTACACCGGACTATCCATAAGTACTAAAACCTCTATGTTGTCTTTTGGGGGTAGGAAACCTAATATTCACTTTGTCAACACACATTATTTGAGTTTTTCGAATGGTTGAAAGTAGGGTGTCCAAATGAGCCCAAAAATATGTAACACGCGTAACCCATTAAATATTTTATGGGTTGAGCTTAAAATCATTTGAATTGGATTCAATTTCAATTCATTTAAACCTTAACCCATTTTGAAAGAATCTTCAATCGAACCCAATTTAATCTCCAATTTCTACTCATTCTAAGACTTTTTATTTGCATTGATGCAATATATATTCTTTTAAAGTACTATATATTTTATATATTCTAGGATTTATCTATCTTTTTTAAGAAATTGGTGATCATATGATTTTATTAAAAATATGAAAAAATAAAAGCCCAATTTAAGGATTTATCTATCTATGTTTTAACTTCTTCGTTTAATTTTTTTAGTTGAAATTCAAATTGTTCTTATAAAAGATAAATAATAATATGTTGAAATTATGAAAAACTCACCCTACATATTTAATTAAGAGTTAATATTATAACCTTTAAATCTACTAGTTTATAATTACTATTGATAGGGTTTCAATTTGGGTCTTAATAGATCTTTATTAAGTTATAAAATATTTAATTTAAATTTATTAGGAGTAATTGAATATTAAATCTCATCATAATCAATAAGAAAGAAAAATAAAATGTGCCTTCCTTTTGTAATTATCAATTACTGCAATTAAGGATATTATTTACTTACATATGTTTTTCAACTCCCCAGATTTCTCTAATACCTGCAAATTTTCTTTTTTTCTCTTTCTCGATTGTTCTTCATCAGTTTTCAAAAAAAAAAAAAACAAAACAAAACAAAACACACACACACACATCACCCAAATTCATCTTCACGATTTCAGTAACACATCTTTCTTGGTACATAAAAAAGACCTTCATAGTATGCATAAGAAAGAGCACTATATTTGTCGAAGATGAATTTTACTCTAGTGAAGAAGAATCAAACACCAGGCAAGAAGAACAAAACTACGAAGAATAGAAATTTATCTTCATCAACCTAGAAGGAACAAAAAGGAAAGGGGGAAATTGTTATTCTTCTTCAATTGAGCATACGAATTTTGTTGGTGATGTTGATTCAAATTCTAAATTTTTGCATTCAAAAATTTCAAAAAGTTAAAAATATTATTAGAAGAGTCTTCAAAACCCACAAAGAAAAGAATATGTGCAATATTGAAAGATGATTCCAAAATTCCCAAACCAAAGAATGTCAAACCTATGTTAAGGTATTTTTATGATTTTAATTGTTTTCAAAAATATTTACATACCCCTGTAAAATATATTCTTTTGTACTTATATTTGCAATTACTTAATCCCATTTAATGTGTGTGTGATTTTTTGAGGTCTAAATGTTATTTTGTTCGAATAATAAGATGCAAATTAAATTTTAAATTAGTATAATTGACATAATTTTATATCAATTTGATATTTGATATTTTCTTTTAGAATTTTATAAGTATGCATATTAAGTTTTCTGTTGTAATGAATTTGGTGTAGTTTGCATTGTATATACGCGGGGTTACTGTCTATATTATTTTGATATATAAATATATTATGTTAAGAGATAAAACTTTAAGTATCTTGGATCCATCATCCAGAGTAATGGTGAATCGACTATTATGTTACACATTGTGTTGGGGCAGCATGGACGAAATGGAGGATTGTCTCAGGAGTATTATATGATAAAAAGATATCATCTAAGCTTAAAGGAAAGTTTTACAGAATGATAGTTAGACCATCTTTGCTATATGGGTGGAGTGTTGGCATATTAAAAATTCACATGTTCAGAAGATGCAGAATGTAGAGATAACAATGTTGAGATGGATGTATGGACATACCAAGAGTGATAAGATTAAGAATGACATCATCCTGTAGAAGTTAGAGGTGGGCCCTGTTGCTGATAAGATGATGGAAGCGAGACTGCGTTAGTTTGAATATGTGCAAAGAAGGAGTACTAGTGTTCCTATTAGGAGGTGCGAGAGGTTGGATTTAGGGGCTACACGGAGAGATAGAGGTACACCGAAGAAGTATTGGGGGAGGTGATCAGACAATATATGGCCTTAGATAAAAAATAGTGGAGGTCTCGTATTAGGATAGAGGGCTAATAGGTAGTAGGGGTAGGTCGATATATGACATTGTGATGTAGTAGGTTAGTCCTATATTTGTTTACTTTTATCGTATTTATAGACTATCATTAGCTTTTCATTATTAATAATTCTCCTTTTTCCTTCCTGGTACCTTTTTCCCTTTTTTTCATATATAATAGTTTCTACTTATGAGGCTTTATTCTTTCAGACGAGGGTTTTTCAAAAACGGCTTCTCTATCTCTATGGGGTTTGATCCTTTCAAACGAGGTTTTTTCAGCAGCATTATCAATTTATCTAAAGAACTACTAATGTAATATGACCAAAGTCCTAGTTATCTTAAATAATATTTTTTTGATGATAACATTATTTCTTGATATAATTGACTTGTCAATAGTGCTTGAACTTTCTATCTTGAATATTAAATTACTATAATACCCCTAAACTTAAAAGTTAATTTAATATATTTTTTATATTTTATATTTTACTATTGAACTCCTTAACTTGAACATTAAACTAATGTAATACTGCCAACTTAAAAGTTAATTTAATATATTTTTTATATTTTTTATTAAATTCATTTAATTATATTATGTTACATTGAAAGCAGATAATTTTTCACATTTGAAGAGTTAACTCTTTTGAAAGGTTGTGATATTTTGAATAGTTATGACTTTTTCAAAGAGTTGTGCTTTTTTCAAAGGATTATTACTTTTCGAAAAAGTTATGATTTTTTCGAAAGGTTATAACTTTTTCTAAAGAGATTACTATAATATCCCAACTTAAAAATTAATTTAATATACTTTAAAAGTAGATAATTTTTCATATTGAAGGATTATGAGTTTTCGAAGGTTGTGACCTTTTCAAAGAGTTGTAACTTTTTGTATTTTTTAAAAGGTTTTGACTTTTTTGAGGAGTTGTGACTTTTTCGAAAAGTTGTAAATTTTTCAAAGAGTTATAACATTTTGAAGAATTATGACTTTTCCGAAGGGCTGTGACATTTTTGAAGGAATGTGACTTTTTTGAAGGGCTTTTCAAAGGTTGTGACTTTTTTGAAGGATTATGATTTTTTCAAAAGGGTTGTAGCTTTTTTGAAGGGTTGTGACTTCCGCGAAGGATCGTTACTTTTCTGAATGGTTATCACTTTTTCGAATGGTTGGGATAGACTACAGTACCATTTAATTAGAAACATGCATTTTGAGTTTTGTTGATGCCTATTGGATTATTTAATTGATTTTTAAATAAATTATTTAAGAAAAATAAAAATAAAAATTATGTGATAATGCCAAAGGCCACATTAATCAATTTAGAATTAATTGTTTTTCCTCAATTAATTGAAAAAATATGTAAGATTTTTTTCTTCTTTCAGATGTAAATAAAATTTACACCAAAAAGAAAAATGTAAAAAGAAGATGCCGAAGGAAATAATATATTTATAGGAAGTCAAATATTTTCAAGACACCTTAATCAATTGATTTGAGCAATTTAAGAGAATAAATTATTTTCAATCAAAATCTCCTTATTAGTTTATGCCAATTAAAATTATTACTTACATATTGAAAATTCTTTAAAAAAAAAAAAAAAAAAAACTTTTTCGTATCTTCCTTCTTCCTATTTTTTCAAAAATTGCTATACATTGTTGATATTTTACTAAAATCTGTAAAAAGAAGATGCTGAAGGAAATAATATATTTATAGGAAGTCAAATATTTTCAAGACACCTTAATCAATTGATTTGAGCAATTTAAGAAAATAAATTATTTTCAATTAAAATCTCCTTATTAGTTTATGCTAATTAAAATTATTACTTACATATTGAAAATTCTTTAAAAAAAAAAAAAAAACTTTTTCGTTTCTTCCTTCTTTCTATTTTTTCAAAAATTGCTATACATTGGTAATATTTTACTATTAGAATTTGAAACAATAAAACTCCTGTTATAACCTAAAATAAAATATCTTATAAATGTTAATTACAAAATTCTCTAAAATTATTTAGATTGAGCGGGTAGAATTAGGCAAGTCACACCCCAAGCCGAATTTTAGTCAATTTAAGCTCAAAGTAAATTTGGACGAATCATAAACCAACCAGATTTCTATCTAAACCCATTTTATATAATATCTTTCAACTCAACCCGCTCATTTTGTCATCCTAACTTAAAAGCATCTTAGCTACTCTTTTTGACTTTCTAAAGGATACTTTAATGAATACTATTTCAAAGTTTATGGTCTAGCAAGCTTAGCAACATATTCACAAACAGGAGCTTTTCTTTTATTTTCTCATGTGCCTAGTGTTGCCAATTTTGTAGCATATCATATTTAAAAACTCCAGCAATTTCGTTTAGGTAGTCCAGAAAAGATCTTTCATAAAATTTGACAAGGCATAGCTACATCTTTCCAGAGTCTTCTGAGAAACAATATTTTGGTGAAAAGGTAGTTCTTCCCTACTGCAACCATAAAGTTAAGACAGTTGACCAGTTGACTGATCAGTCTGTCCATATCAAAACAGAAAATATGCATGAATAAGAAGCTGAACCTCCCAAGAGCAATTGAACTTCTCTAGCACTTGCATAGGTGATCCATAATATACACACAATCAGAGTTAAAAATCTGGTGATGCATGTTTACGGTTGCTAACAAGAATCTTGAATTGTGCCATGTTAAAGCAAATTCTTTCTTCTGATCCAGAAGTCCCTTGTCCAATACCACATGCAGAACCATGCGGTCAGTAGGTTCAATCATTGATCTTTCAAAACTTTGTTTAGAGCATCAAAAACAATCTGTAAAGTAACATCCTCCACGATGATGACCTTATCCCTGGATTTTGACCCAGAACCTATAGAAACTTGTCTTTTTTTGACCCCAACAACCTGTCCAAAATGAAGTGAAATTTTACCCTAGGACTTGTAGATTTTGTTCATGTTAATCACAAATAACAAGTATACAAGGAATCGGAGCTTCTTTTCATCTAAACAATCTTAACCAAACCCAGTTTCAAGTGGCTGTCTCCGTAATTGGTTTCCAAGTGAACATAGGAATATCAAATGAACAAGTACAAGAAAGTAGGAAGGTGTGGAGGTCGCGAATTAGAGTAGCTGGCTAATAGGTTAGTAGTATTAGGTGATATCTGGCCGTGGGGTATTAGTAGGGTAGAAGGTTTAGTCGTGCGTTTATATCTTGTGTTGTCTTTAGCCGTGTTATATATGTTATTACTATCATATTTGCAGAGTATCATGTGCTTTTCATTATTAATTTCTCTTTCTCTTTCCTTTTCTATCCGTTCAATTTTTTCATATCTAGTTTAATTTGCTTATTGGTTTTCGAGACCAGGAAACAACATCTCTACCTCTATGAGTTCTCCCCTCCCCAGACCCCACTTGTGAGATTCCACTGGATATGTTGTTGTTGTAGTCTATGTCTGTACGTGCAGCTGTTAGCAGTTTATCATAGGCTGGTACCAAATAATGGAAGAACAAATAAGAACAGAATAGATGATACAAATGATGAAAACAAATATAAATAACAATGAATTCC
The DNA here is from genome assembly GCA_026153255.1 of Solanum medicagineum. NCBI lineage: Eukaryota > Viridiplantae > Streptophyta > Magnoliopsida > Solanales > Solanaceae > Solanum > Solanum medicagineum. The sequence goes on from JAPFFP010000070.1 coordinate 12,903,241, forward strand.
CTAAGCAATTGTCTTACCAAATTGCTTATCAGATGCCAGAGGCTCCCTATGAATGCTTTTTCAGAGGATATTAAAGCAAAATATAAGTTTATCAAAATCAACTCCAGAGAAATCTTTTTGAAGGTTTTCTTACAACAAGCACTCCATTCTTTTCCTGTCAAGATATTTACTCCAGCCATGATCTATTATATGGTATGTTAGCAGTTACCTTTTGTTTTTCTGATAAGCAAGATATCCCAAAGTACCAGCGGCACAAGGTTCAAAACTCAAGTATATAATGGGCTTCCCTCTATCCTTTACCACTTGAACATCAGGTTTTTGTCTATGGCAGGGTTCAACTTCATGGAAGACTTTTGCTACACTCTTGCCACTAGACCAAAGCCCTTGGGGGGGGGGGGGGGGGCAGTTAATTAGGACACTTGCTTCCTAATATGCAAGTATTTTCCCTCTCCAAGATCCAAACAAAACAAGACAGTATTATTCCAGTAACATTTTTCTCTCGGCTTCCTTTTGAAGACATACCAACTCAAGATGAAAATCACCCATGAGAAAAAAGGAAGAAAAATATCACTAGTATAATTGTACTAAACTTCTATTGCAGGGAAGTTAGAAAAGTAAATTATGCAGCCAAAAAGTATCGACTATTCCGAAGTATCTCAGAAAATCAAAAGTACCATAAAATCATTGATCCGACAATAGAAAATCTACATAAGTATTAAGTAAAGATCGCCATCAGAAACTTTTTTCCTCTGCAGTCGGCCCAATTTTTCCTTCCTCTTCTTTTCCCTCTCAGGAACTTGGCTGGAAATGCTACCTGAGGGATTTCTTTCAGCTGGCAGCTAATGTCTTTGGCTTTACCACCCTCACCCTTACCTCTTTCTTCGGAAACCTCCACCCCATGAAAATCCATTCAGAAACTAATATCCAAAAACCATCTCTAAATGAGACACATTAAAAGTTAAAGACAGTTTTCTTAGGCACGGAAATTACTATGTCATTGTTGCTGGAGTTGTGGCTTACAGGTTATTCCATCACCCTCTCACTTCTGTCTCTCTCAATCCACACTCTGAACAACCCCACAAGTCGACAAATATCTTTATAAAGTTAGCCAACTGACTCCATTTTTTAGGTGTTATTTCTCCAGTGCGGAGTTTATGTTATGACTCCATTGGATGCCATCATCATAGTCATACTTACCAAAACCAAACCTTTCAGTCAAGGGTTTGCTCGGTCTTGATAATTCTGTGAAAGGCTCACTTGAGACGCGCTTAAGCAATAAATATAGATGCAAAATAGGATGTCCACTTCACCTTACTTATGCAGAACTTCGGTGCAGGCTCCAAGTAGCTAATACATGCAACTTATCGCCCATGGGTTCCGACCTAAGGAGAGCAATACAAAACACAAAAGAATCTACCTAATTCTTTGATAGGTAAATTCTATGTCCAAATATGATTCCGGAATCCATAGGCCCCAAGTTTTACGACTTCTTTGATATACAGGATTATAGCTCGAAGAACATCCATGCAATTAATCCCCAAAAAGAGGGAAAAGAAAAAAAAAGAAGCTGTAAATTCAAGCTTAATCGGGGAATCAATTCAAGGTGGAAAAACAGCTGAACTAATTGAATGAAAGAGCAGGCTAAATTGATGATGTTGTACAAGCACATGGTACCCTATACGAATATTGAATGAAAAGATGGACTTACGGAGCTTAGATAATCGACAAGTGCAGCATTCGCTTCACCAGCTTTAGCAGGTGCGTCAATCTGGACCCCAACTGCATCGTCATTCAAGTCTGCAAATGTCATAACAATGATTTCAAATGAAAATCGACAATTTTACGGACCAAAAGAAAGGATCGAGAAAAGGGAGAAGATGAGGGGACCAGTTACGGTGGCTTGCTTGGAGCCTGGCTTGGCATGGATGGTGATGGAGACGGAGGACGGAGGAACGGCCCGAATACATGCTGGAAATTTGGGAGTTAAAACTGCCGGCCCCCGTGACTGAGTTAACTCGGTTGAGTTTTTTTTAGGTTTCCCTTTCTTGGAGGGAGGCATCTGTAAAATGTTATGTGTTTCCCACGATCGACGATCTTAGGGAAAGAGAGTGAGCAATAAGACACCTTTTTCATCTCACTCTCATTAGTTTACTTCCGATTGATAAAACTTTTCACATATAGGGTGTGGTCGGTACTTAATGGAAAATATTTTCTCAGAAAATGATTTCTTATTTTTTCACGTTTGGTAAGTAAATGAAAATTATTTTATATTATTTGGTTAGTGAATAAAGATATTTTTTTAAAAATATCTTTTATTTTGACTAGAGAATAAAAATATTTTTTAGAAAAATAGTTTCCGATATGAAAATTAACTCCAGTAATTGATTCGAGACTCTACCCCGACATTTGATGCGGGATCTAATCAACTTTTGACCTAAGATTCGACTTTTAGATTTAAACTTGAATTTGTCTTTCAAACCAAAATTCGACCACACTCGACTCCCGACCTAACTTTCAAATAATTTATTTCTTTTCTCAAAAATATCTTTAGGTTGGCGGGGGTCCGGGGGCAAGGGATTGGGGCTAGTAATAGAGTTAAAACATAAAATTATCAAAATTTAAAATATTTTCAAAAATAAATTCTTTTTTTAATGTGTAGGGGATGGGGGAGTCAGGATAATGGTGGGGTAAAAAATAAATTTTAATTTTTAAAAAAATTAATTTTTGTATTTTTTTAATTGGGGGTTAGAGGGGGGTTGAGGGAGGTGGGGCTGGTAAGCAGGTCAGGATTGAGGGTAGCATTAAAAAATTGGAACTTTCATAGTTTGAAATATTTTTTATTTTAATTTTTTTCGATGGAATGAGGTTTCAAGACCCAAGCTAGGTCCTAAGTGTTAAAAGATGATCGGAACCCGAGAGACTACAACCAAGCTATCTTACATATCAAAAATGAGCATTTATAAGGCATAATAAGCATCACACATTATAGTCAATAAAGGAGCAAAATTGTAATATTGTAATGACCTAGACATTATCCGACTTGGTTGGAGCTTAAAAATCTCAATTTCAGGGAGTTTTAGACCAAGGTGACACTTCAAGAGAGACCTCACGGTCTCTGTGAGGTCACACGGCCTGTGTGGCCTCCAATGCGTGACAGTTGGCCTAAAAAATTAGATGTTGGCCTTGGTGAGGAGTTTCAAGCTAAGGCACACTACACTTGGACCCAAAACGGCCCGTGTATATAACAGCCCGGACCCACACGTGCATATATTATCCGCTTTGCCAGTCATGGGTCGCCCATGCACCAGCGCACGGTTTTGTTTCTCCTAGGTTTCCCCGGGAAAAGGCCTATGCACATGTAAGT
>JAPFFP010000070.1:12913390-12925787 GCA_026153255.1 Solanum medicagineum
ATAGCATGGGTAATAGAGATTCAAACTTAAATCAACAATACATTATGAAATTCAAGTAAAGACATAAGTAAAATTCATATTTAAATCATAATATAGATTACCCATGTATAAATAAGGCTTAAAAAGGGACATGCACATTCATAACTTCATAACTTCAATGCAATCATCATATAGGGCTTAAATCAACTTAAAATCATCAAATAAGCATAGCCCATACTTCAATTGATTTTAATAAACAATAAAATTGAAAACCCAAATTTAAAGTAGCTAATATTCCATGAAATTGAGTGTAAAAGAGTTTGGGTCTTCTTGGTTGATTGGAGCTAAGAATTAATCCCACATACCTAAGCTAATGAAGAAGCTATTCAAGAAGAAACTTGAAGAAGAATGAGCCTTTCTTTGATTCCCAATCTTAGATTCACAAGAGTCATTTGAGAGAGTTCTTAAGAGTGACTTGAGAGAATGTTAAGTATGAGGAATGAATTTGAATGAGAGGAGTAGAGTTTAGGTCATTTGGAGGTCTTACGATAGCATAGGAAGTCATAAAACACCCCTAGGAGAAGCCACAATTACAAAAAAAATCATTAATGAAGCGAAATAACATTTTTTGCCAGGGACCTTGTAAAGAGGTCTCAGGGTCCATACAAGGTCTCACGGACCGTGAAACCCTCCCATGAGACCATACTTAGCCAAATCTCAGAAAACACTACACAGGTGGGCTTTACGAAAATGGGCATAACTTCTTGATCCAAACTCGAAATGAGGTGAAACTGGATGTATTGGAAAGCTAATTCAAAGGGCTTCAATTTGATAGGTAGTGGGCTACCCAATTCATTTTGTGCTAAGAGATATGACCATTTAAAGTTGACCATTCTATCGGTTCTTGTGAAAAGCTTAGCTAATGGAATTCCTTTGAACTTGGCCTGATGTAAGAGACCGATGATGGCCCTAAACAACATAAATAAGCTCGAATTAAGGGCTTGAAATTTAACTTGGCTTGAGCTTAGAGATCCCATACTTAGAAAAATTCAACATAGGCATCCATATGATTGGTTATACGGGTCGTCCCAAGCCATATGGTCCATGTACTCCTCCATAGCACTTCACTTAGAAAATTCTCCACGACGAAGTTCTGAGATGGTGATCTAATACTTAGAAAATGTTTACTCTGGCACATATATGGGGGACCTCACGGACTGTCAAGAGTCATCTAGTCCGTGAGACGATCTGTGTGACATGCCTTGACTTCAAAACTGTGAAGTTTCAAGGCAAAGGCTACCACACGGTCTGTGAAGCCTCACACGGCCCGTGTTGGGTCCATGTTTGGTATGCCTTAGTCCCAAACTTCATGTTAAAGCCCATGCACCCCACACAAGGCCAAGGGCGACTCCAAGAAGGCTCCACACGGTTCATATAGCCTCACACGGACCGTAAAGGCTTCCATGGAGTGTCACCTTTGTCCAAAAACTTTTCGGAACCAAATTTCCAAGATCCATTGAGGTTGTACAAAGTCCGGGTCCTTACATTAGGGACGTTAAAATGTACGCATACCTTACCACTACCACAAAGATAGAGAGGTTGTTTCCTGGGAACCCTCATCTCAAAAAATCCATAAATAAAATAAATTAGATATGGAGAATAAAAAAAAGGAAAAGAAAAAGAAAAAAAGGAAGAACAACTAATGACGAAAAGCACATGATAGTATGTAAATGCGATGAAATTAACATATATAAGATGGATAATGATAACATAGAATATAAAGACACGACTTATACTACTGCCCTACTATACCTCAAGGCCAGACATCAACCTAACTCCACCAACATATTAGCCTGGTGCTCTAATTCGCGACCTTCACTCCTTTTTATCACACAATACTTCAGAGGCAAGCCTCCATTTCGTCTATGCTGTCCCAATATGATGTGTGACATCATCGTCAATATCGTCACTACTCTAGATGATGAATCCAATATATTTAAAATTATAACTTTTGGGAATTGGATGAGTGGCAAGCCTCACATCAATATTTGTTTCATCTCTCGGAACACATAATTTGCACTCCAAGTATTCTGTTTTGGTTCTGCTCTGTTTGAACCTTTTGGATTCCAAAGCTTGTCTCTAAACCTCCAATTTAATCATTAACTTTAGCCTGAGTTCATCAATCAGTACTATGTCATCCGCTAATAGCATACACCATGGAACCTCCTCCTGAATAGACCGTGTCAACTCATCCATCACCAAGGCAAACAGGAAAGGGCTCAACACAGATCCTTGATGAAGTCACATCTCGACAGGAAAATACTCTGAGTTTTAATAATTAAAAATTTTAAATGAACTTTGAGTTTGGACTCTTATTATTTTTAATACTCTATTTTATTTTTATTTTTAATTTTTTTTAATTCGATCCACGGGCCCGCCCAACTCATATTGCAAAAGCCCCACAAATCAGTAGGCTTATTCAGGTCGGGCTAAAAAGCCCATTTTTTAAATGTGCTCCAAAAATTGTAGCCCAAACCTACTAAATCACAAGTTGGGCCTGTCCAACGGGCGTAGCCCATATTGACGGTTCTAATTGTTTTATATAGTTTCATAATAGTGGTATAGATAGTTTGGATATAATTTTTTTTTGTTTTGGCCATTATTTCGGTTCATTTGCCTTTTTTTTCCGTCTTTTAGGTTTCGTACCATGCTCTACGTAATCCATGACTCAACGATGCAATTCCAAACGTAGTTCTAGTGGTTTTTCTTTATGAGGAAAGAAACAACTTGGAAAGAGCCCGGAAAGAGAGAAATTTCTCTTATATAACCATCCAACGGGCAAAGGACAAACTTACACCATCCAAGACGCAAACGAAGATAGAAAAGTCATAAAGTAATTATGAAATATCCTAGTCAGACTTTAATTGCATCTTTCATTTTCTCAACGCTATGGTTAGAGTTTTGGAAAATATCCCTAACAAGAAGCTGACTCAGCTGTTACCTATCAACGTGTTAATTATTACTACCATTTAAAATTGGAAATATCCACAGGGTATATTTAGTTTAGTATACAAAAGAATACTCAGCAAAGAGTATATCACACTACATACATTTTCCCATCCATGTGTCATGGCTAACTTAACATTCACCTTCATGCTTGTATTTGCAGCTATTGAAATCGGAGCTCAGCCTCAGAAGCAACCTTCTAACATAACCTTAGGTTCTTTTCTTTATCCAAACCGAAATCCGAGTTATTGGCTATCTTCTTCACGTCTTTTTTCATTTGGTTTCTACCAAAAAGGGGATGGTTTTGATGTTGGCATATGGCTACGTGATAAAACTGTCGTTTGGACTGCTAATAGAGATGATCCTCCACTTCGTTCGGATGCATATATCGAGTTCACAGAGGAAGGCAAACTTGTAGTATGGACAAAACAGAACATGAAAATCATTGCAGAATCTCCACAGACAGTAACTTCAGCATCCATGCTTGATTCTGGTAACTTTGTTATCTATAACAAAACAGATGTTGTTTGGGCGAGTTTTGATTATCCAACAGACACCATCCTGGCCGGTCAGAGTCTAACATCAGGCCACAGCCTTGTCTCTAGGGTTAGTGAAGTTGATCATTCAAGTGGAAGATTTTATCTTAGTATGCAGGCTGATGGGAACCTTGTTGCCTACCCAACCAATTACATAAATAGACCGGAGGCTTCCTATTGGGCTTTTATGCTACAAAGCAGAGGAGAATTTGGTGATGTTAGCTCAGTTTTCCTAGGTCTTACTCCAACAGGCCAACTCTTTCGGAATGCTTCTAATGGTTTTCGTTTCAAAGTGAATACCATAGCAAATGCCTCTAATCAATCATCAACCAACAACGCAGCAGTAATTTATCGTGCAACTCTTGATCCTGATGGGATTTTTAGGCTTTATACACACAACATTGACAACTCGAGCTTGGAAATCAATTGGTCAACGCTGAAAAATCAATGCCAAGCCCGAGGCTTCTGTGGTGTAAACAGTTATTGTACTGCAAGAAGTGGCAGCAGCATAGGTGATTGTTCTTGCTTTCCTGGATTTTCATATGTCAACCCTGCAATGAAATTCCAAGGCTGCTATAGGGGATTTGTTTATGAAGAGTCTTGCGGAAGCAGCAGAGACTCAACATTGGACTACAATGTCACGGCCATTCAATACTTGAAACTTGGAGGATATCCATTCTCTCAAGTCTCATTGGTTGAGCAGGACTGTAGAAATTCTTGCTTGGAAGATTGTACTTGTTGGGCTGCTCTATACATGAATGGACTTTGCAGCAAATTTAAGCTTCCATTAATTTATTCGACACTTGATCCAACTGATGAGTCTGTCAAGACCTTTGTCAAGCAGAGCTATAACATCTCCCAAATGGCAGGTCACTCTATTCCTTATCCTGGGAAAACAGGGAACAGAAATAATAGTCCGAAAGTGATAATCTTGATTCTATCCCTGGTTCTTGGTTCTGTAGCATTTCTGTTTACTGTTGTTATATTTTCTACAGAAGCAGAGCGGACCAATACCAAAAACTATTGGAAAATCCATATTTGGGGCCAAACGAAGAGTTTACTCTTCGATCATTTTCGTACAGCGAGCTTGAGAAAGCCACTGAACATTTCAAGGAAGAGATACTACATGGTTCATTCGGAAACCTCTATAAAGGAATTCTATCAGAAGGTAACAGAACGGTTTCTGTAAAACGACTGGAGAAAATCGGGGATGAAGGAGAAAGGGAATTTAAAGCAGAAATGACAGCAATTGGGCAAGCTCGTCACAAAAACTTGGTTCATTTGCTTGGGTTTTGCTTGGAGGGGTCTGAAAAAATTCTTGTGTACGAGTACATGAGCAATGGATCACTTGCAGATATCCTATTTAATTCTGAAACAAGGCTTTCTTGGGAGAAAAGAATGAGACTTGCGCTGGACATATCAAGGGGAATACTTTATCTGCATGAAAAATGTGAGACTAGCATAATTCACTGCAACATAAAGCCACACAATATCCTAGTAGATGATTCGTGGACGGCTAAAATCTCTGATTTTGGGCTTGCAAAGTTTCTGGCGCCTGATCAAGTAGGAAAACAACTTCAGCTTAAAGGAACAAGAGGGTATTCGGCACCAGAGCTGCAGAATAGCACCTTAATCTCCGATAAGGTAGATGTTTATAGCTACGGAGTGATGCTCTTGGAGATTATATGTTGTAGAAGTAATATGAATGTTAACGTCTCAACGGAGGATGAAATCTTTCTTCCTTCTTGGGTATACAAATGCTTTGTTGAGACCGATCTCATAAAGCTAGTGAGAGATGAGGAAGTAGATTTGAAGTCCTTGGAGAGGATGGTGAAGCTTGGATTATTATGCATTCATGATAATCCTGATCTGCGCCCTTCTATGACGAATGTGGTTCTCATGTTAGAAGGTACTATGGATACACCATTCTTGGCATGGTATTAACTCTCCTACACTTTGTTTGGATGGTTGCTACATTTGGTTTTAGTGTATCATATTATATTATGTTGTGTTGTGTTGTACAATATTGTTTTTATGAATGTAATGTTTAGAAAAATTGTATCGTTTCCATGGTTACAAACTGCCATACAACAATAATTTAAAGGATAAACCTATAAGAAAAAGTAGAATACGAGATAGGTCATTATAAAAAAGATAGGGTAAAGAATAAATAAAATTATTAAATAATAAGCAAAGACAAATTGTGAATAAAAATAATGTGAAGACTCAGTTACATTCAATTGATTTTTATATAAAACGAGACTTTTGTCATTACATAATGATACGATACATTAAGATTTAATTGCCATATCAAAACTAATAGCACAATACATTACAATATAGGAGTAACATATAACACCATCCAAACAAGCTGTAATTAGAGGAAAATGGCAGATGGAGTGCACAAAAGTGGAGGAGTGCATGACGAAACTTGGCTGGTTGAAAATGGATTCTTCCATCAAAACTAGTATTTTTCACACGGTTTAAGAGTCAGCTAAAAAGTTACTAATAATTCCACTTCAAAATAGTCATAAGATCCCACAAACTTTAGGTGTGAAGTTAAAAAAAGGAGATGAGTTTGAAGGGAATTATATATTCTCCATTTTTTTTATACATTGAGCATCAGGCCTTTGATGTCACTCAAGTTACACTCCGAAATGATTAAAAGGTGTATAGGTCGTTTATCAAATATAAACCCAACTATTATGTTGGTGATGATCCCACAAGGAATGTACATACGATTCAAAGAACGAAGTACATTTTGATCTAATTAATTGTAATTGGAGATAACGAGATAATGAATTTATCATGGAAAATTTAGAGAAAATTGTAACCACCCCAAAATGTGATCGAAAATATGCCTCGGAAGTGCCCAGAATCGTAATTTTCATATATCTCCAAATTCGTGCATTATTTCAAAAATTCAACTTCATATTCTTGTTCAGGGGGTCAAATTTAGGGGGGAAGGGGTCTAAATCGATTTTAGAGCGAATGAATCGCAATTTCAAATTTTGAAATGACGAATTCCAATAGCTACTGCGCGCCCTCCCCGCGATGCACAGCAGTGTTAAAATGGGGGCAGTTTTTCTGACTTCGGTCCAAGACTTTAAGTCTTGGGCCTAAGTATTCCCATATGTGAAAATACCTATACTTAGCCTTATTTCACCCTTATATCACCCAAAACATTCCCCAATATTCACTCAAACACTTAATCTTATTTCTCTCAAAATTCAAGTCTCAAACCCTCATCCAGATCTCAAGATTCTCCTTCAAGCTTCAAGTCTCCATCTACAATCTTCATCAAGTTCATCTCCAAAGCTAAGGTATGTGAGTTTCTTTCATGGGCTCCTTTCACCCATATACCCAAGCTTTCTTTTCCTCAAAATTGCATGATTTGAAGTTGATTTACTCATGGGTCTTAACTATTATGAAAATCACTGCACACTATGTTTGGGCTTATGAAAGTGTGATTATTTTAATATGTTTTGAGCTATGGATCTAAGATCTATTGAAGGATTTGATGAAGGGTTTTGATGTATATTGCTTGAGGGTGTTACCTAGTATTGATTGATGGATTTGCATTGGGTTTACTTGCATGTTTTCACTCTTGAATTGCACGGTTTTACACTAACACTACACACCCGCCAAGTGTTTAATAAAATGTCCGGTTTATGATTCTTGAGTTGTTAAAGGCCTAATGCTTGGTATATGACATATGACATATATGACTTTACAATGATGAAAGTATGTCGTATACGTGTTAATTTCGTGATTAGCTTCTATAGTGCTACATGTTGACCATAACCTTGTTGAAGGGTTAGTACCTTGACCAATTTGATGGAGGGTGTTAAGCCCATTAACCGTGTTAAAGAGTTGGTACCTTGACCACTTTGATGGAGGGTGTTAAGTCCATTAACCTTATTAAGGGGATGGTACCTCGACCACTATCTAGGGGGTGTTAAGCTTGGATTTCGAGTACTAGTTGTTTGGTCTATGATGATGGCCTCTTCTTATCTACGTAATAGGTTCTATATAAGCATGTTTTACTTCAAGTATCATTCATACATGTCATATCGATAGTATGCTATTTATTGCTTATGATTATGCATCTTGATCATGTTGTCTATCTCTTGTTGCATTGCATCCTACATACTTAGTACATTCAAACGTATTAATGCATACTCTATGCTACATGATATCACCATGTAGGAACCGGAGCTCCATTTGGCCATCCTCCTCCTCCACGTGACTAGTGCGATTGTCTCTCAATCTAGTTAGTGACTCCTCTATTCCGAGGATGTTGGTCTACGTTTCTTTGCTATGTATTGATACTTTCGTCTTTATTGCTACTTTGACAATGAGGGTGATCCCGGTTGCTTTATCTTGGCCCTAGCTAAGTATTTATGTTTGGAGGTATTGTTGGACGAGTTGTGTATCATACTTGAGCTTTGACTCATCAATGATATTTAAGTGTTAGTCTCTCTTTTCTCTTTCTCTTAGCCCCAATTTTCCTTGTTTATGTTTCTTATGTTGTTTTGCCTTGCTTCCGCGATCAAGGATGTGTGTATGATATGTTAAGAAGCTTGTTTAGGGTTCCTTTGGGTTCCCCATCCGCTGGTCACGTCTAGGACCTAGGCTTGGGTCGTGGCAAAGATAGTATCAAAGCACTAGGTTGTTAGATCTTCGGAGTCCAACACACTGCGTTGATTAGGGTCTTATTCATGGTTATGTTGTGCACCACAACTATGAGTAAGAGGCTATGAGACGTTTAGGAAATGTTTCCCTTCTTCATGGTCAATGTCATGCTATAGAGTTGAGGTAAGGTTATTTTTCCGTAACGATTATTCTTTGATATGATAGATCATGCCTAACAAAAGAGGAAGACGAGCCCCCACTCCCAAGGAGCAACCGGCTAATGGAGAGCTCCGGGATTCTCTCACTTTACTAGCCCAAGTTGTGGCTAGTCAAGCCAACCAAGGGGCCCAAACCCCTCATGCTCCTACTCCGGCATCTCGAGTGAGGGACTTCATGAGGATGAATCTGCTGGTATTCTATGGGTCAAAGGTTGATGAAGACCCTCAAGAGTTCATTGATGAGGTCAACAAGGTATTGGTTATCATGGGAGTTAGATCGGAGGAAAAGGCGGAGTTGGCGGCTTACCAACTCAAAGGGGTAACACAAATATGGTTTAACCAATGGAAGGAAGAGAAGGGGGTTGACAATGTGGTTCTATGGGAGGAGTTCAAAGTAGCCTTTCTTAATCGGTTCTTCCCACTTGAGCTTAGAGAAGCTAAATTGGTGGAGTTCATGAACTTGAAACAAGGTGCTATGAATGTGAGGGAGTATGTCTTCAAGTTCAACCAACTATCTAAATATGCTCCCCACTTGGTTTCTGACCCAAGGGCTAGGATGAACAAGTTCGTGATGGGTGTCTCCGACTTGGTGACTAAAGAGTGCCAGTCCACTATGTTGTTTAGTTGACATGGACTTGGCCCGCTTGATGACATATGCCGGACAAATGGAGGAGGAAAAGTTGAGGAAGAGGAGAGGTAAGTAGGCCAAGCGGGCCCGTGGTGAAAGAAAGTTCCAAAGTTAGTGGTAGTATGGTACTTTATGATAGGTGCCCAAAGTGTGGGAGATGCCATGATGGCCCGTGCTTGAAGAAAACTAATGTTTGTTATGGTTGTGGAGAGAAGGGTCACAAGATAATATATTGTCCTCATAGGTACAAAAAGGGTAGAGGTGGTGATGTTGATAAAGGGAATGCTCCAAGACATAATCGGTTCTATGCTCTTCAAAGAAGGAAAGGAGGGGAAGAGGTGCCCAATGATGCTACCGGTATGTTAGAGGCTTTTCTTGATACTTTGTGCATGCTTTGATGGTTCCGAGGGTTACTTTTCCTTTCATTGTTCCTTTTGTTGCTAGTAGGGTATGATTATGTGAGTCCATTATTGCTAGAAGGATAGGGGTGGTTCATGTTCTTATTGCATGGGGTCTTGTCTTGAGATTTTGGTTGAGCTTAGTTCGTGGATTGGAGGTCTTGAAGTGGTTTGGCTACTTGCATTGGTGCTTCCAATAGGCATAGAACCCGTAAGGTTGTGATATGATAGTTTTGGATGGTTGATTTGTTTGGACAACTACAATGGGATAGTTACTTTTCTAAGCTTGATATTTGTTTCGTCTTTTTTCTCTAAGTGAGAATGAGGGTAGGTGATATTCCTAAGTATCTTTCCGGATTAGGGGTGAGCATTTGTATTGTTGGAGTTATTTGGTTGTTTGCACCGGCTATGTTTATGTGTTTCAGGAATAAGGTCTTAAAACCCTACTTTGGCATGTTTGTGGTAGTCTTGAGTGGTGGTGCATTGATTTAATTAGAGCTTGTGAATTATTTGGTGGTAGTGTTTCAAGTCTTGGGAAATGAGAGGTTGTTTGCTAATTATGATAGGAGTGAATGGAAGATAACAAGAAGGTGGTTAGAATTCTATAAGGGTCATGACATGAGTGTGCATCATTTTTCCCCGGGAAGTTTAATGTTATGGTTGATGCTCTAAGTAGCCTAGCATGTAGTGGTGATGGTGGCAAAGAGGTGACTTGAGGGGTCCATTGTTTGGCTAGATTGGGGCAAATTAGGTTGGAGGAAGTTGAGCATAGGTTTAGTATTCTTGATGGTTTCAAATCTTCTTGGGTTGGAGAGGTCTAGGTTAAGCAAGACCTTGATTCCATCTTGTTAGGGTTGGAAGTTTTAGGTGAAGAGATGGTTGAGTGGAGGTTGTCTTCAAAGGGAAAGATGGTGGTTCATGGTACCGAGTGGACTAGGTGAGTTTAAGGTTGACAATTGAATTTATGGTTTGTGAGTCTTCATAGGGTGTTGAGGAAGGTTAGTGAGGTTGCGTACAAATAGGAAGTGCCTTTGGATGCGGATACAGTTTGTCTGGTTCTTCATGTTTCTAGGATTGAAGAGGTGCGTTGGTGATTAAAGTGTTATAGGACTCTTGAGGTTGTGTACGTTGTGGGGGATGAGTTGGCCTATGAAGAGGTCCAATGGAGAAGTTGGGTGGATATGAGTAAAGGTTGATTTATGAGGATGTAGTGTTTGTCAAGTCCCATTAGGAGAATCGTCAAGTTGAGAGTGTCTTTCGGGGAGCCGGAGCGGGCATGGAAAAGCGATACCCGTATCTCTATTATTCTATTCAAGATTATGATAACATGTCAAATTCCTTTTTGTGATTTCATGTCTCATGTTCTAGCCCCTAGGTCATTTGCATGCTTTCTTGTTTACATTGAAAGGGTTCACAACGATTTTACGCTTATGTTGAGATTTCGAAAATGGTGTTTTAAATGTGTTGTTGCATTCATGTTGGGGCTGATCTCTTTATGATTACTCTTCTCATATACATTTCTTTGACATCCTGGGACGAATGTTCCCAAGGGGGAGATATTGTAATGACCCCAAAAAGTGCCCGAAAATGTATCTCTGAAGTGCCCGGAATCGTAATTTTTATATATCTCCAAATCAGTGCGTTATTTCGAAAATTCAACTTCATATTGTTGTTTAGGGGTTCAAATTTAGGGATGAAGGCATCTAACACCGATTTTAGAGTGAACGAATCACAATTTGCAATTTTGAAATGACGAATTCCAGTAGCTACTATGTGCCCTCCCCGCGACGCCCAACAGTGTTAAAATAGGGGCAGTTTTCTGACTTCGGTCCAAGACTAAAGTCTTGGACCTAAGTGTTCCCTTATGTTAAAATACATATACTTAGCCTTATTTCACCCTTATATCACCCAAAACTTTCCCCAGTATTCACTCAAACACTTAGTCTTATATTTCTCTCAAAATTCAAGTCTCAAACCCTCATCCGTATCTCAAGATTCTCCTTCAAGCTTCAAGTCTCCATCTCCAATCTTCATCAAGTTCATCTCCAAAGCTAAGGTATGTGAGTTTCTTTCATGGGTTCCTTTCACCCATGATGCCCAAGCTTTCATTTTCTCAAAATTGCATGATTTGAAGTTGATTTACTCATGGGTCTTAACTATTATGAAAATGTTGAGCTATTTATGATCTATTGCATGCTTGTGAGTCAAGTGACTTTACGATCATGATAAGTTTGTATGTATGTACATAATGCATGAGAAGTATCTCTTGTTGGGGGTGACATGCCCAACCGGTGACATGCCTTGACCACCTTGTCAGGGGGTGGGGGTGGGGGTGACATATCTGTACTACCACGTTGAAGGGTATGTACCTCAATCACCTTATCGGGGGGGTGGGGGGAGGGGGGTGACATGCCCATTCTACCACATTGAGGGGTATATACCTAGACCACCTTGTCGGGGGGTGATATGTCTGTACTACCATGTTGAGGGGAATGTACCTTGACCACCTTGTCGGGGGGTGACATGCCTGTACTACCATGTTAAGGGGTGCATACCTGAATCACCTTCCAAGGGGGTGAAATTCCTTGGATTCCAAGTAGTAGTTTGTTTGGTCTATGATGATGGTCCCTTCCGACACATGTAATATGTTCTACATAAGTATGTTTTACTTTAAGCATTAATCATGCATGACATGTTGTTATTACACCTTTCCCTTGCTTATAGTTATGCATTTTGACTATGTTGCCTATCTCTTGTTGCATTGAATCTACATACTTAGTACATTCAAACGTACTAACGCATACTCTATGCCTATGTTAGACCCCGTAATTTAATCAACCGAAGATAATTGTTCAATTGGAAAAAAAGCTACGGCGAATATGGTGTACTTTAAATTAAGCAAGTTCGCGGTGCTTAACTGTAATAGGAGGGTGTATTTTAAGTTGGGGGTCGGAAGTCCTCAATTGGGTTTAAAATAAAAAGTTTGGGGACCTAAGT
>JAPFFP010000070.1:12925887-12936171 GCA_026153255.1 Solanum medicagineum
TATATAGTGTACCAACCTTGTAGGTGATAGGTTTCTTCATTATTACATGCTTAGTCGATTTCTCCTACGCAGTCGGTTGAACCCACTAGGTACATTTCAGTGTACTCACCCCTACTTTGTTTCCTCCCTGTAGATCAAGCACAGGAACCTCCACATGGTAGTTTGTCTTATCCCATCAGAGTCTTTCATTACCAAATTTAGCGGTGAGACTCAGACTTCGAGTCATCGTTGCTTCTTCTAGATTTTCTTGTCGGCTAACATCTGTATTAGACCTTGTATTTTCATTCAGACAATGTTGTATTTACTTACTCGTACTACTTTAGATGCTCTTGTACTCATGACTCCAAGTTTTGAGATTTCGTATAAAGTGTTGTGTTCGTTTTGCCTTAATTCTATTTTCTTTAGTCGCTATTCAATTTTAGATTGTGACATAGCGCTCCTTACCGAGTCTCAAAACTAAGACCTTTGGATATGATAGGAGAAGCTTATTCATACATTGCATCACATCCATTGAAGTTAACTTGAATTTTATCAGTCATCTATTGTTTTTGCATTTATCTTTATTTTTTTAAAATTATTTTGGCTGATTTGGATCTCAAGTACTCTTTGCCTGAACAGTTACAAGTTTTGTCCAATGAGAGATATGTTAACGAATTGCTAACTTTAGTTCGGGACACATGTTTTGATGGGGACAATTAAGATGGTAATTTACGCAAGGTTTCAAAGTGAGTGATCTTGCTAATATACTATACAAAGATAGTACAATAATATTGTATCTACTATTTAATTTTCTAAAATACTATCCTTTGAAATTCATTTTTATGGTAAATTGTACTTATTTTCATTTTTTGTTTAAAAAAAAGTAGTTATATATCAGGTGTTTACATCAAAGTGTATTAACTTATCATGATTAAGTAACTCAATAAGGTGAAATCATATAACTTGTTAAACATGATCATCACATAAAAGAAGTGTAACTTAAAATAAGAATTACACAAAAAAGAAAATTTAAATTTTAACGTTAAAATGATTACATTTTGATTTTATTTATGACATGATCTTGCTTTTTGTGTTTTGTTACAATTTCTTGTATTATGAAAAATTTCATTTTTGAGCTCAATTAAATTAATAAAAAAATCAAATTTATAAGTCGAGATATAATTCACGGATAATTTGACTAGTAAAATAAAAAAGGAAAATAGAAAAGGAAAGGCCACGGCGCGTCAAGCAGTCGTGGTCGAAAGGAACCCGTCACCGACCCACCCGGTCTTGTATGCTCCCCCAATGTCATTTCATTTCATTTCCCCTTTTCCACTTTTTTCAAAATAACAACCTTTTTCCTCGATTCATATATCTTTATCTGCACTCCTTCGCTTTGGTTTTGGGATTTGATTCGAAATTGATTGATTGCTATCCACGCCATCTATTTGATTGTTCTTGGAAAGAAAAAAGTTGATGGATCGTTTCAGGGATGATAAGCCAAAGGCATCGATGATGCTCAATAGATCAATGACCGTTCATAACGCTGCAAACCCAATTGAATTCCCTGAAAAAACTGTCTATTTCTACCCTTCACCTCCTTCTATTGAACGACATGGCTCCGTCAAGAAGCTCCACACCTCTTCTTTAGGGTCTTCTTTCAAGGGTACCGTCAAAAAGCTATGTTCTCTTTTCGAGTCTCGGAAACCATCCAATTTTCAACCCCAAAGCCCCACAAAGCTTGCTAAATCTGATTCTAGGGTTCCTGAGTTTGGCTGCACGCTGCCTGGAACAGAGGACTCTGTTGTTATATATTTTACTAGTCTTCGGGGGATTAGGAGAACCTTTGAGGATTGCTATACTGTAAGAATGATTCTTAAAAGTTTTCGGGTCAAAATTGACGAAAGAGATATTTCAATGGACAGTGCATACAAAAAAGAACTGCAGAATGTTTTGGGTCAGAAGAATGTTACTTTGCCACAAGTTTTCATCAAAGGCAAATACATTGGAGGAGCTGAAGTCATCAAGCAATTGAATGAAGTGGCTGAGTTGTCAAAGTTGTTAAGAGGACTGCCTCTTAGGCCACCTGGCTATACTTGTGAAGGATGCGGGGATATGCGCTTCTTACCTTGCTCCAATTGTGATGGAAGCAGAAAATATTTTGATGAGGACGAAGGACAGCTCAGGAGATGTCCACAGTGCAACGAGAATGGCTTGGTTCGTTGCCCTCTTTGTTGTTCTTGATTTCCATAGTATTAAGTTAACTATTACAGCCTGCTGCCAATAGTTTTCGGTTTGTGCAGGTAGTATTTGAGGTTGAATAGCGTTTGCATATCTAATGCAAAAGTAATGGTTGATTAGTTTTTTAATTGACATATAAATGCTTGCTATGTATATACTGCCTGGAGAATTCAATCCTGTGGGATGAAGGCGGGCGTTTTCATCTCCTTGTAGTCATGTAAATTTGCCATCAAGCATATGGTGTGGTTTTTGATTGACAACCTAGTTGCTTTCTTAAGCGGCAGTTGTGAAAATGAAATAAAGTTCCTTGTTGCAAAGGGAAATCATAGTTCGCGTTATGGATTATGGACATTTCTATACTGTGCTACTATCAGGAAACCAGTGCTGGTCCGCTCACCAACTTATGATTATGTATAAAAGTCATTTATGTGCTTTAACACACCATGTAATCATGTGTTCTTTTTCGACGCCACATGTCTTAATCTATTCTATGGGCATCATATTTGATTGGTTGCCTGCACTGTTTCTTTATCATATTGTTCTTGTTATTTTGTAACTTAATTGCATTTCATTATTATTGGATAATTGCATCATGAGTGTGGAAGGGATAGCAGTAGCTTACTTCTTATATGATGAACTGTTAGTATGTGCAAATTTAAAAAATGAGATGCATCTTTATATTGGTAACAAGTGATCTTAGGGAAACAGAAAGTGGGTATCTTGATGGATAGATGTGTAGAGAATTGGTGTTTGTCATTAGGTGCGAGGCTAATAGTTTGAGACATGTTTTTTTAAAAACTTCTTGCAAGTTTTCCTATTTCAACGGGCATTCAAAACTGTCTCGGGATAATACTGGCTGGTCCCTTTCATATGGAACTGACAATGCCAACTTGTCCAGTTCTAGTGGGATTTGACACAGGCTTTTTGGTGATTTGATCATCAAAAGGGTTTTAAAAGAATGTTATAATAGCATTAAAAAGGAATAAAAGGGGGTTCTTCTGGTGACAGTTTAGGATCGAGGCATGAAGGGTTCGGATGGATGAACCATGGAATACAGATCTAAGTTGGTCTATGAGATTATTATGTTTTGTTATACCCAGTTGGGAATATAAATCCCAAAATGATTGTATTGAACTGTCAGTATGGACGTACTAAGCAATTTGTATCCAAATATGTCTCATGATAGCTCAACTCGAACTGTCAATATCCGCTCAAAAGGTTTAACTAAACACAATAAACGGTTAACTTGCATTGAGTTTGCCAGAAATGCAGCCCAAAGAGGTTCATATTTAGAAAGTTATTCAGAATTCATTTCAAAATAAGATTCAATGGTGATAAGCCTTCCGAAGTAAAAGCAGTTGCTAATTGCAAATGACAGAAGGGAGAACATTCCTTGGGTGTTAACAGTGATGGTAGAATCCATATAGCTCATATTGCTTATACTAGGAACTGTGTAGCAGTGTGGTTAACTCTGTTTCAGATAAGTCTTTATCTGTTGTTTGTTTCCCTCCTAAAATGAACGAGCTTTAGGAAATGCAGGACTGGTAATAGTGACCTTTGAACCCTATTTATGCCAATGGTAATGATCATATGTACATGCATGTCATCCCACCCGAGGATGTGGTCTAGACTAGCGATCAATGAAAACCACAGGGGATGAGAGTTCAAGTCCCAGTAGCAAAGGAGCCATTAGGGGATTTTTGCCTAAATCTTGGTTAATAGAGTCGCACATGATAGTATTATGTGGTGGAATTGTTGAGGTGCATATTAGCTTGTTCAAGCACTATTGTTATCCCCAATAAAAATATACATTTTTTAAAAAGTGTCAAGGTTAGAGCAAATAGGAAGAATGTCTTTGCTAGGATTTGAACCTACCTGAGACCTCATAGTGCTCAACCCACTTTATTAACCACTTGACCACACATAATCAATATGTACATGGATGCAATCTTGGCTTGGTTATATAATGTTGGACATTTGGGAGGGAGCACATTTTGCCTCAACACCGTGTTAGGATGCAACTAGATTTATAATCCTTGGAATTGCTTATCGGCTTTACATATCTTGGAAGTTTGTTCAACAGAGATAATGCAGCTCCATGATAATCTGTTCCAACTACTATTTGTGCACCAGTTTCCTCTGTTGTTGAAAGATCTGGATTTTATTCTCTCTTTCCTCTGTAGCCTGGAACTTTGTGGTCCGCTTTTCGATATAATTGAACTTTGTATTGTTTACCTCCACTCGGTGTAGAAACTTAAAACTAATTTTACTAATGTCGCCAATACAGTACATTGTCTTTAAGGTTTTGACTGGTGACAAATCTATCAAGGACTTCCTTATACGACAACAACTAACCCGAGTTTCAAACAAGTTAAGGGCGGACTTACAGATAAATAAAAGTATTCTTTTAAAGACTAAATTCTTGTTCAACCGGGGAATCTTAGTAGCTCAGTTGGTTGACTACCTGAACTCCCATCATGTTGGTGAGGGTTTCGATTCTCCACGTTTTAATCCCCCTCCCCATTTCCCTTCCCCTACCCCCAATTTTGTTTTTAAAAAAAAATTAAAAAATATTCTTCTTCAACCTATATTTAAGTATGATTCATCTGATCCAGCCTTTTCCTTGTATCCTGTTGACATTTCTCCTAATGTGAAGCTGATACACATCAGAGCCCAACTCTGTGCGACCTGAATGATGAGAATTATTCATTTGGGAAGTAGGTGCTTATTCCCCATGTATTAACTCCAATCGATGAGGCAGCATCTTTATTCTCTTTCGCTTCGACCGTAACTTCTGTCCATTCTACAATTCTGTCACTTGTCTACATATCTCTTGAGCTGCATCGATCCATGCATTTGTTTTTTTAAGCAGTTGGTTGTACCGTTTTAGTTGAGTGACAAGCGTAACACTGTCCTTTGTCTTTCTTCAGCTAGTCCTTAGTTGAAGTTTTCCAAATCCAGACATCTTTTTGAAATTGACTTGGCTATGGAAAGTCTTGCTATCTTGGATTGATTTCTGTGTTCTAATGTGGTGATATAAGTTTGAAATGTGCACTCTGTTGGTGATGGGTTGAAAATAGAAGCATCTTTCTTTGATGTATTAGTATTGAAGTATAAAGTAACAGCTGGAGTTCTTTTCAAGTAGTCAGGAAACAGTTATTTGGTTTTGTTTCATTTGCTCTCAGTTTCGTATTCAAATAAAGTTCAAGCATGTTCCTTTGTTGTTTGTTTATGTTTGTACAAGAGGCAATGAACACCAAAAAAATTGATTGAGATGGTTAGACTTTGGGGAGTCCAGAACCTATTTGAGCCACAAAAAGATAAAATTGACAGAAATAAGTCATACTTTTAGATTGTAATTAAAATATGCTTAGCGTAATTTTTATTTCATTATATAAAAAGTTTAAACGCAGACGTTAAAGCTGTTAACATTTGATTTTAATATGAACATATTTTTTTCTCCCACTTTATAATACAAAAGAAATTCTTCCATCTTATAAAGTGGAAATTTTTCTTTCACTTTAGTCACGACCTGGTTCCTCGAGTCATGGTGGCACGTACCATATCCCACTGGAAGGTAAGCCAACCGATAATCTGGAATTGCTAGTAATGGGTGTGAGGGTAGAAAACTAACTAGAAATCACAAATTTAGAATAACTAACAACAAATACAAAGAAACCAACAACTAAAGATAATATATATAGCAAAAAGTATCTCTCAGAATCTGGAAGTCACGTGTACAGAGCTACTAGGATACTATATGCATCCCCTAACTGGGCCAAAAATAAGATATATATGTATAGAAATACAGGCTAGTCTCAGAAAGAAAAAGACGGGCCACAAGTATAAGGCCTCGTATATTAAAAGGTCGAAAATCAAGAAAAGAAGTACAAGATTTGGGTCTTGTGCAGTTAGTACAAACCAATCTATGACTTGTGGTTAGGATCACAGGTGGTAGACAAGCCTCTTTTAAGGAATTGCTGAAATTTTGAAGTCTAAGGGTTGGTTGTATATAGGGAGTTATGCGACTCATAGAAGGGTCTACTAGTTGTGGACTGTAAGGACCTAGACTTCGGAAGGCCTTAACGATACTTGAAATTTATTTCCAATGATTTTTTACCTAGGTTCCCTTTCAAGGACACCTCTACGAGCTATGGAAGGGTCCATGAGCCGTGGAGGTGGCCTTGGAGAGGCCCTTGGCCATTTCATCACTTAACTTGGCTTCTAGAGGTGTACAAGACAAAGTGGCCCTTCACAGAGCCTTTCGCGGCTCGTGGACCTCACTACTAGCCGTGAAAGGGATCATAAGAGGAGGCTCTTGCTTGGTTGCCATTGTTTTGCCTAAGGGTGTCTACGGGCACCATCACGGTCCATGAAGAGTACCACAGACCTTGGTCGTGACCTTGGAGGGATCCTTGGCCAATTTTCTTCCCAAATCACCATTTCTTATCTTGGTGGCCCTTCACGAAAGGCTTCATGAGCCGCGAAGCCCATCGTGCAGGGGTCCGGCTTATTTTTTCTTATTCTGTTTCATTAAGGTCTCTAATTTGGTTCACTTCCAAGGTTTTTTATGACTTTATGCCCATACTAAGACCCCTAAATCAGCCCTTATTCATTCAATACACTTCATTTTCAAATTTTCAATGCTTAAACTCTAGAATTCAAGTTCATGAACTCTATTCAAGCCAAGCTTTGAAGATTTAAGCCACGGGATTCAAGGGTGCTTCAAGCTCAAGTTTACTCATCTTAATCTTCCTAATTTCTTCAAGGTATGTGTGGTGTCATTCATAATTCTGAATTAATCATAAAGCCCCAAAATCTATTTCTTTAGTTTCATGATTTATAAGTATGATTTGCAAGTGGGTCTTTTAAATTAGCTTCAATTTGATAAAATTATGTTATGGGTCTTTATCAGTTGTTGATTTTAACATGAATTAAGTCTTATTATGTCAATTTACATGGATTTATAAGAATTGAAGAATGCATATCACTTTAATTTATGAATATATGCATAGGTACTTTCAAATATGTTTCAAATTGTTGATTTCTTTATGGTTTAGGTATGATTTCATATTATTTACATGTTTTGAGTATTCAAGTACCCATGTTATTCCTTCATTCCTCATGACATAAGCATGCATGAACAAAGTATTTTATGAGATTTATGATGTGGGTTATTACCCAACTATGATTATGATTATGGTTTTAAGACAATTATGGTTATGGCATGATATGTGATCACATAATGTATATGATATGGTTTTAAGAAATTATGGGTGTGTATACACCATCATAATCAAGTATGAATGAACTATTCCTATATATGTAATAATGGATTTTAATATAATTTAGTTGTTAAGCCTAATGTATGATTTTGAAATATGATTTGGCTCTTAAGCCTTAGTATGCATACGTATGAATTGAAAGACTATAATCCTATTTCAAGCATGAATATGTATATGTATTCTCGTGGGATGATGAATTAGCACCAAATGAGATCGAAGCTGGAGCCTCAGTTCAGCCCAGCCTGCTGAGTTGACAGCTATTCGGTCGGAGATCCAACAGCTTCGTTCTGAGAGATGAGGAAAACAGCTTCAGCATCACTTGTGCTTCTTCCATCTGACACCACTGAAGCGGTTGTTGATCTGTTCGCCTCAAGAACACACCACTCTGCATCCTTGAGAAGAGGCCTTGCCTAGAGAGTAATGATCTAGATGCTGTGAGGCGAGAGGCGGAGTTGACAGAGATGGAGCAGTTCGAGGTTGCGAGACTTTGCTCCATGGTAGATGAGGAGCCCTAGCAGACATGTGAGCTAGAGAGGATGAGGGGTACTGGACCCTCCGGACATGTTGCCGCTGCTGAGGTGATCACCTGGCAGGTTGAGGGTGGTCAAACACAGTTAGTGAGTGGCGCTTAGGCCCCCAGGTATGTCTTTTTTACTCCTATTCTGCGATCTAATTATATTTTGTTGCATTGAGGACAATGCAAACTGTTTTCAATGGGGTGTGGATAGTTATAAGTCTTGGTGATGTTTGAGTAATCATAGCCTATAAGTATCCAAAATTTTGAGTCTGAGGGATTTTTTTTCTTGTGTTTTTTCCCTAAGGACATTTAGTTTCTATTGAACCGATATGTTTAGGATGTGTAAGTCGTATTAGTAGCATATTGTACTAAAATCTATGTCATATGTTAGTTTTGTAGAAAAATGGTACCCACAAAAAAATTGTGTTAGGTAGTGATGTGCTGTCAAAATACAGTACTTTTGATGCTTGAAATTTGGAATTTTGTGTGTTCTCAAAGCGATGTTAGTAGATTTGATGTGTTTTTGTGTTTGTTTTTTGGATTACTAGATTTGGCATGATTTTGGGCTAATTTGTACAAATGCTGAAGTTTTTTCTGTTCTACGACACCCTATAAGGTCCGTGGAAGTTTCCACGGGCTGTAGAGTTGGTTTCATAGAAAAATCCAGTGGAGGGTTGATTTTCTGAAGTTGAATCTACGAACATGCAGATGAGTCATAGAATGAAGCATGAGTCGTAGATAATGTCTCATACCCTGAGGATCAGAAAGTGGGAAGTTGCTGAAAAGTCATTACACAAAACCCTATACTGACCGTAAGTCTAAATACGGCCCGTAGAAAGGTCTCGTAGATGATAAACCTAGATTTGAAGATGAAGTCCACAAATCCTCTATTACGGGTTGTGGACCTTTATACAACCCGTAGAGATGCTCGTAGTGCCTACCAAATCCAATTCTCCTATTTTGATTTAATTTTGTATTTCAAACACTAGAAATAGGTTTTTCAGGTTATTATTTTCATTAGAGAACATTAGAGAACTAGTAGACAACAAGGAGAAACATTGAGAAACACTTGGAAAACAATATTTTGTGATCTTTATTCATACTTTGTGATTTCCATTGAAGAGCTTGGATTTCTTGTTCTTAGTTTCACCTTTTTAAGTGCTTAATTATGCTATTCTATATCATGATTCTTGTATCTACAATGAATATGAGTAGCTAAATCCACATCTAAGCTTGCGGGAATCATGAAGAACTAACAAGGTAAAACTGGATAATTCATAATTCTTGAAATGTGTGCATGCATGTATTTATTAATTCTCTTAGTTTTGATTTTTTTTAACAGTGACCAACGTTGGAACTCGCCTAGTATTACTGACTGGATCAAGGTAATAATGAATAGGAAAAGAGATTAATTAACAGAATTTGATTGATGTGTTCTCGTCTAATCAACCAAACTGGATCAAGGGGAGATTGTACTGGAACAATAGGTAAGGGTTAGTAATGTCACACTGCGGGGATGGATCAAATCACATAGTGAATTTTATCTCTCACCTGGATAAATGGGTTTGGTAAACTTAAGTTACCATTCTGCATGCTACACACTAGAAAAGAATGTGATTATCTGGTATACTAAGTTAGGAATCATGGGGAACACAATACCCTAGTTACTCTTCTTATTGGTTTCATACACTTGTCTTAGTTTAGGATTTCTTTATGCAATCATATAAACCCT
This sequence comes from Solanum medicagineum, assembly GCA_026153255.1. Classification (NCBI taxonomy): domain Eukaryota; kingdom Viridiplantae; phylum Streptophyta; class Magnoliopsida; order Solanales; family Solanaceae; genus Solanum; species Solanum medicagineum. The sequence continues at coordinate 12,935,642 of JAPFFP010000070.1, forward strand.
CCCCCTTTGGGGTGATAAGTAGGTTAACCAACTCAAATTGCTCAAAATTACTCTAAGTCGACCATATTCCCTGTGGGATTGGCCCTAAACTCGATTAAGCTATATAGATTGATAGCGACCGCTCTAACCTTCAAAAAGGAGGTGTACCTTGGTCGACATCAAGATTTTGGTGTCTTCGGCGAGGAATAAGCCTAGATTTGCTTAATTTGAGTAGTTCTGGAATTAATCCTTATTTCCTTCATTTTACATTTTGTTGTTTTTGTTTTGACTTCTGTTACGCCCCAAAGTCCCGTAGGGCGGACCGACACCCATTGCCGATAAGACTCGGGAGAACCAACCTATAACTATATGCATTCTATACATATGATAAGGGATTTCTACCTTTAACATGCCTTAAAGCAGATAAATAGTGATACCAAGCCAAAAGGAAATACATACGACTAGGCCGTTGGCGCCACAGTGTCTAAAGTGCGAGACATGACTTCACTTTTACTTTACATAGTCTACAAAGCCTCTAAATAAAGAGAAAC
>JAPFFP010000070.1:12942553-12964479 GCA_026153255.1 Solanum medicagineum
CTTAGACTACAACGAGGAAGAAAATCACGTCTGCATTTTGTTTTCCTGAAGAGCTGAATATGACTCGAAGGATATCAGAACATTTCCAATCAGAACTAATATATGACTTATCAGCTATACTGATCCACAAAGGTTCAGCTGCAAATAGTGGCCACTATGTAGCCCATATTAAAAATGAGAATACACAGCAGTGGTGGGAGTTCGATGACGAACATGTTTCAAATTTAGGGTGTCAGCCATTTGGTAAAGGTTCTTCACATTCTGCTGTCAAGCCTTCTCAAAATGAGCAACTTGACCACTCTTCTTCTGATGTAATTATTGAGAATGGGAATGGGCCTGATGTTGGGGAGTGGCAAGCCTCAAATAGTGATGTCACTCAAGTGAAGACCTTCTCGTCTTGTGATGCTTATATGCTGATGTATGTCCTTAGACATCCAAAGAATGGTGATAAGATGTCAATTGACTCTAGTGGTGATAAAGGGGGAAACGAAGCTTCTACATCTTTGGAAGTTGATAGTCATCTTCCATCCCACCTCTGTGAGGAAGTAGAAAAACTGAACAACTCATATGTTGACTCATGTGAACAATACAAAATGAAGAAAGAGTCTGAGCTGAACCGCATCACGGAACGGAGGCAGGAGGTACGTTCAATACTTTCTAAAGCTGCAGTCCAGTCACCTGAGAAATCTTACTTTTGGATATCTACGGACTGGCTGCGTCAATGGGCAGACAACATTGTGTCATTGTAAGTTTCAATCCCTATAATAGCTTTTCCTTTTCTTTTTTTCGTCTCATAAGGTAAATCTTTATAAGGTAGTAGACAAATGAAAATATAGTTTCTTTCTTCGTGGAACTTTTTCCTTCTAATTATGTGAATGCTATTGTCATTTGTCAGATAATTTAGTTGTGCTTAGTTTTACACTGAGTAATGAATAGTTGAGGAATTAAGAGTAAAAATCTGCTGATTTTAGGTTGAAACCCCAGTTACAATAGTCACTATGAGCCCATCTGCAATGGTCTTGTTGGGAAGGTTTGCTTGATACTTGTGCTTGTATATTGTAGCTATGGGTGTTCATGTTTTGGGTTGTGTGGAGTTTTGATTAAAACCAAAACAAAACCAATTTAGTCAGTTTTTAAATTTCTTAAGTCAAACCCAACAAAACAGAAGTCATTGGTTTGGTTGTGTTTTTGCTTTATGACCAGCTATGCCAAAATTAATAATAACAAACACAAACATGAGCCAACTATTAAGTACTTTAATGAACATTAGAAACCCATAGTAGAGTCCACAACAAATCAGCTTCATGAGAGAGCAAGTTATTTTTATTTACAGTAACACTACTTTAGCAATACTGTTCTGAGTATATCACGTGTAATCCATTGTCTGTCCTAAAAGTTTGACTATAGAATTGCCCATGTTATCTGATCCTCTGTTCCTCCCACTCTTTCACTTCTGGAAGGAGTCGCAGGATAAAATGTAGGATTATTTTATCCCATTTTTGGTTGGAGGTATTAGGTAATCCTTGGATTATTTGTCCCACCGTTTTTGCCTCAGTGATGGGATTAGTTATCCCATATACATGGTAGAATAATTTATCCCATGATAACTTATCCGGGATTAGTTATCCCGGTATAACTTGTTTCGCAACCAAACAAACCCTTGTTTCTTTGTAAGTTCCACTTTACCAAACAATCAAAAAAAAAAAAAAAGCTCAGACATTTTAAAGTGTGTCAATTTCTAGTTTATACTAAAGCAACATACTGATGATAAGAACTAATGTAACATTTGAGATATGAAGACATAATACAGTGTTATCTTATTTTTTGACAAGATAACGGACTCTATAAATCATCAGCACAAAGTCCTAGAAGCCAAAATTACATCATTGAATCTACATCCAAAAGAGTAAAAACAATGGACTAACACTAAATCCCATCTCATCTTACAAGGATCCTAGGATGTCTACTATGGAAACTGGGTCATCTATATACTCTGAGTTGCACCAATAACAAAAACTTATAATGATAATTCATTTTTAAGTTTTGCATAGAACTACTATTGCCTTCAAGATATCCAGAGTTTCTCTTTCTAGATGGTCCACCATATTACTGCTAGGGCAATTCTCCATTTCTCTTTGTCAGTGCTACCACTGCCCTCAAAATTCCAGCTAGTTAGTGCCTCCCTTATTCTTCCTAGCATAGTCCACCTTATGTCTCTATAGCTGGTAAATAGATTCCAAAGCTGGCTAACCACTTCATAGTGAAGAAACAGATGGTTAATAGTCTCTGCATTATGCTCACAAAAGAACAGATGGTTAATCATCTCAGCATTATGCTCACAAAAGTAACATCTGGAGCACATATGTATGCCCCTCTTCTTTATATTATCCTAAGTTAAAACTGCTCTTTCAGAACCAACCAAGTGAAAATAGTACTTTGTACGGAATTTTTACTTTCCAGATAAGCTTCCAAGATGAAAATCTGAACCAAGAACTCATTGGGATTCATGTCCTTATATACAGCTTCAATAAAAATGCCCTTCCTGTGGCATTTTTATCATATGTCTTCTCCTCCCTGTAGCCTCTTGCTCTGTTTTAGAGTGCTATAAAAGTTGGCCAATCTTTCCATCTTCCAGTCTTGCATCAATCTTCTGTAGGTCAAGTTCCAACCTTGATTTCACCACACTTCTGTAAAGTAGAATCCTGCTGCTGATTTAAAGTATAAATGTTTGGTAACAGTTGCTTAAGACTGCCATTCCCTATTCTATTATCTTTCCATAAATAGATGCTGTGATCTTTCACATTAAAACTAGTTCTTTCAAAGAATACATGCCACAGGTTCCTGATTGATCTCCATAAACTTGTACCGTATTTGGTGTTTACTTCTTTTGTCTTCTTAAACCCTTCCTCTTTCATACTTAGCTTGACTCACAGTGCCCCATAAAGAATGCTCTTCGTTAGGTAGTCCAAAGCCATTTTGCTGGGAGACTTCAATTCTGATTTCTCTGATTGCTAATACCCAGCTCTCGATCCTTCTTATCAAGAATTAGTGTGTCCCATTTGACTAAATAGCCTTTTTACTCCTTGCTTCCTTGCCATAAAAAATTCCTCCTAAGAGCATCAGTTCCTTCCTCCACATTTGCAGGGAGAGAAAATAATGGCATCACATAGATAGGTAAAGAATCTAATGTAAAGTTGCTCAGGACCAATTTGTCATCCCGAGACAAGTAACAAGATTTGCCTCTAGTCAATCTTTTCTTGCATCTTTCCACAACTCTTGATTTACTTTTTTTTTGTTTTGCACTCAGAGACTGTTAGCACCCTTTTAACGGACGAATAATTTATGCATGGAAAATTTTAATCAGAAAGTAGATTACCTTAGCAGCTGTTAATTATGTTCACTTCTTTACTCTATAGCAGTTATAAACAGTAAGCGCAAATTTATTTCTTTGTAGACATAATTAGTAGTAAGGAGCTTATTCCTCCATTTTCGCATTTTAGCAGTAGTAGGAAGTTATTTCCTTCTTATTAGGTGGGTGGTTAATCCACAAATGTCATATTTAAAGTTATTTGAATTAAATGGAAAGATAAACAAATTCTTTTATATAGTTCTTGAGTACTTCATCTTGAGATATTGCAGGTTCTCTCTCAAAGAACCAATACTATAGATCATAGGAAGACAACATCTAATTTCATATTGCAGTGGCCCATAACTAAATCCATATTTAGGGGACCATAACAACTTGGTATCGGAGCCGGTAGTTATGGGAGATCTAATTTAGCAACAATTGGTTCAATTGTTGACCTTGTTCCAAGAAGAACTTGCAACTAATTTAACAAGGCAGGAAGATATAAATGCTTGTTTGGATGTGTTAGAATAGGAATAAGAATAAGAATAATATCTACAATCCTACTAAGAATATGACTAGGAATAACAATAGTATATAGAATCCTATTTGGAAAAGGATTATATTATAGTATCATAGTTGGAAAAAGAGTATAATATAGTATCTATAAATAGGGTCTCAATGTAATAATGTAGATACAACAATTCAATAATATTCTTCTCTAATATTTCTTACATGGTATCAGAGCTTTACGGTCCTGGTAGAAAATCATAGAGCTTCCGCGGCCGACGGGCAGCTATGACCCATATATGTTGCCTATCTGGTCAATGGTTATGTTAACAAAAGTAGGGTCTATGATTTTCATATTCAAGGGAAGAAAACTCAGTCAAATAGGTCACTGTGCGTCAATATTCGGTGACTTTCTAGGGTTGTTTTCCGTCAGTATCTAAATAGAGTATCTGAAACATCAAAAATATTTTTAAGTTTATTTCTGACTTTGGTATCGCCAACAGTATGTAACAATGTACACATTGCTGTTCACCACTTGACAAGTTATGTTTTATTATTTGTTGCTCTGCCTAATAATCTGTTTACTATAATTCCCAGTTTAACTAGTTCATGAACCAAACAATCTCTCGAGGTAAAGACCTATTTTGTAGTCATTGATAGTTTTTGTTGTATTACAGAATCATTGATAACACTTCCATACAATGCACACATGGGAAAGTGCCAGTTTCAAAGATTGGCTCTATGAAGCGGCTGTCTTGTGAAGCTTGGACCATGTTATTCTCCAAGGTATTATTTTATGAAGTTAGAGATCTTTACTGTTTTGCTTAAGCATTTTAAGTTTTTTGTGATAATGTCAACAGCCATTACTCAACTTATGATAGCTTTACAGGAGTTCGAATATTAGTGATGCTTTATGATTTCCATGATATTCTCCTTTACTAGCTTTCAGTTCTGTTTGTTCCTGATATTGATCTGATGCTTGCAAGTCCAGTATGGTGGAGGACCAACGCTGGCCAAGGATGATTACTGCATTGACTGCCTCTTTGAAGTGGCTCAGTCAATGGCCTGTGCAGATAACTACCGGGATCGAAGAATATTAATGAAAGAGCTTGCCGAAGCAGCCCTTGCGGGTGATTGTCAGGATGAGAAGTTGTACTACATATCAAAGCCATGGTACATCTACGTAATGTATTCCTTGTTTGAAACTTGTATAGATGTGTCTAATGTGGGAATATCTGTCACCATCTTAGTGCTGCAGAGGTTATGATAAAAGTGTTGTTAATTGTACCTGTGGAAAAAGAGTATATCTTCAATATCTCTGCTGATGCTATAAAACTGTAACACATAGTCTAGCGTAAACTGCATCCTCTAGTTACTTCCTATAAGAAATGGTACAAAATGATTGGAAATAAACTTTCTTAAGAAAATTCTGGCAGCACATGGCATGTTATGTCTGACTTACGTTTACAGGGACATTTGGCTTAATTTTCACATGTGTTATTACTAAATGTTAATACTTATAGCTTGTCATAACTTCTTTAATTTTCTACGTTATTCCATTTGGTTGAGCTAGCATTTACCGTGTTAATTTAAATTTCAAGAAGACCAACAATTTGCTAATGAAAATAAGTTTGAATATGTGTGATATTGAAGCTATGCATGCAATTTGTCAGTTGCATCATCTTGTGTTTCCTATGTTCTCAACTCTTTTTCTTGAAACTGGTAAATTATCAACTCATCTTAATGTCTGTTTAAAAAATACCTATTGACATTCACATGCAGTGCTGGCTGAAGGGTGAAGCGGCCAAAGTTGCAACTTTAGGCCCCAAATTTTCCTAATATGTTTATATACTAAAGTTGAGTTTTATACATTGTTCGTAAAAATAAATTTCTTAATACTATTAGGTTATCTAACCTATATCTATAGGTAAGCTCCTTAAAATGTTAGATTTGAAATCTTGAAAATAAGTTATATGGGAGACTTCTGCCCCATATTGCTTTAGCTCGAGAAAAGCTCTCAGGCACAAAAACCAAGATAGTTCTCTCTCCTACCTCCTAGGAGGGTAGAATCACCCCTTCCGGTGGCCTTGGCCCTGGAAAACTTTCCTTTCGTCACTTTGGTTATCACCTTTGCATGTTAACTAACAAACTCATTTTTTTCTCTTTCAATCTCCACCATGGAAAATGCCAGTCATTTTTTACGACGCGATTTAAATCTTTTGACTTCTCGAGAAGCTCCTGCTACGACTGGACTGAACGTGGAAGAAAGAGGATGAGCATGTCAAGTTTTAGTCAGAGTACAATGGAATGGCTGTGTTGGACTCTCAAAGAAACCTCGAAGGTCAAAGGCAACATTGTCCGTAGATGGAACCGACAGGAACCATCTACACAACTGTTTTGTGCAAGAAACATCAACAGTAGGGGGAGATATATAAGTATAATTTAGTGTACAAGGTAGAAATAGAGCAGTATTAATTGTCCCAGAAACAACATCCAATGTAGGTTGGTGGGATGTAGCTAATAAAATAGAGAGGTTCATTTATGGCGAAGCCACAAGGGTAACCAACGGACCTGCCACTCTGATCGATAAGGAGACCTTTTATGTTGATACAGTTCCGAAAAGTAAATGGACTGCCAGAGGGATAGATGTTGCAGCCACAAAACAAGAGGAAGACATAATACGAATTGAGGGTGAATCCAAGAATTCTATTAATGAACCTTTGACCAGGAGCCTCCATGGTCCGGTTTAACCAATGGATCTGAAGCTCCGACTCTCTTGGAGATTTGTAGATGGGCTTACTCAAACTAGAACCAAGCCTATGGTCTGAACATCTATGACTTGGGTAAAATTGTTTCCTCTTTGAGTCTGCCTCTATGAAAGTGGTAGAACATGTTCTCAGAGGTAGCTGGTCATGGAAGAAACAGAGTTTGCAACTCCTGTCGTGGACACCAACTGTAGGTGTTATTCCATCTAAGTAGCCATCAAGTAGACATGGGTCAGACTGGTAGGGTTACCTCTCCATCTGTGGTCAGTTAAAGTTTTTAACGCAGTGGGGGAGTTTTGTGGAGGGTGGATTAAGACGGAGGAGGAAACAGAACTCCGCAATCACTTAAAATGGGCGAGAATTCTAGTGAAGGGTTGGGAAAATAGCATCCCAAAGGAAGTGAGAATAAAAAATGAAGGAATTAGGTACGTCATCCAAATATGGAATGAGGCACCGGTGAGATTTTACGTCAGAGAAGAGAAGGAGATTGTCAGAACTGGTGCAGTGGGCAAATCTTTGAACCAATGGATATACTGAGGTCTGATACATGTTTATCCGAATCAGAGACAACTGTACAATCAAAGGACCAAATGGGGGGTTCAAATATTTTTGAAAAATTAACCCTAACACGTGACTTGGCATGTGACTTTCCACTTAAAATCCAAACAAAGAGCAAAGAAGGGTTGGGCTTTGACCCGTTGGCCTAGGTCAGCAGAAATTCCACTAGAGTTTGCCCTAATATACAAATACTCCAGACCCACTCCAAACTGAGATAGAAGCTAATAAACAATTGTCAATGGTGGCAGAAGGTGAGTTGGTAGTCAGTCCTGAAACCATGGATGAAACGAGCAATGGTCTTGTGTTTGCCGAAGAGCAAATTGATGATGACGCTATGTCTATCATTCAGTTGGACAACAAGGAGAGCTTGGCTGCACATGCGGAGGAGAACTTTTAGATGGAAGAGGAGGAGGCGGGGGATGACATAGTTGAGGATATTTTTACCTCTCAACTCAACAGTGGAAGAAGGTCCAACAGAGTCAGAAAATGATCCCCATGTGGGTGCAACAGAACATAATTAAGCTAAGTAAGGAATGTGGAGTCCATTTTCAAGGCTGCGAGGAGATGGCTTTGAATTTGTTAATGAAAATTGATGGCAAAAGACCAGTAAGAGAAGAAGCATCAAATGCAATAGTGCCAATGACTCCAACAGAAAAGATTCCAAAGGAGTTTAAAATCATGAACCAAGCAACAACTATATTAGCTTTGGGACAAGAAGCAATGAAGGTTTCGTGAACAATCTCAATGAAGGTTAACATAGTGTCGTGGAATGCTAGAGGCCTCAATTATCCTGGGAAGACGCTGTTGATCAAGAACATGTTACACAAATGGAGGCAGATGTATACTGTTTTTAGGAATCCAAATTAAGAGGTGATATAAGGGAGATAATTAAAGAACTTTGGGGCAATAGAAGGGTGAAGTTCGCACAGTTGGAATCCAGAAGTACCAAAGTGGGGAATGGGGATTATCATTTTATGGGACAGTAGCATATGGGAGGGAGAAGTTGGTGAGATTGGGACTTACTGTATTACTGGAAGATTTAGGGGCAAAACACAGGATTTTAGCTGGCACCTCTTAGGTGTGTATGCTCCAACTAATAGAGAGGAAAGAGAAGAGGTCTGGTGGGAGTTGGGAGCAGTCATGAGCCTATTCAATGGCCCTTGGTGATTGCTGGGGACTTCAATGTTGTGAGGTTCCCTTCTGAGAAGAAAAACTGCAACCGAATTACCAAAGCTATGGAGGAATTTTCAGATTTCATTGAGGATATGGAGTTGGAAACCACTTACAGGTGGCAGTTTTACTTAGAGAAAAGGAGATAATCATGCTGCATCAGCAAGATTTTTCCTATTTTCAGAAGAATTGGGAGACATCATTCGAGAAAATCAAACTACTATTATGCCTAGAGTTACTTTAGACCATAACCCCTTGCTACTAGAATGTGGAAACTGGGAGAAGTCACAGTCTTATTTTAGATTCGAAAATTGGTGGCTGCAAATTGAAAATTTTGTAGGGACTTAAGGGGTGGTAGGACTTTGAAATTTTTGTGGGTAGACTAGACTACATTCTAGCTTGTAAGTTGAAGGCTCTCAAAGTGAAGCTGAAAGAATATAGCAAAACTGTACAAGGTAATTTTGGTTTACATAAATAAAACATCTTGAATCAGCTTTATGATTTAGATGTGATCCAGGAACAAAGGCGTCTGTCTGTACTCTGAAGATGAGTCATATCTGAGGGTTGTTCTGACAGTAGAGTTTGAAGAAGTTGCAAAGAAAGAGGAAATAGCATGGAGGCAAAGATCTAGGCTGTGTGGCTGAAAGAGGGTGACAGAAACACACAGTTTTTCCACGGAACAACAGACAGTCGGAAGAGATACAACAACATTGATAGTCTTCTGATCAATCGAACTAATGCCACTGACTCACAGACAATCAGGTAAGAGATCATAGGTTTTCTATCAAAGCCTCCACCTAGAGAACGAGCACTGGAGATCTCAATTCAGTCCCAGAGAACAAGCTAGGCTCAATATAGAAGACAATCTCCTCCTTCAAAGTCAATTTGAAGAACAGGAAATCAAAGAATGTGTATTTAATTGTGCAGGAGACAAGGCGTCTAGATTGTTTTACCATGGCTTTTTTCATATAACGTTGGGAGGTGGTGAAGGCAGAAGTGATAGCAACCATCCAGAACTTCTATAGTTAAGGCTACTTTGAAAACAGCTTCCATGCTACATTTATAGCTTTGATCCCGAAAAAGATGGGTGCATCAAAGTTGAAGGATTTCAGGCCCATCAATGAGTCCACTTTGTTTTTATTCTCTTTTACTTTTCTCTCCGAATAACATGTAATTTCTCTTTTAATCTTTAATATTTCCTTGACCTTTTTTCTAATCACAGATACAATTCCATAAAAATAAGTGTGTCCAAAGTGAATTGCTCACTCTCTTTTTTATTTTTTATAAAATTATCAAGCATTACATCAAGCATATTGAAGCAGCAAAAAGTAATTGATTTAACTAGACAAATAGACTTGAAATGAAATTATATACATGAAGCCTCTCATTGAAATTTTGCTTAAGGTCACCATTTCTTTTAACCGCCCTTGCTCATATGGTTCCTCTGTAGGTTGCAGCAGTGGCTCCGAAGGAAAAATGTAGACTCTCCTTGCGAGGCTGATGCTGGACCGACAGCTTCAATAAGGTGTCCTCATGGAGAGCTGATGCCTGAACAAGCTTCTGGTGCTAGACGTGTGCTGATACCCGATAGACTTTGGAATTTTATTCATGAGATAGCAATGACAGTAAAACCTGATGATTCTGTGGGTTGTTCAACTTTTTTTTCAGACTCTGAACCCTGTACTCAATGCAGCATTCAACTAACTGAAGTTGCATGCATAGAAGATACTCTAAGGTCCCATATCAACTTATTAAAGTAATGAAGTTAGAATTACCTAGTTGCTTACGGTATTTATATGATACAGGGAGTTTAAGCTCAAGCAACGGCAAAGTCATGAGAAGTTAGCAATGGGTAAAGGCATTCCAATTCTTCCTGGTATCAGATACTACTTGTTACCATCTTCGTGGTTGTCTAAATGGAGAAGCTACTCTAATGTAAGTGGCAAAAGTGCTCCTTCTGCTGAACCTGAAGCTTTGGATGACGTCATTGGTTTTCTGATGTGTGAAAAGGTATATTTTTCAAATTTATATTCCATCTAGAGGCACTCAACACATGATTTATTCATTTAGCTATCTTCTACCTACAGGAAGTTTCCGCTTATTGCATGTGATGATTCCTTGTGTTTTAAATCGATAAACTGACCACTTTCTATGCTCCTAGAAGTATGCAATGCATATAAAATGCCTATAAATTCTTCTGAGATAATTCTCTTTAGTTTATTAGAATCTTGTTTTAGGGAAATGTAAAGGAATAACCTTTTCTGATTTTGTGCTAAGCCGGTTCTTGTGACAGCATTCAAAACTTCTTGAAAGGCCTCCTGATCTGGCTTGCAAACGTGGAAGTATTCTCCAGAAGTCACCTGCCGTAAGTATATACTATATTTTCAAATTACTGTTCGTCTTAAACTAACTTAAACATGATAGTGTTGCTCTAGCTTGGGCTTTGCTCATGTCAAAGTCAATAAGAGTAGCTTATTAACATAATATTTGCATATAGAAATTATAATATCATTATGGCATATTAAGTCATGCCTGATTTTATTTATCTCCGAACACCATTAAGCTGGTGCATAGTCTTGTTTCCTCATTTTTCTTTATGTTTATGTTCTTCCACTTGTGGGCTGTGGCGTTGATTCTTAATTCCTTTTTGCTGAATACATCATTTCTGGCTATGAATTTCAGACGGATACATTGACAATTATCACCGACAATGATTGGAAGTCATTTTGTGAAGACTGGGGTGGTACGGAGGCAAAAGGAATTAAAGCTGAAATTGATTGCTTGGCAAATGATTTCCTTGGATCTAGTGAAGATATGGCAATTTCTGAGGAGCATATGAATTTGAATGAAGAATCATATGTTGGGCCTGAGTCTAGAAGATTCATCATTAAGATTTCACCAGAGGTAAATTTCATTTATTCCTTTTTCTTTCATTAAACCTGGACATAATTAATTGAGCTATATTGATCTATATATTAAATTTAGGTTAAAGTTCTCAGGTACACTTCTTAATATCTGCTAGTTATAGCTTTGAAAAGAAGTGTCGCGTTCTGCCTTCAGGCCTTGGGTCTAGTGATAAGAGCGCAACACGTGATGGGTGAATTAGGCGCATGTCATGAGTTCAAAACCCTGCCACAACCAAAAGCCTGATATTTAAGTGGAGACGGGTAGAGCGGCAGGTCTATTGTCGAATTATTTTCCAACCGTGCACCACTAGCCCTCAGAGATTCTTGGTTATCAAAAATAAAAATAAAAATTCTGTGCTGTATTTAGTTTTAAACAAATAAAAATAAATATTTTGTGCTGTATTTGTTATAAGCTGGAGAGTAATGCAAATGTAACTAGGTCTAGAGTATCTCTAACCGTGACTTATCCTTATGTTGGGGAGCAACCAGAATATGATGTCTAGTGGCAGCTATTGAATCAGTTTAACAACTCAGGATATCCTGGACTTCGTGGATGGGTTTACAATAAATTGAAATGTAATGCTATGGAAATGGTTTAATGGAATACCTTAGATTATGATAATTCCAGAGCTGAGTATGGACTTTCTTATCACAGACGAAAGTGGGTCATGTACCTAGGATTTCAAGGGCTTTTTCATTCTTGAGAAGATCCAATGAACTAGAATACCAAATATTATAGGTTGTCTTTATGTTGGAGGAATCACGCTGCATGGTCTTTTCCTGTAAATTGTAAAGTAATAGGCTCTTCCAGGATTGACGCTATGTTTGTCTAAAATGTTGAATCCAATGCAAGCTCTTTGCATGATACTCAAACATCCGTGGAGCACGCTGATATCAGCAGGCAAAAATAATGAGTTCCATTTGGGAGTTATTCTGTGCATCTACTGAAAGCTCAGAAGATGCTTTTTGTGTTTCTATTGAATATGGATGAGAAATCCTACGTTCCATACTTTCCAGGTTTGTGAGGAGTGCATTACTGAAAGGGAAAGCTGTGAATTAATGAGGAAACTCAACTATTCCAATGAGGATATATGTGTCTGCTTCATTCGCGGCAAGGAGCCTCCAAAATCAATTCTAAATGCATCATCGAACATCCTGGAACCAAATCGACGGACCTCAAAGCGTTCCAGGAAGACAGCATTTGGAAACTCGGTGAACTTGAATGTTTCTGGGTCCACATCAGTCTACCAGCTGAAGATGATGATATGGGAAGCTTTTGGGGTATGACCACTTTTGCTTTTTGAATATGTTGCATTCTTAAATTTATTTGCCTTGGCTGACTTACTTGTTTATGATGCGACCCTTTTTTTGCTGAATACTAGTTTTGTAGGTCTGGATTTTAAAATCTGCAAGTTTTTCAGATGGGCAATGTCTTGTATAGGGAACAGTGGTTTAAAAATATCATTGTTTGATTGTTTGTACTCTGGCAGTCCATCAGTCACAACACTTCTTTATCCATGCTTTGAACCGGCTATTCTTTTACATTGGTGGAGTTGGTATAAGAAAATACTAGCATGAAGAAAGTTATAATATGGTTATCTTTAACGAACACCTTGTCGATGCTGTAGAAAATTCACAGCTATATAAATTTTAAACCAGTTTGAGAAAAGTGTCGTAGACTGATCTGGAGAGGAAAACTCAGGTGCCTAGGCCTAATTGCATCCTGTTAACCTTCATGACTAAATTTCTGATCCCAGGCATATGAGATGACAAAAGGCCATATTTACAAGAGTACATGGGTGTTGATTATTTATGTCTTTAGATGGATTATTTTTTCTGGTTTCTGCATTAGTTCTTTCTTGATTTTAGGTTCTTGGTTCTTATGTAACATTGTGATAATAGTGTCTATTTACTTTGTGTGGTATGTAATTCTGCTTTATACATGTGACAAATCAACAGGCCCTTGCGGTCCATCCTTTCCCTGGATCCCGCACATAGCGGGAGCTTCAGTGCACCAGGCTGCCCTTTTTTACGTTTGACATATCTTCTCATATTTGGAAATTCTTATAGTTGTGTGTTCATTTGTAGAATTATTTGCTTAAAATACAACCATATGATCTAGTGATGATTGTTTCTGCTTGCAGTTTTGCGCTTTGGTGGTGATGGCAGTTTACTCACCTCACAAAAAAAAATATAGTTGTTGGCTCCTGTCTGTCTTTATGGACTTCTCCCTTCTGATCGGTAAACAAACTTATCTCTTTTTAATTTACAGATAGTCAAGGAAAATCAGGTACTTCACAAAGGTTCTCTGGTAATTGATGGCGAATCTGCTTGTCTTGCTGATCTGAATATATTCCCTGGAGATGTATTATGGGTGACAGATTCTGAGATTCATGAGCATCGTGATATTGCAGGTAATACTGCAATTGCAAATGGAATGTGCTAATTTTCTAGATGGACTTCAAAAATCTTGTATCTTAAATATGACATTCTTTACCAATTATTTAAGAAAAAGGGCAAGCCCGGTGCACTAAAGCTCCCGCTATGCGCAAGGTACGGGAAGCTTTAGTGCACCGGGCTTGCATATCTTAAATATGACATTCTTTACCAATTCTTACATTTCTCCATACAATCTTCTCCTTATTCATTTCTAAAGATTGCAATTCTGTCATGTAATCTCCATTTAATATCAACTAGCATACATTTTGGGGGGGGGGGGGAAAATTTATGTCTGATAATGTGATATTACACATGAATTTCATGTTATGTAGGAGTATGTAGTATTCTCGCAATTTTATTAGATCTGTTGTGCATAGATTGTAGCATTGTGTTGTATTATCATTTACAGTGTCAAGGTCTGATAATTTGCATTAACAAGCGATAACACAACATTTGCATATAGAAGAGTGTGTTGCATCATATGATATATCTGCATTATTGCAGTATGACAAATCAGATTAATGTATAACATCCACTGGTTTGGCATTTTTATTAAACCAGTGCACATGATAACCCCTGGTTTATGCCTTTCTGGTAACATCAGTGATCAGCCAATATCCCATGTCCCTCCGAGTTTTTTCCCCGACTAAATTAAATTGTTTGCTGAAGTAGGAACTAGAAAGATTTGCACTTAATCAATTAAATTTATTTATTTATTTTCTTTTCAGATGAGCTTTCTGGCCAGAAAACGGAGGCACGAAAAACTGAAGAAGGTTTTCGTGGAACACTTCTGTCCTCAAGTCTCTCATCCCAGTTTGTCTCTGAAGCATCTGCATGCCTAAATTAATGAGGATGTACTTGTAAAGTGTAGCTGTCCTTTATATTTGATTATGGAAGATTAAAGCTAAACCTTCAACCTGCTTAACTGAGGTAATTTTCTGTATATTCTGCTTAATTTTGATATTTTTTGCTCCATCTGTTGTGTCTTCCTTATTTTTCTTGTTTATTAAGTCTGTGTAGGGATTTGTTGGATAGCCTTGAGTTAATGAAATCAAATTCTTTGATTATATACTAGAGATGATTTATGCCTCAAAGACTTCCATGATCCAGCAGGGCCGTTCTGTCATGTATAACTTGTTTTTATAGTACTTTGTATTTTGTGCTATGCTACAGTACCTTCCCTGTTTAAAAGACACTACAACTAGTTCATAAATCTTAAAGATAACAACAGAAGTTGAGCCTGCCACATGGCCTCTTCATGCTGGAATATGAACTTTTTGTCAGTGCGAGGTCAAATTAATTAAGTGATTTGGTTGTCCCTTTGAGATGTCAACATGATTCATCGTCATATCAAGGTATTGCCTGATCATTCTTTTGTAATCTCCTTTTAGGTTTACTAGTGAGTTTTTCAATGTTAAATTGATGTATTCCTTGATTCAGTTATTGATAGATTGTTTTGAGTTCCAGTCATACTACAGTCAGAACAGACTAGTCCCGATAGCAAAATAACTTTCGTCAGGTCCTCACTATTTTGTGCGAACCCTGGGTTCATGAGCTTTAGAACTTGGCTAATAATGAATTGTCACACATAAGCAACCAATCTTTCAGATCTGCTGATTTTTTGCTGCCTATGGAGTTAAAAAGAATTATGTTCTCATGTGGACATGCTTCTAGAGAGAACATCGTTGTTTTTAATCATGGTACTTCACTAACCTCTGATTACTTCACTTATTGTGTTTCAGGTAACCAGATTGGCTCACTTTAAGAGTATGTCCTATTTTTGTACAAGCTTTTGTGTTATTAGCTCCTTCACAAATTCTGCTGGCAGATTTGGTGAAGGATCTTCTAGTGCAAGTTACTGTGTAGAGATTAGTATGATTTTGGTTTCAACTTTAAGCCCCCATTTGGTGCTCAATCTGTTGTTGATGTATTATTCCTTGAATCTTCTTGGCTGCTCTGAGTCAGGCAAGTTGTAATTTTGAAAGGCCAGGTCTGGTTCATAGTCCTAGTTTTTGGACAGTTTTGTGCATTGTTGAACCTTATTCCTTTGCCTTGTAAATAGTTGAAGATTAAAGAGGCAGTCAATTGTACATGTCATACATGTGTGGAAGTTAGATCTTATCTACTTCATGGTTTACACGAGCTTTAATTAGTATTTGATAGCCAAAACTCCAACTATCTCCAACTATCCCTTCTCCTCTCCCCCACATGTAAACAGAAAAGAAAAGAGAAAACTAAGCTTTTTGTCCCTTTGAAATAAAATATTTACATCCATTTATTCCTTTACATTTATGCTTCTTACTATTAAAATTTTTGTGCTGATATCATTGCCCACTTTATATACTAATAGGGTATATATATATTGACATGGTATTATAGAGGTTTAAGATCAGTTTTATATGACATCGATATGGTATCAACATATTGATAGAGTACTATAAAGAACAAGAATTTAATAAATAAGTTTGTGATTTTAATAATTTTTTTAATTATTTTATTTATTAAAACAGACAAAATTACGAGATCCACTACGAGTTGTAGCCCAAGCTACGAGTCGTAGGGGACGATCGTAGTGATTAACAGCTTCCAAAAATCAAAATGTTAGAAATTGAAGTTCAGCCATACAAGTCCAGGGTACGAGTCGTAGACCAGACAATGACTCGTAGTATGGATCGTAACAGTTAAATCCAAAATGCTAAGTGCTGACCGCGAAAGCCCGATTATGCTTCGTAGGTCATCTTACGAGTCATACCTACGAATAGTAATTGCTGCCAACCAAACTTTTCTTATTTATTTTAAGGTCCTTTTTGTAAAGAGTATGAATAATTTAAGTTAGGATTTTTAAAAGAGAGGAGATTGTAGATTATTCCAAGAATATTGTAGAGAGCAGTTTCTAGGGTTTAGTGTAGATACATAGTGTTTTACTTTGAAGACCCAATTTGGGGATTTGAAATCACTTGTTATTCAACTCCATTATTCAAGCTTGTGATTTCAACATCAAGGTGGTTTTTGTTCTTTATTTTCTTTGGGTAATTTCTCAACCATGTTTATTTTATTCATTGTTTATGATTTTTCCCTAGCTATGAGTAGCTAAACCCCCCAACTTAGGGTTGGGGGAACCATGAGCAATTAGCTTCTAATAACTCGGATTATTTGTATTTCTTTGATTGGGCATTTGCATGTATTGTCCATTTTCCTTCAGAATGCTTGTTGTTTGGTGGTGGCCAACACCAAACCTCCACCTAGTGTCATGATCCCAACCAAGGTAGTGATGAATAGGAAAAGAAAATGAATGACAGGATTCGATTGATGTGTTCTCATCTAATCAACCAAACCCGATTAAGGAGAGGTTGACTGGGACAATGGGTAAAAGTTAGTTGGCACACCATGGTTGCCAACCAAGTGCCATGGTGAAATTCGACCTTCACCTTTACAAGAGGGCTGGAAGAACCTAAGTTATCATCCTACATGCAATGTCTCAATTAGGGTTATGTTATCCGAGGTATTTCAGTTAACAAATCATGGGGAGCACAATTCCCAAGTTGCTCCTCAAATTGATTGTCTTCTTGATTATTAATATAGTTTTTATAGTTATTTCATTCCAATTTGCAACCCCCCCATTTTAGAGAATATAGTCGATTGGTACTTGAAATGATTGTTGTGAGTCAATTTGGTCAAACCCCGTATTTTCTGTGGATTTGACCCTAACCTCTGATTAGGTTTATACTTGATAGCGACCGCTTTATTATTGGAACGCGAACATCAAAATTTATGGCGCTGTTGCCAGGGAATGCGGCTATGTTTTTGACTTGATTTCACGAACAATTAATTCAAGTGTCAATTTCTACATTCTCTTGTATTTTACTTTTATCTTTTTTTGTTGTTTGGTTTATATTGCAGGGTGTATTTGCTTTATATGCCCAACACAAGGAGCCAAGGCAATCCCTTAGTTCCAATTAACTTGGAGATGTACCGATTGCGAGAAGAATGGCACAAGAAAACGAGGACATCGCGATTGATGAAGCTATTGGTCAACATGATGAAGATGTGGGTAGAGATGAAAACCCATCTCAAAGGGAGAATAGACCACACCATAGGAATTTCAACGAAAATGCATATGGTTGGAATCAATATAGGTTGAATCCTATAGCCATGGATGTCATAGGAGCAATAGTGTTTCCACTGTTACCGGCCGACACTTTCACCGTGTCTAGTGGTCTCCTACAAATGCTTCAAAATCGTGGTTTGTTTACGGGGCTACCTTCAGAGGATCCACACAGTCATCTCTATAATGTTGCATTTGTTTGCAAGAGTGTGATGGGTACACAAAATCTTTCAGTGGATGCGTTTGGCTTAAGAGTGTTCCCTCTATCTCTAATTGGAAATGTGACATTATGGTTGTCAGAACTCCCACAAAGTTCGATCACTAGTTAGGCCGAGTTACAAAGAGCCTTTTTAGAGAGGTATTTTTCAAGGTCCAAAAATCTTAAACTCAAAGATCAGATCAACAATTTTGATTAATTACCGGGTGATTCAATTAGGACAACATGGGAGAGGTTCACCAAGTGCTTGAGGATGGTTCCGAATCACAAAATTGTTGATGATGCCTTAGTGGAGATCTTTTATCGAGCTCTTGAAGAGAATGGTCAAGCTTGTGCTGATACCATTATGGGAGGCATATTTCTTGATCGAACTTTTGCACGAATCATCGAAAGAATGGAGCAAGTGGTCAAAACAAATAGAGCATGGGGCCAAAGAGAGAGAGGTGCTATAATGAACTCATGTGTGGTGAACACTAATACTGAGCAAACAAAGGTAAATGAGGAGATCATGCAACAACTTGCTCAACTTCGCACAAGTATGGGTTTGGTGTTGAAGCAAAACTAAGCAAGTGTTCATGTGGTGACTCACCAACCTCCAAAGGCACCTATGTACGAAGAATCCTTCTTTGATGAAGATGCTTGTTTTATGAGCAATCAAGCAGCGGGTTTACGAAACAATGCCCAAGGGTCCAACTTGGACTATTGCAACAAGGTTTTGAAAATCAAGGTCGGAACTATAATAGAGGGGGTGCATATAGAGATAACCTTGGTGGTTATTATGAAAGAGAAAGAGTACTGGAGGCTTAGTGGGGGCGAAGAGATGGATATAAGAATGGTTCTATGTGCCTCCCCATAATCATGACGCCAGATCAAGAAACTCTTGGATTAAGGAAATGTTTAACAAGTTGTTGAAGAAGGCTGACCAACAAGATGAAAATTTAAAGGTGATGAAATCGGATATCTCTAGTATCAATCAAAAGATAGAGTCTCATTCGGTGTCCATCAAACAATTAGAGCAACAATTCAGTCAAGTATCTTCTCAATTGAACCAACGCCAATAAGGCACATTTCCAAGTAACATGGTTCAAAATCCAAATAATGATGGGCATTTCATGGTGGTCATGACGAGAAGTGGTAAAGTACAATAGATCCCCCAATGCCAGTGGTTGATGATGAAGTTTTAAGAAAGGTGTTGATGACAAGGTTGAGGTTGAGAAAGAAGGTGTGGAAAACAATGAGATGCAAAGTGAAGAGGTGAAAGAGCAAGAAAAGGCCAAGATGATCCCCAAACCTCCTCTCCCTTTTCCTCAAAGACTCAAGAAAAAGGAGGAGGATAGTTATTTCCTTTTCGATGTTAAAGCAATTGTCCATTAACATCCCCCTTCTAGAAGAATTGGAGAAGATGCCCAAGTATGCTAAGTACATGAAGGATTTGGTGACGAAAAAGCGCATGGTAAGCCAAGAGCTTTCACAAGAGCTCGAACAATATAGTGCCATCATGACCAAATGCCTAGTCCAAAAGAGGGAAGATCCTGGTGCATTCACCATTCCTTCTACCATCGGTGATGTAGAGTTTGCAAGAGCATTATGTGACTTGGGAGAAAGTACAAATTTGATGCCTCTTACCATTTTCAAAAAGCTTTGTCTTGGTTCTCCTACTTTCACAAGGATGCGGTCACTCATGGTGGATAGAACAATCAAGAAGCCGGAGGGAATTCTCTTTAACGTGTTGGTGAAAGTTGATAAGTTTATGACATATTTCGTGGTTCTTGACTGTGAGGTTGATTTGTAGGTCCTTATTATTTTTGGAAGGCCATTCTTGCCTACGGAGAGAGCATTGGTGGACATGGATTCTGGTCAACTAAGTTTTAGGGTCAACAATGCAGAAATCATTTTTGATATCCGCTAGTCAATGAAGCACCTGGATGAGCTCAAGAGAGAGGTTTGGGCCACTGAGGATTTCTGATGATTGATGATGACTAAGTTGAGCCATGACATTAAACAAGGCGCTTCTTGAGAGGCAACCCAAGTACTTTTCATATTTTTGAATTGTTTTGAGTTCATTTGATTGTTTAAGTTTCTAGGTAGTGGATTGATTTTTGTTTTGATTTTGAAGACATTGAATAAATTGTGTTGTTTAAATATTGGTGTATTTTGAGATGTTGGTTTGCAGGTGTTAAAAAAAGGCTAAAAGTTGGAAGAAAATGGCATTGGAAGCAACAACCACCTCTATGACTAGACCTACGAGCCGTAACTTACACTACGACTCATAGTCATGCCTCGTAGAGGTTAACAGTGTTTGATTAAAGTAGGCACATACACTATGAGTCAACCTTATGATTCATAGTCTATGCTACAAGTTGTAAGTGGGGTTCACTGAAACGACCCCAAAAAGTGCTTGAAAATGTGCCTCGAAAGTGCCCGAAATCGTAATTTACATATATCTCAAATTCGTGCGTAATATCAAAAATCTGACTTTATATTCTTTGATCAGGGAAAAACATTGAGTGGGAAATGGATCTAAACATGATTTTAGAGCGACCAAATCATAATTTCAATTTTTCAAAATTGCAATTTCTAGAGAGGGTTCGCGCCCCTAGCGCAACACGTCTTGGGTGCGCCCCAGTGTTATTTTGTTACCAATACAAGGCTTTTGGGTCTTGGGACTAAGTCTTCCCATGCGTAAAATTCAAGTGCCAAAACTCATTCCGAATATTAAGGATTTCACTCAAGCTTCAAGTCTCCATTTTCGATCATCATCAAGGAATTCTCCAAAGCTAAGGTATGTGGCTTTCAACCATTGGGTCCTTTCACCTATGGTGTCTAAGTTTTCTTTTTACATAAAACTCACATTTCTATGTTGATTTACGTGTGGGTCTTATTTACTATGAATTTGACTATGAACTATGTTGGGGTATCATAAAAGTGTGACTGTTTAAGCATGTTTTGAGCTATGAATCTTCGATCTATCTTGAGAGTTGATGAGGGTTTTTGATATATATTGAATGAGGGTACTACCAAGTGTTGGAGGGTGGTTTTGCATCGAATTTACTTGCATAATTTAACTCTTGAATTGCATGATTTATACTAGCATTACACACCCACCAAGTGTTTGATAAAATATCCAGTTAATGCTTCTTGAGTTGTTGAAGGCCTAATGCATGGTATATGAGTTAAGTGACTTTATGATAATGAAAGGAATGTATATATGTATTGATTTCATGAATAATATCTATTGTGTTGCAAGTTGACCATGCCTCATTCGAGGGATGGTAGGCTCGAACAACCATGTTGTAGGGTTTGTACCTTAATTGCCTCGCTTGGGAGGTAGTAGGACCGTGCAACCATATTGGGGGGTTTGTACCTCAATTGCCTCGCTCGGGAGGTAGTAGACCCATGCAAATATGTTGGGGGGTTTGTACCTCATCCGAGTGGTAGGCCCGTGCAACCATATTTGGGGGTTTATATCTCAATCCCTTGTCAAGGGGTGGTAGGACTTCATCTCTATGATGTTGGTCTCTTACTACACATGTACAATGTTCTTTGTAATCATGTTTAACTACAAGAATTATTCATGCATGCCATATTGCTATATGCTCATTTATTGCCTAAATATGTATTTTGATTGTGTTGCCTATCTCTTGTTGCATTGCATCCTACATACTTAGCATATTCAAATGTACTAATGCATACTCTATGCCTACATGATGTTACCATGTAGGAACCAGAGCTCCACTTCATCCTCCTCCTCCTCCATGTGGCTACTATGATTTCTCTCAAAGCAAGTTGGTGAGTCCTCAACTCCAATGACATATGTCTCTTGATTTTCATGCTATGTATTGACTTTCTCTATGTTGGGAACTTATGACTATGAGGGTGAGCCTGGAGATTGTCGTGGCCCCCGCTCCTA
>JAPFFP010000070.1:12985342-12999149 GCA_026153255.1 Solanum medicagineum
TAAAGAAGAACACAAGTTCTTCCATCTTCATCTTCTTCTTCCTCCTGCAGATTTGCAGATTCAAATTTTCCCAACATGTTTCTGCCCTGTTGCTACTTTCTTAATCCATTCAGGGAGCATGGTTAATCCATTTACTTGGTTACAATCATAATATTATGGTTTGAGTTTGGTCTTCATCCTTCCCTCCTCAGAATTTCAATTTACAGTAAATAAGCTTGAAAAGTCAAGTTCCTGGGTTGCTTTCATATATCTTAATTTTCATGCTGAGCTTCATTTTAGTGTGATATTATTTGGTATGCTCGACTGTTTCTCTCATATATTCTTTGCTTGAGTTTAATGTGATATTGAATTACCTTAGTTTGAGTTAGTTTTATGCCTCAATGAATTCTTTTGGCCTCCAAAAACTTTGAAGTTTGTTGTGATGTCTCTCTATTTTAATGTTTATCCTCGTTTGAATGCCAGAGTTATTATTCTGAATCATGTCATAAGTTGGGATTCCATGATTCCTCCCAGCTTTGCTTCACTTATTTATCCTGTTTGCTTTGAGCTCATACTACCTCGTTTTTGAACTCCTCGTTTGCACTCTATATGTCCTCTTTTAGTTTCTGGAATTTCGGGTTACTGTTCAAAGTCGAGTCTGAAAACATTACCTTGCTGTTGGAATGGGTAACTGTTTCCTCTTAGTTCTGTACACGGTTAACTGTTTAGGTTTTTTTTAGCTTCAAAAGCAAGGTCTTTAAAACATAGGAGTCGGTTTACCTCGTCTAAGATTGATTAACATTCATTGCTTTCATGCTTATTTGCGTCTGTTTGATTTTGATTTAGTAAGCATGTTTAAGTCTCATCTTATGCAAATTAATTGTGTTTAGAATATTAAGTTGAAGTTCTCTTTTTTGCAACTCATGGTTAGTTGTATTATGACAATAAGGCCTCTATGAATAAGTTCACTGGAATCATAACTCACGAAAATCTATAGGATTCTTTACATAATATTTCATGATTAATATTGTCTTAGTCAGTTGCATTGATTAACTGTAATATAAGTGTGGTTTACTCATCTGTCGAAAGTGTTCTATTTTTCTTTGAAACACTTACATTCAGGTAATTGCTTGTGTGTATTTATGTCTTGTTCCCTTAGATACTTAGATATTTAGTGGTTGTTTTTGTCGGGTTTCATTTTTTGTTTTTCTTTAGCTCAGATCTAGTAGATTTTTTAATATATGATTCTATTTTTTAGTTATTACATTTATCCCGCATCATACAGCTTTGTTTTGTTCGTTAAAGATTTAAATTCTTAATCATGCCTTCTGTTTCCTTTGAAGAGTTGTTGGTGGCTCACTGTTACATTATTTAGTATCTAGGAATAGAATAGGATGATATCTATTACATGTTACTTCATTGTTTCAATTTAACTTTAGACTCATAAAAGAGTTATCAGTGTAATTGGCTTTTCTTTTCAAAAAAATCTATTTTGAATATGTTTGTTAGTTGCCAGGATAGGTGTTCATGGTATGAAGCATTATTGTTTATTTTCTTGTTTGTCTCTAGCTAATTTTTTTTTCTAATTTACTATATTTTGTTTCAAGCCATTGTCATTTGAACTAGAGTGTTTCTTCTTCTTCTTCATTATCATTATCATTATCATTATCATTATCATTATCATTATCATTATCATTATCATTATTATTATTATTATCATTATTATTATTAATATTTTTAAGGATAATTAGAAAACCAATAAAACAATTAAAATGACTTAACAGAAAAATCTTTTTAAATACCAAAGAAAAGGTTCGGGTTTAATTTCCATTTTTGAGAAAAACTTAATCATTCAAAATGGCCGCTAACTTGCGGTTGACCAGCGATTAGAAAGTTGACTAACTTTGAAAATTTGAACTAAATTTGACAAATTGACTAACTTTGAGAAAGTTGACTAGGTTTGAAAATTGACTAGGTTTGAAAATTGACTAAGTTTGAAAATGGGCTAAT
Organism: Solanum medicagineum; assembly: GCA_026153255.1. NCBI lineage: Eukaryota > Viridiplantae > Streptophyta > Magnoliopsida > Solanales > Solanaceae > Solanum > Solanum medicagineum. The sequence continues at coordinate 12,987,332 of JAPFFP010000070.1, forward strand.
TCAAAGAGAATTTACTGGACTTTGACCAATCTTTCAAAATTTTCACCAAAGCCCAATTTGTAGAAAACAATTCTAACATTAAAGAGGAATCAAAAAAGGAAATTAACATAAATGACAAATATGTTAGGGAAATTAATTAGATTAAAAAAAACAAGAAATAATAATACAAATAAACAAGTTAATGTTAGTATTCACACAAATATAAACAAATAAACAAACAACATAATCTAAAGAGAGTCAAGGATTGGGCTTTTAGCCCACTTTCCCCTTTCCTAATTTCCAAGAATTGGGCCGGCCAACCCCTCCTATTTTCCAGCTGCTACCTTTTAAGCTTGGCCCATTTCTGCCGGTGATATACACTTAGTGTATATTTGCAGGATATTAGTGTATATTCATTGATTTTGGCCTTCAAAACCTGTATATCAGCTCCCATTCATGTATATTGTTCTCCAATGCCAAGAGAGGATGGCTTGACTCGACGAGGAGGAAGTTTAGGCCTCCATAGCCCATCGAAAAATGCAATGGGGGGATGATTAGAGTAAAAAAGACTCGATCAGCAAAACATGCAATGAACAATACAAAAGAAAAGGATTAGCAGTGGATAAAATAACTAGAATTAATTCTACATAGCAAAACTTGATAAAGAAGGAATATCAACATAGATAATGCTTTCACATAAGAAGCTATGAAATCAAATCAGTGATTTTGTTAAGTTTAAACAAAAAATGGATACTCATGTAATATCAAATTTATTTGGGACACAAAGAGCTCCCCTCATATAGAAACAACTTAAGGCAGGCAGTAACAAGTTGCAATCAAGGATTAAAACAGCAGATTCAACCATTTTAAGGCATACTCACTTTCGAATAAAGAAAGAGAAACATTCAAGATTTATGACCAACTCTGAAAAATAGTCCAAAATGTGTACTACATTCGACCTAGTTTCGATAGAAAACCACTAAAAGGGGGGCTGACCAAAACCAGTAGCTAAATTGACCACCATCACCCTAAACCGACTAAAAACTTCGAATGCGAGAGCATAACAGAGAAGATAGATGTTTATCTGGGAGTATGATCAAATTGGGAGATTTAACACTTGCCTTCATCCCACAAATTGAGAGTTGGAACCTTAGATTCTTGACAAACATAATCAGATAGAGATGTGGAGATAAAACAACTCAGAAACAAGCTAGAATGGACTCATAACAAAGTAATCGTCAACTCATTGAACCAAATACCAAATGTGAACAACAAAACAGAGACAAATCACCTTGCACACCACCACATAAACCATTCATGACCCTTTAGAATGTTTGAAAAAATTCAAGCTTCAGAAATACAAGCATCTCAGCATATTAAAAACAAATGGAACACAAGTTGCTATAGCTTGGAGCTAACGTGGTAACATCAAAACAACAACAGTGGATTTCAGGATCAAAGAGACAAGACAAGAAACAAAGCCATGCTTTCTCTTTTACAATAATCCTTAATGCACTATGAATCATAAAACCAGGCTTCGAGCAAGAAAACTTAACTTCTAGTTCATATGCATGAAAGCAAACACTCCAGGAAAAGGAAAATGCAGACAAAACTTCAGAACTCACGTTAAGATCATTGTAGCTAAAAGCATGAACCATGAGGAAATGACCATATAAGACACTACTTGACTGAAAAAACTTGAAATCGGTTAACAACACAGGGCTGAGCGGGAAGACCCGAAATCTACACACAATACAGAACCTTATCACGGTAAAACCACAGTGTTAATACAGCAAATGAGAATGTTCCAACAAAAAACAGTCATCCAGCATCACCATTCAACAATGTTAACGAGTGTAGACTCCCAACATTCAAACAGAAATCTTTAAACGAATAATCAAAAGACCCAAACAACACATGATTCTTCAAAAAAAATCAAATGAAATAATTAAGAACATTACCTATTTGGGGGAAAGAACAGGGATTTCAACAAGCTGAGAGAGAGCTTTCACCACCAAAAGAAAATTAGCCTATTAGTCGTCGACTCCAAAATTAGAACTGTCGGCCTCAAATCTCTTCGAAATTGACTCAATTTTTCTGAGACCAATGCTTACTGGATTTTTTCATGTATTTTGGGGGTCAAGAATGATTTTGAAAATGGATTGAGACTTTGTAGGGTTTTCCAAGATGACCCAAACGACTCCCTTAGCTAGAAATCCAATTCTCTTGTGAGGAATGCCGCTGCGTTTTTGTTAGGGTTTTTGAGATGATTCCCGGCTGTGAGATTTTTAGAGTTTTCTTCGAATCACCCCTAAACAATGAGGAATAAAGGGTGGGATTTCTAGGGTTCCAAATGTTGAGGGGTGGAATCCGAGGGCAAATTTGAGAAATTGGGGGTCGATTTTTTGGATTTTGAAATTCAAATCCCTTAACAAGATAAGGGAATCTCGATTGTGCCAAATCCTCAACGAATTTGAGGATCTCGAGCATTTATTCAAGAGAGAGAGAACGCGATTGAGACAAGTGGAGATTTCTCTCCAACGAAATCGTACGGGGATGAGGGAAAGGGCAACACATATGTACTGGGTTGAGGGAGAGGAACATTGAGGGATGGTTTTTGTTGGGTTTGTGCTAGCTGGATTTCTCGTGAACATGAAGAAGAAAGGGGAGTCGGGGAGAAAGAATGTAACGTTGAGGGTAAATAAGGAAAACTGGGGTCGCGTGGCCGCCACGTACGTGCATATATGTATGTATATATGTAATGTAGGCTGAAAATGGGATTGGGCCCGGTTAAGGTTATTTTGATTAGTTGGGCCAAACTTGGTCCAAAATGGACCAAGTAGTCCGAAAGAGCAATCTAAAAGTGGGTTCAAGGGGTAGGGATATTAAAAAATTGGCCAATCTATTGCAATCTTAGACAATAAAATGCAATCAAATTGAATTCGGTTGACTAATTTGATTGCACGGCGAATTAATATAAATTAATTGAAGAGCTTTTGATATTAACAATCCAAAATAATTGAATTAATTAAAAAACAAAATTTATTTGAGAAAACATTTTTACATTTTGGAAATCTAATTATTTCAAATTGTTAAAATTAAAAGCTCGATGATTAATTTATATCATGGAGGGTAAAACTTAGATGTCAACATCTATCTCTTTCTTTGGATATGATTGATAAAAGAGATCGTGGACAAAGAAACTTGACTAATCTAATTTTTAGCCGACCACATCTTCATCTTCTGAAAAGCCCTTGGTACGGACTTTGGTAAATTATGGCGGTACCCTGGCTTTGGGTTTCATACATATCTCAGGTTACTTGAGAATTCAGGCCGCTTGTAGTTCAAAACGCTTGATTTACGCACGATTTTGAAAGAATTCAAAAGTTATCCCAATATCGAATTATGGAGAAATCAGAATGCTTAAGAATGAGATTTTAAGAGCAAACGTTAGAATACAGCTGAGGTTCAAAATTGAGCCCGCCTACATATCCTTGGACCTAGTAATCAGGCTGCTTATAATTCGACTCCATCGGTTGAAGAGGAAATCTCTTATTCTGAGATAACCCCTGGTACCGGAGGAGTGACAAACAAATTGAATCATGAAAAAGAGGTTTGTAACCTCTTAACCATAAATGTGGATCTTTTCACATTCATAATTGAGAACGTACACGGATATAATTTTCAAAATTCTTGGTATATTGTTACTCGGATCAAAAGATTACCTCCAGAGAGTTGAGATTATTCGAAGGCGAAACTGAAAAATAAACGAACTCAAAGAGATACCCACATGCCTTTTGACAGGGATGTGGTTGGATTGTGATGGTAGTAGCTTCCCAGCTTGTGTCCGAAGGGTTTGACGCCCCTTTTCAGACTATGTTCCAGTTTGCTGCTAAGAAAAAAGTTTCACGTTGTGTTGCATCCTACTTGATGGCATCCACACCTGTGGTTTCTTTTAATAATTCACCCTTTTAGATGCCCTCGATATAACTAAAACAAAATGTTAGTAAAATCATAACTTGAATTAGAGATGGTATCTTTTACCATATTCGATATGTATTCTTCTCTTCGATGTGATAGATAATGAATCAATATGAAGCAATCATTGTATGGCCCTCTCAGTAACTTGAAAATAAAATAGTCTTCTCGGCGATAAATATGCGATGGCCCTCTTGGCAACTCTCAGCAGCTTGAAAATAAAAATGACCCTCTCGACAACTCTCGGCAACTTGAAAGTAAAATAACCCTCTTTGCAATGAATGATGAAATGGACCTCTCGGAAACTTAAAAGTAAAATGACCCTCTCCGCAATGCATGACAAAATGGACCTTTTGGCAACTTGAAAGTAAAATGACTCTCTCCGCGATGCATGATGAAATGGACCTCTCGGCAACTTGAAAGTAAAATGACTCTCTCGCGATGCATGATGAAATGGACCTCTCGACAACTTGAAAGTAAAATGGCTCTCTCCACGATGCATGAGATGTGATAAATTGTTAGGGATTTGAGTGAGACTGAACTATCTATGTCTCGGCTATTCTCTTGTAGATAAGACTTGCAAAAATTTTCCCTACATCCACAGAAGATTTCTTAGTTTCAAAGTAAACTGATTTGTGTTGATTCTTCGATTGTCTACTCCTCATCTTGTCCCCTAATGAACCGCTTTGATCTCCCACTTCTTGGTAGACAGAAGGTAGAGGATATACATTTTGACAAAATATTCGACATGAGAGAAGATCATTAGAAACAACAAATTTAGAAAAGGTTTTTTTGAGAAAACATCACTGCCAATTGTCATGTTACGCAAAGCTTAGATGAACATGTTCCGCTTTTGACATAGGTTCCTTGGTGCGTCGCGGTTATCTTTGAATTCCTAAATAGGCTGAGAGTCCTTAGGGTGACTTTCAAACTTGTAATGATGCTTAGCGAAATTTTGAGGGCAACCTCACAATTTATATTCTAGTTTAAATGTTGTAAGCGGTTGATAACTTATCAAAGCACCTTGGGAATTTTTGAGATCTTTCTCAAAAATTCTGTTCCAGTTGCAATTTTAACATGCTTTGAACTCCGATTTGTTGAAGATGGACCTCTCTGTTCAGAATTTTGAGTCCCTCTCAAAAAATCGTCCTAGTTTCTTTTATGGGAGAATGACCGAGCCGTTGTGGCGCCTACGTATCCTGTTGGGGAAGGAATCAGGTCAAACATAGTTCCCATCTCGAGAGGTAGAGAAAAATGTCATTTTTAATAAGAAAATGACCGAGGTCGACATAGGCCGCCTACGTATCTCATTCTTAAGAATTCAGGTCAAATGTAGTTCGTTACAAAGGAGAATAATCTGATAACAAAACATAGAAATAATTACAAGCAAATTATGCAATTACAGGAAAAGAGATAAAAGAAAACTTTAAATCTCCAGACATACTGCCTCTTGATTTGATCGTCAAGTTGTGGTGAGCGATGTTTGTGCTAAATCCTGACATATTGTTGCATGACCAGGTGAATACGTAAACGTACTCTTCGACAAGTTGATGAGTCTTTCATTCGAGTCTTTGTCAAATGAATACTGATTTTGACTTCTCTGGTGTTTTTGTCTTCTTAGATCTCCATTTTCAAGCTTGAGTTATTTCAATTCTGACAAATGGCTCAGATGTTACAGTCTGTTTATCGTACTCTTCAAATACTTCATCAATATTCACCTAATTTTGTTTATTTAGCTTGTGACATGACATTATATGACAAGTTCAAAGTTCTTTTACTAAAATCATAAACAAACTTCGTTAGATAGCAAAATTGAAGCGAGTAAAGTTTGTTAATAAAAGGAACTTTTATGTGAAAGAAAGAAAGAGAAACTTTGGCATAGCTGCAGGGCAATTTGCTTTTATTTTTTAAATATTACCAGAGAAATAAAACATAACGAAGTAACATGATATAAAAGGTGGGTCTCGAGCCTCTTTGGAGTACCACCGATTTTGAAGTAATATAAAAAGATGTTTTTATCTATCAAGATGAGCGAAGAATCAGAAATGGAGTGGATGTCTAATTAATCATTTGCTCTCTTGACCCGGTGTCTTGTACCGCCTAGTTTCTCCGTCAGTGCAACATCATCTCCTTTGAACAAATTCCAAATTCCTTCCCTTAGACCGCTGTCCTAGTCATGATTTTGCACTGGCAAAGACTAGTGCGAGTAAGGAAATGATTATGGCAACGTGTGCTCAACCTTATTCTTCTTCTCAGGTGTCGAAGTAGAAGCTTTGTAAGGTATTATGATCACAAATTAAGATTTCTCTATTTTTCTTGAGAGGCTATAATTTCCTCACGATGGCCAGAGTTCGTTGGAATCACAGCTTTCTCCATACACCAATCTTCATTGACTTTCATCATATTAATAGTCACTTGTTGATGATAGGGCAAAGGATTACTGTTGACATTAGGAGTGATAGTCTGAAGAGTGACAATCCTTTGATCAATCAAGTCCTGAATTTTGTGCTTCACGTTGACGCAATTCTCAGTGGTATGTCCCACAGCTCCTAAATGATAAGTGCATTTGTGGTCTTCTCTATAAAATTTCCCCAAAGAATTGGTTGGTCTTCCTTTTATAGGATGGAGCATGCTTGCTGCTTTCAATCTTTCATAAAGCTAGGTGTGACTTTCAACCAAAGGAGTAAAGACTCGAGGCGTTCTCTTCACATGATTTGGACGATAAATATTGCAATTACTTCTTGAAGATAGAGGCACCTGACAGTAGTTTGGGAGATTTTAGAATGTAGGTGCTGATATTTGAAACTTTGAATATTGTGGAGTTTGGTAGCTTGGAGAGATATTTTGATAATTTAGCAATGGATCTTGGACATTTGGAAAGATATTCTGGTAATTTGGCCATGGAGCTTGAAAATTTGGAGGGATATTTTGATAATTTGATAGTGGAGCCTGGAAATTCGATTGGACAAGAAAAACTGGGTAGGGATTTTGTGGACTTGGGGATAGGTATTGGATAGTGAATGCTTTTAACCACCGAATTTGACATGCTTTGATCTTGGTTAAGATGAAATGGAAGAAACATCTTTCCTCTTCCTCCTCGATGGAACTGAACATTCTATCTGAGTAGTTATTTGGGAAATTTTTCCTATCTCAAGACCATATTCGATAGCCTCTCCAACTTTAACTATTCCGCCGAACATTGCTCCCCATGAGAGGCAACATTTTATCAAAGTACTCCGGAAGGATGACGGAGAGAAAATAAGTTTTTTCTAAAATGAGGGGTCGAGCCTTGAAAGGCTGCCTACGTATCTAACTAAGGAGAAATCAGGCCCTACGTAGTTCGACAACATTGAATCTTTTTCGAATTGAAATGAAAAAATTCACCTCTTGTCAAATGAAAGAGTAAAAATTTAGAATTTTGAGAGTGGGGTTCGATTTTGTTGAGAAACTTGAGACTCAGAGAATATTTGGAAGAACTTTTGATAATGACTTGATTTATGTGCTTAGGGGATTCTAGAAACTTTCGAAAATAAATGGATTGGAAGTCTTCAAACAAAGCAACATAATCACACAAGCAGTTATAAAATATATCACGTAAACAGATATTGCGCATCCTAAACAAATATATGACCCTTTTGTGCCAAGGGTGGGCCTAATGATTTGTAGGATGTATACGCAATTTTAAATGTTCCATTGCCCCAAAAATATTTATACAGGCTTTATGAATAAACTCAATAGTGATACATAATATGGGAAAGGGATACAAAAATAATTATTCCCAGGCAGGGGTATAGTTCCTAAGTTAAACCTTCATGGAAGATTTCTTCTTCTTGGACTTCTCAGCGTCTCCGAACGTCTTTGGATGAAGTAACGCCTCGTGAAGATCCTTCTTTGACAAAACTAAGCTATCAAAATAAATTACCTACCCCAAGGGACAATGATTCTCCAGACAACATATACATCCTTCAAATATATACACATAAGCATGATTGTCCATTTGGGTCTGGGCCTACTTTGGACTCAAGGTGGTCTTTCTAATGGGGCCAACATGCCTTACGTGCTGGGTCGTCTTAGGCCAATGCTTAGAAGTAGGGATTTGGCTTCACTCTATCCTAGGTGTCTAAAAGTGGGTTTTGAATTGACCGGGAACCCAGGCAGACAACCTAAGCTGGAAATCATGAGAACCATTGGACGCATTATGAACCAATAAATTGCCACTTATTTCGAAAAGGGTTAAATATTTGGAAATCTGGTTGCGGGTTCGTAAAATCATCCTCCCAAATACACAAGATATAATAGAAAATGTTATGAAATGCAAATGACAGTTAATATTGAATTTAAACAAATAAAGCAAATAAGGAAATTAATATAACTAAATATTACAAATCAAATAGTTAGTCAAACAACTTAATCTAATGGTTAGAACCTAATTGAAAATCCCCAGCAGAGTACCCATTTCTGTTAATTTGAAAAAGTGACTTTTGAATTTTGAAAATCCGATTTGATACTAAATTAATTTGAGTACAAATCAAATTCCCAATATAAAGAGTCGCCACCTAATTTTAAGGATAATAGAAAACCAATAAAACAATTAAAAAGACCTAACAGAAAAATCTTTTTAAATACCAAAGAAAGGGTTTGGCTTCAATTTCCATTTTTGAGAAAAACTTAATCACCCAAAATGGCCACTAACTTGCAGTTGACTAACGATTAGAAAGTTGACTAACTTTGAAAATTTGAACTAAATTTGACGAATTGACTAACTTTGAGAAAGTCAACCAAATTTGAAAAATTGACTAGGTTTGAAAAATTAACTAAGTTTGAAAATGGGCTAATTCAAAGAGAATTGACTGGTCTTTGAGCAATTTTGCAAGATTTTCACCAAAGCCCAATTTGTAGAAAATAATTCTAACATTAAAGAGGAATCAAAAAAGGAAATCAACATAAATGACAAACATGTTGGGAAATTAATTAGATTAAAAAAACAAGAAATAATAAGACAAATAAACAAGTTAATGTTAGTATTCAGACAAATATAGACAAATAATATAATCTAAAGAAATTCAAGGATTGGGCTTTTGGCCCAATTTTCCTTTTCCTAATTTCCAAGAATTGGGCCTGTCAGCCCCACCTATTTTCCAGCTGCTGCCGTTTGAGCTTGGCCCATTTCTGCCTATGATATACACTTCGTGTATATTTGTGGGATATCAGTGTATATTCATTGATTTCGGCCTTCAAAACCTGTATATCAGCTTCCATTCATGTATATTGTTCTCCAAAGCCAAGAGAGGATGGCCTGACTCGAAGAGTAGGAAGTTTGGGCCTCCATGACCAATCAAAAAATGCAACAGGGGGTTGATAGAGTCAAAAAGACTCGATTAGCAAAACATGCAATGAACAATACAAAAGAAAAGGATTAGCAGTGGATAAAATAACTTAATGTAATTCTACATAGCAAAACTTGATAAAGAAGGAATATCAACATAGATAATGCTTTCATATAAGAAGCTATGAAATCAAATCAATCACTTTGTTAAGTTTAAACTCAAAATGGATACTCATGTAACATCAAATTTATTTGGGACACAAAGAGCTCCCCTCAAATAGAAACAACTTAAGGCAGGCAGTAACAAGTTGCAATCAAGGATTAAAACAATAGATTCAACCATTTTAAGGCATACTCGTTTTTGAATAAAGAAAGAGAAACATTCAAGATTATGACCAACTCTAAAAAATAGTCCAAAATGTGTACTAAATTTGACCTAGTTTCGATAAAAAACCACTAAAAGGGGGGCTGACGAAAACCAGTTGCTAAACTGACCAACATCACCCTAAATCGACTGAAAACTTTGAATGTGAAAGCAAAATAGAGAAGATAGATGTAAGAGTATGATCAAATTTCGAGATTTAACACTTGACTTCATCCCACAAATTAAGAGTTGGAACCTTGGATTCTTGAAAAGCATAATTAGATAGAGATGTGGAGATAAACAACTCAGAAACAAGCTGGAATGGACTCATAACAAAGTAATCGTCAACTCATTGAACCAAATACCAAATGTAAACAACAAACCAGAGACAGATCAGCTTGCACACCACCACTTAAACCATTCATGACCCTTTAGAATGTTTGAAAAAATTCAAGCTTTAGAAATACAAGCATCTCAGCATATTAGAAACAAATGGAACACAAGTTGCTATAGCTTGGAGCTAACGCGGTGACATCAAAACAACAACAACTGATTTCAGGATCAAAGAGACAAGACAAGAAACAAAGCCATGCTTTCTCTTTTATAGTAATCCTCAATGCACTATGAATCATAAAAGCAGGATTCAAGCAAGAAAACTTAACTTCTAGTTCATATGCATGAAAGCAAACACTCCAGGAAAAGGATAATGTAGACAAAACTTCAGAACTCACATTAAGATCATTGTAGATAAAATCATGAACGATGAGGAAATGACCATTTAAGATACTACTTGACTGAAAAACTTGAAATCGATTAACAACACAGAGCTGAGCGGGAATACCCGAAATCTACACACAATACAGATCCTTATCACAGTAAAATCACATTGTCGATACAACAAACTAAAATATTCCAACAAAACACAGCCATCCAACATCTCCATTCAACAATATTAACGAGTACAGACTCCCAACATTCAAACAGAAATCTTTAAACGAATAATCAAAAGACCCAAACAACACATGATTCTTCAAAAAAAATCAAATGAAATGACTGAGAACATTACCTATTTGGGGGCAGGAACTGGGATTTCAACAAGCTGCGAGAGATCTTTAACCACCAAAAGGAAGTTTGACTATTAGCGATCAACTCCAGAATTAGAATTGTCGGCCTCAAATCTCTTCGAAATTGACTCAATTTTTCTAAGACTAATGCTTAATGGATTTTGTCGTGTATTTTGGGGGTCAAGAATGATTGTAAAAATGGATTGAGACTTTTGTAGGGTTTTCCAAGATGACCCAAACGGCTCCTTTAGCTAGAAATTTCCAATTCTCTTATGAGGAATGCCGTTGGGTTTTGCTAGGGTTTTTGAGATGATTCCCTGCTGTGAGAGTTTAGAGTGTTCTTCGAATCCCCCCTAAACAATGAGAGATAAAGGGATTATGTAGAGGATTTCCAGGGTTCCAAATGAGAGGGAGGGGGGAGGAATCCGAGGGCGAATTCGAGAAATTGGGGGTCAATTTTTTGGGATTTCGAAATTCAAACCCCTCATCAAGATAAGGGAATCTCGATTGTGCCAAATCCTCAACGAATTTGAGGATCTCGACCGTTGATTCAAGACAGGAAGAACGGGATTGATACACGTGGAGATTTCTCTCCAACGAAATCGTACGGGGATGAGGGAAAGGGCAACACGTATGTACTGGGTTGAGAGAGAGGAACGTTGAGGGATGTTTTTGCTGGGTTTGTGCTAGCTGGATTTCTCGTGAAGATGAAGAAGAAAGGAGGTTCAGGGAGAGAGAATGTGACGTTGAGGGGGAAATAAGGGAAATTGGGGCCGCGCGGCTGCCACGCACGTGCATATATGTATGTATATATGTAATGTAGGCTGAAAATGGGATTTGGGCCCGGTTAAGGGTATTTCGATTAGTTGGGGCCAGACTTGATCTAAACTGGACCAATTGGTCCAAAAGAGTAAACTAAAAGTGGGTTCAAGGGGTAGGGGTATTAAAAAATTGGCCAATCGATTGCTATCTTAGACAATAAAATGCAATTAAATTGAATTCGATTGACTAGTATGACTGCACGACGAATTAATTGTAACAGCCTGGACCCCACACGTGCATATATTGTCCGCTTTGCCAGCCATGGGTCGCCCATGCACCAGCGCA
>JAPFFP010000070.1:13018044-13039859 GCA_026153255.1 Solanum medicagineum
TAATCATATAAGAATAGATGATAAGGCGATTATTTCATTACGTGGCTAGATTTGGATCCTAAGCTTGAAGATTGTTGGTGAGTTCCCATGATTCGAGAATAAGCCCATTTATGATTTTTTTATATGTTGAGACTTTATCATTTTATTTTAATGTGTATCTTAAGGGTGAGGTAGTTAACTATGTTCTAGACTCCGCCAAGAACTTATGATGAAGAGGCATGTTATGGACACTATGGTTGATGTATATTCCCTTAAGGGAAACTATGATACTTCTAATTTTATGCACTTTCGCTTACTTATTCTCTTATGTATGCTTATTTTACCTTATGGATGCTTGTTATACGAACACGAGGTTTGGATGGGATGCCTTCGGTGTCACATTCGCCATATCACGACTAGGCCTTAGGTTCGGGTTGTGACAAAAGTGGTAGTATAGCACAAGGTCTGAAAGCACCCTAGGGATTTCAACATGTCGTGTTAGTAGAGTTTCGTTCAATGGTGTGCAGTGCGCCACTTCTATGAATAAGAGACTATAAGATGTTTAGGAAAACTTCACTTTTTTTGTATTCTATGTCTTGCCTTCAAGCTTCCATATCCTAATGCTTTTCCCTTTGTATTTTCGAAAATGGCTTTGGGACGGGCTCATTTGCCTAAGAAAGTTAATGCTAATGAAGACCAAGTTCCTCCGGCTCCTGAAGCTCCTCAAGTTCTTCAAGTGAACCAAGTCACTAATGATAAGTTTAGAGCCGCTATCACTATGCTAGCTCAAGTCGTTGCTTCTACAAAGACTCCTAATATAGAATGAATCCCATGGAGTTTCATGGTTCCAAGGTGGATGAATATGCACAAGAGTTCATTGATGAAGTTTATAAAGTGGTAGAGATTATAGGGGTGTCTTCCGGGGAAAAGGCTGAATTGGGGGCTTATCAACTTAAGCAAAGAAGTATGATTAGTATGTGGAATGTACTAAGTATGTAGCTATGCCATGAATTAAGAGACATCACAACATAATATCAATATGCATAATCATAATCAATAGATTAAGGACACAATATGTATGACAATGCATGCATAAAATCATGAATAGAAGTATCATCAAAATCTTTCATAACTAGCATACATACATATATGAGAATTAGACCATAATTGACAATAAAACCATGCGTACTATTATATGGAATCCCGATGTTCCCTCTACAACAAGCAAAAGAGGAGTCTACTTTGCCAAGATAGACTCGAATCTCACCCTTTAGGCTCTATACTAGCACGGTGAGAATCACACGTACATCAAGACCCCACCCTTTAGGTTCTATCCTAGCATGATCAGTATCACATGAACATAAATCTATATGGATGCATTAGCTAGCTTTATAGGCATATAATCATCGACGTATGGTGGCACATAGTTATGAGACTTCAAGATCTATATAAGGACCTTTGGGGATAGTCCCCCTCACACAAGTTTATTCCGTGCTAAGTCATATTCGAAGGAATACATAATCGTGCATATATATAACTTTCAACATAATTCATACTTTATCAAAATCATACTTTTATAGCTTGAAAAAATAGGCATTATAACCTCATGAAAACATCTCATATCATATGAATAGTTTATCTACACCACTTTGTATATAGTTTAGGTATATTCCCCATCTTATCATCATATTATCAACATTAGGGTCTTAAGTCACCCTCATCATCATATCATCATCATCATTGTAGCACCATCATCATTATCTTTAAAACATATTTTTCATCCTTAAAATCATATTTATGAAAATCATAGCTCTGTTATAGGAAATTAGGGCCAAGTGTGGGTTCATGAGCAATTGAGCTAAAATCATGCAATTAGATGAAAATCATATAAGAATTATGCATTTGAAATCAATTTGAATCATTAGTCAGGGAACCACATCAAATCAACAAGCCCTAATCATCATATACTTGAGATCATAGACTTTCACTTAAAAATAATAGAAATCATGAAATTGTTCATAATTCAGGTATAAATACGCATAATAATTATTTAGTAATCATAATTCAACCATTTGGAATCAACCCATGAAAACCCATAAGATATCATCATTTAAGTTGGAGAAAAAGGAAAGTTTGAATTGGGCTCCATGGATGAATCTAGTTAATGAATGAAGCCTTACAGACCTCGAGTAAAGAACCTTACAAATTTGGGGATGAAAATCTTGGAAATCCTGAGTAAAGTGTCAAACGGTAGCTTCAATAGGGTCCCTTGCTTAGAGCGAGAAATTTTGGAATTTCGGGAGAGGTTTTAAGAGTTAATAAGTTAGGATGAAATAGAAATAGGTTTATATAATTTGAGTCAGTTCAGTTAGTTACAAGGGTCAAAACAATGTAGTTTAGGAGTTGAACGATTTGAAAATGATCAAAAAGCCCTTTATTTAAAGTTTGTTGGACTTATCCATAAAACCACGTTTATAGCGTGTAATCCACTCCACGGGTCTTGCTTTGGCTCGTACAAGGCATGGTCTCAAAAATTGAGCTATTGAAAATTGTACATGAGAACCATGAAAACCCCATGTAAGGTCCGTAGTTTCATGTATAGACTATAAGACCCTCATAGACTTTCTCCTAGACTTGAAAAATATTTTCATTCTCAAGGTCTTTTCATGACCCAGTTTACGATTCGTATAAAGGAGTACGACCCGTACTGCTCCTCGTGGAGTGAATTTCAATAACAAAATTTTTCATCAAGTTTTGGACTTCAATCACGAGACCTTTCTATGACCCATGGTCTAATCCACGAGTCGTAGATTGACTCGTAACATTAGTCAGTCTCAAAATTTCACAAATCTCCACTTTTCAAGTTTTTCAACATGCAAGGTGTTACATATCGCATGGATATTGCCTTGCTAACTGGGTAGGGGAGGTCTATACACTTGTGGTACATGCTACGGAGAAATTCTCATGGATATATTATATTCACATGCATTGCCTACCATCAATATAATGGTTGTTGTTTGGCACCCTTCGGTAAGACGGAATGGGGGTGGGTTATATTTGTTGATTGTACCTCTAATATTATGGAATGTTAGTTGGTCATTGTTTGATCATATATGTACTTATCTGTGTCGTACTGTTAGTTAATGACTTGTAAAACTTGTTCCTTCTTCTAGTTGAATGTGTTAACCCCCTCCCCCTGTTAGGTTGAATCAGATTAGTCCTTAGGTTGTTAGGTTATTTATACATACTTGGTGATTTCTATCGCTTATACCTTGCCGAGTAGGCTTTATAGCCCTGCCGTTTTGCTAGCAGATGGTAGACTTGTTTCTCCCTGATACAATTCTTGTATCATTTTCTTCACCTCGTATACCTTATTCATTATCTTTCATTATCTATTCTATTGTGATTATATCTATTGTCTTGTTACCTGTTGTACTTATCTTGTTTATATATTATTTATCCTTACTTTATCTGTAGAGCTCAGTTGGCTTATGCCTACTTGGTATTATTTGTTTGGTTTTCATACTATACTTTTACTCTCTACAGATCATAGTGCGAGTCCTGTGGTTGATTCATTTTTATGCAGAGCTGTTGTGCATTTCAGAGATTGGGGTAAGCTCGCGACATCCAGAGTTATCAATTTCATTTTTGTTTAAGCTAGTCTTTATTTTGTATCCACAGATAGTCTGTACTGATCTTGTATTTGTTTAAGCTTTATACTCTTATTTTACATATTAGACGCTCGACTACTGACCAATGCCACGTCTTGAGTGGGTTCCGATGTATTATTCCTTCGATTTTTTTCTTAGTTGATAGCTTTTTACTTCTTATATTGTCTTCTACGGGATAGTTCGTTACCAATGATTTCGAGCAATGAATTAAACTTATCTACTAGTAGATTGTAGCAGGTGACAAAGCTGATCGTGACATTTCTTTTCTGAACAATCCTAGAGACCGATGTGTGGTCTCACTTGGGATAATGTAGTCAACATCTTCAGCTCAATGTTATAATTTGAGCATCTTTTTGTCAATCTTAATTTCATTTAGAATTTGTTATATTCTAGGTAATTGAAGTAGCAAAATGTTTTTATTTATTCCTTAAAAAGCAAACAATGGACAAAATTTTCGCAAGAAAGATTGGATTAGAATCTGTAAATGATCATACACTTTAATTAAATTTTAAAAATTTAATATTTAAATGTTTTTAAGTTTCTGAAAAATTGGTCCATACCCACTTATTTTGGGGACTTTTTGAAATATTTAAAAAAATAAAATTATGTTCAACGTTATTTTAAAGGCTCAAATTTTGAAATATGACATCTTGATTTTTTTTCTTTTAAATGATTATTGGAGCCTCAAAAGCAAAATGAAACGCAACTCAGATGGGGTCCGCTTCTAGTTTGACTGTTGTTTGAGATAAAAAAAGAGAAGAAAGAACAGATATAGGGTGTATTTGGATTGGATGAAAAATATTTATTCATTTATTAGTATTTAATATTTAAGTATAATACTCCCTCTGTCTGTTTTAGTTGAATTTATGAAGTAATGCACAAATATTATAAAATTTGTACCTTACTTTCCATTACTGTCATTTATAAAATCTTAAATATATAGTATAATTTATTTCTTAAAAAATATAAAACTTTAATAAATAAAAGGGCAAATATAAAAAAAGTTCTAAACATTCATCTTCAACTTTGAACAATTCAACTATTTTGAACCTAAAAAATCTAAAAAATTTAAGTAATTTAAAACAGAAGAAATAATATTTCTCAAATATTTATATGTAAATTAGCAAAATTTATAAAAGTATAAGAGAGAGAGAATTTCAAAGTCGAGAAATGGAGTTGAAGAAAATGACTTGAAAAGTTATTTGCCAAACTTATTTTTCCTAGTCTAATTTTTTCTCAAATGGTTTGTTTTAATATTCTTTAAAGATATATATGGACCAACCAAAACGTGGAAAACTTAGAAAGAAAATAATTTTGCTCCATGCCAAACACACCACTCTGGTTTGTTTGGCCCTTAATACTAATAGTCAATAAAGTTGGAAAAGCAAAAAGATTTGGCTGGATTCAAAGTACATATTCTGTGCTCTTTCTTTCACATTTTCAAAGCCCTAAAGTTTGCTTCTTCCTTAAAGGTAAAGTACTTTACTTTTCATTCTTCTTTTCTTGAATTACTAAGAAATGGTGTTATGATGGTTTCATTGTTTAACCTTACAATTACCAGTCAAAAGCTCAATTTTGTGTGTCACTAGATTTCTTTTTTGGTGGATTGAAATTTTGTGTTTACAGGTGTGTGTGAGGATTTATTTATTTAATTTGCTATTTTAATGCAGTTTGTGAGGAAGAAGTCTGATTGCCAATTAATTCCATACCAACTGATTCATATATCGATTGTTATCTATACTTGGAAGAATGAATGACTGCATTTATCTTGATGAATTTGTAATTTGTAGCTACTATCCATGAGCAAGTAAGAAAGTGCCAATAATTTTCATGAGATGATTGGCATATCTAGTAGAAAGGACCAATATTTTGTAGATTGAGAACTATATTGTGATTGAAAAATGTGTACAAGTTTTTTTCTCAATTTGATATCATCATTCAGGCATTTAGGGATCGCGACATAGTTGTTGTTGTTAGGCATGTTTTTCTGAAGATTCAGCTATTTCTCTCTAATAATTTTTTTTTCCCATAGCTAGTTAGTTTCTAGTGTTATCTTTCAGTCTTAACCATTTTTCCTTTATTTGCATTAATGTTTTGTAGACACCTGTTCATGGAAGATGGTGTCTTTATGTCACAGTGATAAATTGCTGCAAGGATACTTGACATAAAGTGCAATATCCGAAAGATGGAACTGTTATTTGCAATTGTGACATTGGCATGTCTCCACTCATATGTCTTACCTGATGGGCAAGGTACCTGATTCTTCCAGTTTTACTTCATCAAACCAACTTTATTTTTATTTATCTGCTCAAATGGATAAAGAGATATTCAAATGTGACTACTATATCTTGTTTACAATTTGCTTCTGCCAATGAAAATGTTGTCTTTGTTACTTTTATCAAAGTAGGATGATATTCAAATCTTTATAATCTGCCCCATTTTAGGAGATGCACTATTTGCATTGAGGAACTCACTAAATGCATCAAGAAATCAACTTGCTGATTGGAATGAGAATCAAGTTAGTCCTTGTACTTGGTCCAAAATCACTTGTGATTCTAACGGCAATGTCACGATGGTGTAAGTTCTATTGTTAGAGTCATTAGAGTTAATATGTGCATATAATATAGTGTTACAATTTTTGTGCTCTAGGAAGATTAATCTTTGGCTGGTCAACTTCCTTCCCTGGATGTGATTCTGATAGTCTCTAAATCTTGTTTGCAGGTCATTATCAAGTATGGGATTCTCGGGCACTATAACTCCCAGAATATGTGTTCTTAAGTATATGAATACACTGTACGTATAAAATACTATGGCTGAGTTATTATTGACAGAATGTTGCTTGAATGCCGTGCACATATGATTTTCTAGATGCTCTTTATTACTACTTTTTATATGGTTTAACATTTAAATTTTGTTTCTAATGTATTAGTTTGATGTCATGGCATTGCACAAGAACAAAAATCCCTTCAAATCATTAGATTTTAACTAATAGTTGAGAACATGATTAATAATTTCAAGGTAGCTTCACTTATTTGTGGGGGAGGGGGGGGGGGTGAGGGGGAATGAAAGAAAAATATTTGGCCGTTTCACAAAGGCAAACAACATTAAGAGAGATGGAAGTTATATGAACTGATCTAGCAAATGGTACTCTCTGTTCGGATGGCTGTCTTTTTCTTGTGTTAACTGTTTGGTGTCTGTAAACTTTGCCTGATGGTTCCTTTGGGCAAAGAGCAACCTAAGCCGTTTCATGAAGACTAGAAATGTGAACTATATAAGATTTGGTGGCTATATCTTTTTTCTTGAGCAGCAATTTTGTTCATTGGTCTTCCCACTTTGTCTACTTCTAAGGGCCCTATTTTAGTATTTGACTTAAATATTTTTTCAA
This sequence comes from Solanum medicagineum, assembly GCA_026153255.1. Lineage (NCBI taxonomy): Eukaryota > Viridiplantae > Streptophyta > Magnoliopsida > Solanales > Solanaceae > Solanum > Solanum medicagineum. Next base: position 13,025,080 of record JAPFFP010000070.1, read on the forward strand.
ATCAATAATTTGGATGCATAACTATATGGAAGGGCACATTTTTATTCGATGTAGCTCTTGATGAATTTTGATTGATGAATATGTTGTTGAGCTCAAAATTGTTAGGTCTACGACTAAAATTTTTGGGATAATTTTCTTGTCTTCTTAGATCCACGGCTAAAATATTGGGGATGGTTTCTTGTTTCCTGCTACTAACCTAACTGATTATGTCGTATACACTCCCTGAAGGTCCTTGCAAGGAAATGGTATAACTGGTAAAATTCCTGAAGAGATAGGAAATTTAACAAGCTTGACAATGTTGGATTTAGAAAATAACCGTTTCTCTGGAGAAATACCAGCTTCACTAGGCAATCTTAAAAATCTTCAGTCTCTGTGAGTCATATTATTTCATTTGATCATTTCTGGATAGAACTTAGTTTGCTTGGTGATTGGAATAGGTATGAACTCTGTTACTCCATTGAGCAGGTTTTTGAGTCGAAACAATCTCACCGGAACAATCCCTCAGTCACTTTCGGGTCTTCCCAACTTGATGAACCTGTAAGTTATTTATCTTTCCGTTTTTTTATTCCATTTATAAATTACTTTCCTGAATAGGAGATATAATACACTTTTTTTTTTTTTTGAGATGTCAACTTCAGACGTCAGTAATTCTTAACCTGTTACCCGTATCATTTGATGTTTGACTTGATTCTCTGATTCCACTTTGCAGTCAGCTTGGTTCTAATGGTCTTACTGGCCCAATTCCGGAGCAGTTATTCCAAGTTCCAAAATACAAGTACGATCATAGTTCTTGCTTTGGACAGTAGCTCAAGGCTGCTTAATTTTTGCCTTCTCTACTAATGCATAATCTGTAATGTTAGTATAGGTTATAACTTCATTTGGTTATTCTAGTTTTACAGGGAATCGTTTGAATTGTGGCTTAAATCTCACTCATCGTTGTGAATCTGATAGTGGAGGTAGGTATCTCTAGCAAATATCTGATTTTCAAACTGTATATGCCTCACAATTTTCTCTATCTGGAAGAATGAAGGTCATATAGCTGAAAATTTTGAACTTTTTTACCATTATCTTGATTTTATTTGTATTATCTTTTAGATAGAAAGTAAGCTTTATCTTTTAATTTACTTTGTTAGAGAAAAACCTTTAGTATTTTCAAGAGGTCTGGCTTGTTTGGGGTTTCATATTCTATATATAGGATAAGTCTATACTTTGTTTGGAATGACACTTGATGAATAGACTTTTTTTAATTTTCTTAACATATCGTCGACCTTTTCTTGTTTCTTTTCCTTTCGGTTCTTCCTTAGTCCCTTCTCCCTTTGATTGGTGCTATGCAAGCGATCATGGTCAAATATAGTAACCCAATTGGTTGGGGTTGAATCCCACTGGGAATATGGTGAGAAAAACGTTGTTTATGATGGATGATTTACTTTACTTTCTGTCAAATCCTATTCTGTAAATTTGCACAAAAGATTGATATTGTATTTACTGCAGTATTAACATACGTTATATGTATTGTCTTTCTAATAGATGTAAAAACCAGAAGGAAACAAATCTGGTTCTTATCTTTTTTCTTTTCAAGTCAAAAAAAAAAAAAAAAAAAGAAGTAAACAACAGAGTTGTTTCCTTCTGATGGTTAGTGTCAATCGGATACTTGCAATCATACATGCTTTAGCCTGTTGTCTTTAAATGTGTGATAATCCCTTACTCTACATTTAGTGTTTTCCAACTGTTAAGCTGAGCGTTTCTTAATTGATTTTCCAACCAAATTGAAGTGATGCACACTATTGATCATAATAAGCAAAGTAAGCCAACATATTCCTATGTGGATTTATTAAACAAGGGGTAAAGTGTTGAATTGTCTATTGTTAATAGTCAGTCCCAATTCACTTTCCCAAGTTAAGTTAGACTAACGGCATGAACAAGGTTTGCAACCGTTAATCTACACAAAAGAATTGTGAATTAATTATCCACCAACACCATTCAGACCGTGTATATGTTTTATGTATCCATAATAATAGCAAGAACAAACATAAAATTGGAATGCATAGCACTCACTAAAGTTTAACCAATTGAAGTCTTGAATTCAGAAGCATAGCTATCCAACAAAATACTCAGGAAAACCAGAATGCTTGTCTGCTTTGTTTTGCATCATTCTCTCACCTAAAAACTTAAGGAAAATATTTATAGACACTTAAAAACGAGTTCTGAATGAACTGTAGAAGGTCTTCTATGATGCCTCAGACGGTCCGTAAAATCTTCAGAGTCAACTGTCGATTGCAAAGTCAACTTCTTATGTACTACTTCCATGGGCAAAGTTGTGGTCTGTCGATGAGTTCCACAGACAGGATCTTCTGCGAGAGGCATCCTCTTAATCTTGATTTATGGGACCTCCTAAATCTTTTTTGTGGTCTGTAGTTTCCATGTGGACTTCGTCTCAAATAACATACTCTATGAAGTTCTGCTTCGCAGGCCTCCTTACGGTCCCAAAGATGGTCCGTCAATGCACTCTACCGTCCGTGGTTGGTCCTGTCTGCAATATTTCATTTTTCTGCCATTTTAGCCTGTTTACGTGAAACATCAAGAAAACTCATAATATGACACAGAATGTGCTTAAGACTTGCATTAATTCCTTGTAAAAAAGTACAAGACACAGATCAAGATTAAAGTTCTTAGTGTTACTTGAGAGTTTTACTTGCCATTGGTTGTGGGATAGAGTTATACTTGCCATTGGTTGTGGGATATGTTTGTTTTTGTTGCATTAATGGTTTGTACTGGTATCTTATTTAATGGATGGAAGAATGAAGCACCTCATGGTGCTGCATGCACTAAAATAGATGAGTTTCTTTCTGTTGGTACTAATCTTGGAGAATTGTAACACTGTCTCACTTGTATGTGCCAAGCATTCTCAACGGAGGGAGAATGATGTAGCTGAAAAATAAAGCATCATTTACTACCTTTACTGTTGATCTATTGTCGTCATCTTTTAGTTGAAGTTTGAGGTTAGTATGTTTTTGTGGAGATAATATCACAGTATAGTTGGAGAGGATTTTAATAATTTTAGGAGTTGTAACAATTAAATTTTTCTTTTCTAATAATTCTAAGATTTGTAATGATTTAAAAGAAAAGAATAATAGTTCTAGGAGTTGTAGATGTTTGTGTTCCCTAATCTATAAATAGAGTCCATAATTACTTTGCTTGGAACAACATTTGATGAGTAAATATTGTTGATCTCCTTATTATATATCTCATCCCCTTTTCTTCTCTTCCTCTCCCTTAACCATGATGCTCGTTCTCTCTCCTTTTGGTGCTACATCTCAGAAAGTTTCTGAAGTTGATAAAGCTGTTGATTACCTATCCAATGTATAATATTCCTTTAGCAAGGAAAGCGTCATTTAATGCATGCACCTTGTTGAACTTTCTGGACAAGCCAAATTCAAAAGTTAAATTCTTGCAGGTTCTCCTAGTAAAACAACGACCGGACTCATAGTTGGTCTTGCTGTTGGATTTCTTGCAATTCTCCTTCTTGGAGGATCTGTGTTAGTGTTCTGGAGGAGACGGCACAAAGGCTATATACGTGAAATCTTTGTTGACGTTGTAGGTTTGTGTCACATGTTTGACAAAAATTTCATCAGTTTAATGTACTTGTTATTCTTGGTAAGGGAACAAGGTATTTTGGCCATGCATTGTTATACCTTGTAGTTTCATCTTAAGTTGGTGAGCTTATTTTTTATGCGCTATTGCTTGTTATCATTTACCTTTAAGATGTTGTGATTCCTTTGAGTATTTTATGATATTATATTTTGTGTTTATTTGGCACTCTAAGGTGAGGTTGATCGACGAATTCCCTTTGGTCAATTGAAGAGATTTTCATGGAGGGAATTGCAGCTTGCTACTGATAACTTTAGTGAAAAGAATGTCCTCGGACAGGGGGGTTTTGGCAAGGTGTATAAAGGAGTGCTCAATGACGGCATTAAAGTTGCCGTGAAACGGCTAACTGATTATGAGAGTCCTGGGGGAGATGCTGCATTTCAGCGAGAAGTTGAGATGATAAGTGTGGCTGTTCATAGGAATCTCTTACGGCTTATAGGATTTTGCACCACACCAACTGAACGCCTGCTGGTATACCCATATATGCAGAATCTAAGTGTTGCGTATCGTCTACGAGGTATTTTTTTCTTCACAGCTGTACTTTTGTTCATCGTACTTTCTTTTACATCCTGAGCATGCTATTTGCTCTAAATGTGCCCGTTTTATCTGATTTATGTATGCCAATCATTAGATCCTTCATTTAGTTTAGTGTCTTTGGGTTGCATCTCCTGCAGTAATTTATTTTTTGTCAGCGTGGTTATAAACAATCACGTGTTATTTTTCCTCTCCATCTGTGAAGAAAGCGTGTATGTGTTCTTGTATGGTCTAAGTGGGTGTTTGGATTGGCTTTTGACTTTTAAGCACTTTTTAAGTTTTGGAAGTATTTGGGTGACATAAAAAAAGTGCTTTTAAGCACTTTCTTAAAGCTAAAAAAGTACCCTAAAAAGCCGTAAGTCAAAAGTTGTGGGTTCCCAACTTATAACTTTTGGCTTTTAACTTTTAAACCACTTAAAAACAAGTCAATCCAAACATCCCTTAAATTGATTGTTAAAGTATTGTAGAACCGCTGATTCTAGTAAAATAACTTAGACACGGTGTTAAGTTCGAGGTGCATGCTTATAGGGCTAATGTTTGTTGGCTTAGCTGGCAGAAGCATCTACCCTTTAATTTGTATTCTCATCCTTCAGAATCTTATTCTTTTTCCTTCTCAAAAAAGAATCTTATTCTTTCGACTTTGAATGAAGTGTTAACAGTTTAATGCCTTAGGGTTGCAACACCATGAGTACAATTTGCATCCTTCCTTTTCTTCTCCCAGAATATGATAAGAAAAGGCAAGTTGTGAGCAGATTTAAGCAGTACACTACAGGTGTGCTGTAGAAGTATTTTCTGATATTCATTAAAGGAGTTGAGTTTTTGGAGATCGCAATTTTCTTTGGTCATTAAGAGCAATAGTCAAATCGTACCTCATTAATCAGTAATATATGTATCCAGTTTTAAAAAATGTCATTAAAAGATGTGTTTGAGTTAAGTTGGTATCACAGACTGATAAGCAAGAGATACATGACTTCATAAATTGATTCATGCAGTGTCTGTCTACCAAAACAAGGTTTGTGTCATTGATTGAATTTCCCTTTAGGAGTTGGTTTTTGAAATCATTGCATTAACTGGAAAGTGTTACATGAAGTAGTTAGTGAAGCTTAAGATTTCAGCAGTTCTCTGCTAGAGTTGATGTCTGTTAGTACTTTCCAGTGGCGTCTTATTAAGTTTTTAATCACTTGCAGAACTTAAACCTGGGGAGCCTGTTTTGAATTGGCCAACTAGGAAGCGTGTGGCACTGGGTACTGCACGTGGACTTGAATACCTACATGAACACTGTAATCCAAAGATTATTCACCGTGATGTTAAAGCAGCTAATGTATTACTAGATGAAGATTTTGAAGCTGTAGTTGGTGATTTTGGGCTGGCAAAGCTAGTTGACGTTAAGAAAACTAATGTGACAACTCAAGTTCGTGGTACAATGGGCCATATAGCTCCTGAATACTTATCTACTGGCAAATCATCAGAAAAAACTGATGTTTTTGGCTATGGAATCATGCTTTTGGAAATTGTAACTGGCCAACGTGCAATAGACTTCTCACGCCTAGAAGAAGAAGATGATGTCTTGTTGCTTGACCATGTGAGTGTACATAACTCAATGATTTTCATATAATTCCAAATGGGCATCAAATTATTGCATTAAACTTTTCATGTCTTATCTCTACTGGCGAATCTTTTTTCTCTCTATGTTCTGTTGGGATGGCTCATTTGTCTTTGCATGAGAGCATCTTGGATGATATAAATTTGTTTATCTTTCTCTTATTGGTGAAACTGCTGCAATTTTTCTATCATAATTGAAATGGTACAAACAATTATTATCTTTCGCGTGGCACCAGGATACAAATGCTGAGAGTATGAGCTTGGTCTAAATATTGAGCCTTTTAGCAACATGAAATATGAATGTATATAAATTTCGTGCTATTTTTCTTTTTCCTTCCAAAAGTGTGGATATGTGGACCCTGAACTTCTCTTATAATTTTACATGATTATTCTTTATGTAGCATTAGTGCTAAAATGAGAGCATGTTATAGGTCAAAAAACTGCAAAGGGAGAAAAGACTGGATGCAATTGTAGACCGGAACCTGAATAAGAACTACGAGTTGGATGAAGTGGAGATGATGATTCAGGTGGCATTGCTGTGCACTCAGGCATCACCAGAGGACCGTCCAGCAATGTCGGAGGTTGTAAGGATGCTGGAAGGAGAAGGGCTTGCGGAGAGATGGGAAGAGTGGCAGCATGTTGAAGTCAACCGTAGGCAAGAATACGAAAGACTTCAGAGGCGATTTGATTGGGGAGAAGATTCCATGCTTAATCAGGATGCCGTCGAGTTGTCTGGTGGAAGATGACAAATAAGTAGTAATAATTTTGAACAAAATGTTTCCTGATATATATAGATGCCTGGTTGCTAAATAAATGGCCTGCAATCCATGGTTTTTTTTAGTTTGAGTTGCTGATGCCGTATCTTATATTGCTTCTCCTATCTATCTATTACTATATTAAAAGTGTGAACCCCCATAGAAATGTTGTTTGAAGTTTTTGTCATTTACTAGTATCTATTTATATACTATATTAAAAGCGTGAGGCTCTTAGAAATGTTGTTTGAACTTTCTGTCCTTTAATGTACATGCATTGCACGTATGTTTTACGTCAATATTATTAAATTGAATATTTTAAAATTTTGAAAAATAATATTGTTATATAAGAGTACATTTTTTAAAAATTATTTATCTAATGTTCAAAAAATCCGCATTGAAGTCCAACAAATTCAAATTCATGACAACCTCATTCGGGAATAGCACTATCTACCAAGATGTTTTTTCATACTTAGCTTACACAATTCTAAGTAAATGGATAATGGATGACCCTAAACATACATTTAATTTAAATATAATGTAAATGGTACATTTTATGAATAATTTGTATAGTTTTATTTGTTTTATTCAGGATCAAATTGATCATATTTTTAGGAATGGCAATGGGATGGGTGTGGAGTGGGTTGAGCTCATTTTAAATCGTCTCACCTCGCATGGTGACTTTTTTCATTTTCAACCCACCCCGTCCCCGCCTATATAAACCCGCGTTGCATAAATCCGCCCCACTTAAATTTTAAGTTCTTTTAGTTTTTAATTGAATTGAATTTAATAGGAAAAATTAAAATTCATATATTTTTTTTAATTTTTTACTAATTAACTATTTTTTGTTGACATTTCAATAATTGTTTCTTAATCATTAATTAAAAGTTTCTAATTAACATTTAAACAACTAATAATTTATCGAACATGTCTAATTTAAATTTTAAAAAAATAAAATTAAGGTCAATGTTTAATATAAAAAGTTTATATTTTTAATTTTTACTAATTACAAATATTTAATTTTCTTCGAACTCCTATTTAGTTTTTTAAACCCACAACTTGCCCCATCCTGCATTAGTTTTAAAGATAACTATTTCAACCCGCCGCACCCCACACAACTTTAACAACTGTCCCGCTGTCTCCGACATGGACCCGGTGAAATTGAATTCTCCATGAAGATGCAGAGTACCAATAGACCCGGTGAAACTGAATTGATGCGGAGTACTAATAGCTAGACGGTAAGACCTCGTGCACCTTAACTATAGACCCGCCCCCGTGGCCATCGTACATATTTTGTTAAGAAAAATAAATTTGAAAAATTATATTTCATTAAATACTTTTTAAAATACATTTTTTTCACAATTCTTTAAAAAAATATTGTCAAATAACATAATTTAAAAATTGATACTTTAATTTTTCAAAAATATGAGAATAAAAAGATTAGTCTTTCAACTTCTTTGAGAGTAATAGTACTTTGAATTAATAAGTTGTTATTCAAATATAAATGAAAAAATCTCAAAGTGAGTCATCTTATTGTACTTGAGAGGTAAAAAAACAAAACTTTAGATTCTCTTATTATTACAAATAATTTGAAGAGTATTGTTCACCTCCATAAATGAACATTATAGTTGGGTTTTTTGTCTATCAACTTAGGCGAAAAAAATCTGCAAATAAAGATTGATTAATCATGAAATATTGAAAATATAGATAACTTTCATAAGTAAAAGAAAAAAATCATAAAACTAACCAGTGCAACTTTTAAAATCTCCTTAATATTTTTAATTTTACTATATAATTTTTAACTTTTTGGTTATTAATTCTACCTAATGTCTCATGCTCTATATTTTTCTCTTACCATATACTTTAGGATTCCAAATTTTAAATATTATAAAAAAGTGAAATAATAGTTTGAAAAGAAAATTGTAAATGACAATTTTATTTGTTGTATTATGTGTATATCACATTAATTAATAACAAATATATATAAAATATTAAATATAAAACTTTTAAAAATTAACATTAACAAAAATAATAGTGGTGAACAAAAAATAACAACTTGAAGTTGTATCAAAAGAAAATTGAAAGTCATTTGTCAAGAGTCTTTACATTGTACTTAATGTATAAACATTGGTATACTTAACTCAGATTTAACTATTTCATCTATCTTGGCTTTCGTAAATAATAGTATTACATAAAAAATAGTAATGGAGAATGATATTTCTTAAAATAATTAAAAATAAAAATGATAGAATATAAAAGAAAATATTATTTTTTTATCTTGTCATAACAAATAACTTAAGAATAAAAAAAAACTTTATACATTTTGACGAGAGAAACCTTAGAACTCTTACCATATAATTTTCTCTTCTTATATATTTTAGGATTCTTTGATTATTAATTCTCCTAATACCTCTTACCATAAATAATTTCCTCTTACCATATATTTTACTACTCCTTAATTTTTAAAATATATTTTTCTCTTGTTATATGTCAAGATTCTTTAATTATTAATTCTCGTAATATATCTCTTGCCTTATTTTTTTCTCTCCTCATATATTTGAGACTTCTTAATTTTTAAAAATGTATTTTTCTTTATCATATATTTTAGAACTCAATTTAAATATTTTAAATGGAATCAAATAATAATTTGAGAAAAAGTAAATGATAATTTTTTTTATTACATTGTCTTTTAACGGAGAGTAGAAAATTCAATCAATATTTCTAAGAGTCTTGACACTTTTAATATAGTATAGATTAAATTAGTATATGTGTATTGCATGTGTATCATGCCCCCCCCCTCCTCTCTCTCTCTCTCTCTCTCTCTCTCTCTCTCTCTATATATATATATATATATATATATATACATACATACACATACTACCTCTACTTTAATATTTTTCTCCCACAAAAGGATAAATTATTAAAGACACTTTTCCTTCTTTTCCTCTTGGTGAATACTCATGCAATAAGGTTGAATTTAATTTTCTAATAGTTAACCTTTTTTTTTTTAATTAACATGGCTTTTATATAGCAAACAAATAATATAATTCTTTAGATGACAATTTCTTATTGACAAACGTAATATAATTTTTTAGTTATTATTAATCTATCTATAGCTTTTTTCTTGATATAGACTATTTTAATATATTCTTAGTATATTTCTATTCTAACAATACAAATTTATAATAAATAGTGCAAAAACTTTAAAAAAAAAATGATATAGTTACTATTAGGAATAAACTTTCAAAGAATTATCGGGTTCTATTAGTAGGTTTGTTTTTACTAAAAATAATAAATTGAAATTGGATGTTGCTTACTCTCTCCGAGCATGAGTGCTACTTTGGAACAACTATCTTCCCTTCTTTGTGTGATACTTTTTACGACTTTGAATTGGAAACATGAAATTAATTTGTTTCAGAGAAAATTCAATATGTATAGTTATTTAAAAATTAAATACTTACTTGTAGTAAGGTAAATATTTCAATAATAAATATCATTAACCCAAATTTGATATAAAAAATGAATGCATTACTTATTCGGAGACAAATAATCAATTGTCACCGTCAACTCTTTTTCTGTTTTTTCGAAAAGGTAGAGTTCATGAATTATGTTGTGAGCATTGCAAAATAAATTAAAATCATGTTATTTAGAAAATAAATGATCTAGATAGATAAATACAAAATACGATAATATTTAAAAAATTAAACAACATGAGATGTATAGAGCTAAAATTTCAAAAGAAAAATACTACAGATTATACGTAAAATAACAATATAATCCTATTCAACTTTTTATTTATTTATAAAAGATCATATATATTCTATCACTAATTAGAAGCCATGGTAAATTAGGAGTCTTACCATAACTAAAAGTTCTTATTTTATCACTTCTTTTTATATATTTTAGAAGTTAATATTATAAATATAATTCAATAATAATTTAAAGAAAATAGGTGAAAAGATAATTTTATAGATATTGAAATAATATTCTTATCTCGTTAGAATTGATATAATTCTTAGACTTCAAATAGAATTAGGATATAATATGTTAAATTTATATTAAATATTAGGATCATAATTAAACAATAATTATTTTAGAAAATAATAAATAATAAATTTGTTAATGGATATCCTTTTTCTATTTTGTTGGGATTTTTTTTGACTTTCTATTTTTTTTTTTTTGCTCGTTTTCTGTTCCCTATTTAAAAATAGTTTTTGGACTTTTTTTTCTTAAATTTCTTTTGGGTTTCTCTTTTCACGTCATGTGGCAACTTTTTTAGCCTATGGTTTAAGGACTCCCATTTTCTTTTTGACCTTTTCTTTTTCTATTTTGTTGATGATTTTTTTTTTTTTTGGTGAATTGAGTTTATTTTAATTAAAAAAGATTCTTTTTATAGAGATTTTGATAAAAAAAATTTATTTAATTTTTATTAATTTTATTATAATTAATATTTAATATTATCAAAACATTAATATAATAATTGAAGAAAAAATAAAAAAGACGATTTTGTCTAAAACAGAGTCTTTTAATAAAGCGCAAAAAGTTCAATCAATATTATTAAGGGCATTCACACTTTTATTATATTATTATCTTAATTCTAAATATTGACTATCTTATTATGGTATAGTCAAAAATCAACAACAATTGGTATAGTCAAAAATCAAAATTCTAAAATAATAGATAAACATCATTTTAAGAAATTATGGCCAAAAAAAGGGGAAAAAAGCGTGACAAAAGTCCAAAAAAATAGGAAAGAGATTTTTATTAATACTAAAATTTCTAAATTTATGGGATACTTCTAAATCAATTAATGATATATTTTACAAAATAAAAATACAATTCTATTCAAAGGTTCTTTAAAAGAAGTCCAGAAAAAATGGCAGAAAATGTCAAAAAAGAAAATCTAAAAAATAGGAAAAATATTTCTCTTCACACTTGAATTCCTAATTTCATTGGACACTTCTAAATAAATTAACTATACTTTTTATAAAAAATTTTTTACAAATTTTATTTAAAGAAGTCCTAATATTTTACACTTTTCTAAGTGTTTTTGGAAAAAAAGTTCGAGCAAAAAAATAGGCTAAATACGTCAACAAAGTCCAAAAAATAAAACATAAATAAAGTTTTCTACTAACACTTAAAAAAAAAAGGTCCAAAAAATATTAGCTATCATAAACATAATATAAATTAAATTGAGAATATTTTTTTATTATAGTTAAATTCCTATAAGGAGTATTCTTTTCCACCTAAAATAGATTTGATTAACAAAAAAAGGTAAAAAAGCTTCCAAAATAATAGGAATTTTTTTTAGTAAAAGGTAAAACAGTCCAACAAAATTGGGGAATTATTTTTTTTTAAAAAAAAAAGATACAAAAAAAGGGAAAAAAGCTTAAGGAAGAAAAAACCTATTCGACAAAAAAATCCAGAAAAAATAGGAAAAAAATTCAAAAATAGCCCAAAAAATATGCCCAAAAAAAGGGGGTCAGAAACGAAAAATTTTACTCCCAATTTTTTTATGAAACACGTACATAAAAAGTCTTTTATGTATGTGATTTTTTATTTTAAGTAGGATATTATTTATTTCCTTGATTATGAATAAAAGTCTTTTTAAACAAACTTATTTCATAAAAAAATTGAGAACATTATATATATATATATATTGTAGGTTATATATTGCAAGTTTAATGCAACAATTGAAAATACAATAAATAAAGATGACTCATGGTATGCATCATGCACCAAATGCTACAAAAAAGTTGAATTTAAAGATAATATTGCTCGATATACCCGCTATCGCATCGAAAAAATTGACTATGAAGAAAGGTAATACACATAAAATATTTAAAATTATTTTCAGCAATTTCATTTATAAATATATGAGTTAATGGTTTAATTTTTGTTAATTTTGTAGATTTCTTCTAAAATTAGAGGTTTTCCATGGATGGAAAAGAACCCTGTCGTATTACATTATTTGAAGGTGCAAGATGCTTGCCTGGTTGCGACGTTAAAACATGTAAACAATCAATATTTGAAAAGGTAATATGATAACCTTATACTTAAATATTTATCATATTAAATAATATAATTTATCCTTATTAATTTATATATGCATGTTGGTTGATAATTTGTCTGCATTTTTATTGGGATTCAATTTTTATTTGTATGTATGCATGCTTGGAAGGAATATATGTTTATTTAAAATTGAAGGAACTTTCAAAATATGACTCTTCAACCTCTATCAAAAGGGAATATAATATTGACATTCAATATAAATTACAGAGTTCAAGTATATATGACTCAAGTTATTGAAAGTACTGTGTTTGTTCTCTTGATGAATTTAAAACTCAATCATAAACTAAGATGTTCTTTTCCTTGAACATTAGAAGAACATAGAATTATCAATACAGGTTGTAGTGCGATGCAATAATGAGACTGTTTCATTCTTAATCAAAGGTGTTGGATTCAAGCCTTGAGATGGAGAAAATTTTATTGGGAGTTTTATCCCTAAATGGGTCCTTATAATGTGCGATTCAAATTTAGCTGGAGGTCCAGCACAGACACCGTCACCAAATAAAAAGAGGATATATATATATATATGTGTGTGTGTGTGTGTGTGTGTGTGTGTGTGTTTGTGTAGAATCAGAAGTACATTTAATTATTTTATCTACTGTTATTGTCAAATAGATTGAAGTTGATTTATGTAATTATAAACTTGATGACATGAGATTGTAATATTTATGTAATTATTTATAGTTGTACTCAATGATATAAGTTACACATGTAATAATCTTTTCATTTTTTATACTTTTTTTATTAATCAAGTTTACTAATAAAAGAAGCTAAAGATATGAAAATTAAGGATATTGGTTCACTAATAAACAGGTACTCTCTCGGTTCATTCATGGATAAAGAGGTATAATTTTTTTTTAACTATTTCAATAATAATTTCTTCTTTTAATAAATGTATCAATCCTAACACATTTTTTTTTATATATATTTGTAGGTTACATATTACAAGTTTAATGTAATAATTAAAAATATAATAAATAAAGATGATCCATGGTAGGCATCATGCACCAAATGCTATAAGAAAGTTAAATTTAAAAATAATATTGCTTGATGTACTCGTTGTCACAACGAAAAAATTGACTATGAAAAAAATTAATACACACAAAATATTTTTAAATTATTTTCAGCAATTTCATATATAAATAGATGAGGTAATGAGATTTTTTCTAAACTTAGAGGTTTTCCATGGAAAAGAACAGTGACATGTTACATTGTTTGAAGGTTTCAAGATACTTGCTTGGTTGAGTCGTTAAAACATATAAACAATCAATATTTGAAAAGGTAATATGATAATCTTATATTTAAATATATATCATATTAAATAATGTAATTTATCCTTATTAATCTATTATGGATTGGAGAGGTTCTCAATAGATTAATTTTTTTTCATATTAAATAATGCAATTTGTCCTGAGTAATGGTGAATTAAAGAGGTTCTCAGTAGATTAATTTTTTCTAACTAATGCAGAAAGAAAGAATCCGTATTTTATCGTAAATTGATGCTAATCGAGCAAAAATAATTCACATTTCTTATCAAACTTGATGCGGAAAATGGAGGTGATCATGCTGAAAGATGCTTCATTGCAGACGAACTACAAGAAGTTAAAAAGGTCAATGCAATTGTCATAAAAGATGAAGAAATAAATTCAACAATAACAATGAGAAAGACCAAACAAATTGAAGACGAAACTAATGAACCAACGATTTATTAAGGAATCAAACTTGAAAAGGATTAATGGTGTTTCGTCATCTAATAAATAGAAGTTCAAATATTTTTAGATTATAGATAGTTATAGATTGTTTACATTTTTTATTCTTTTAAACAATAAGTTCGACTGACATAACATTTAATGTTAGACCCCGTAATTTAATTAAGTCGAAGTAAACTCCCAATGCTAAATGGTAGCCGGAAGGTACGTTTAAGTTAGGATCGAAAGTCCTTAATCGGTTTTAAAATAGAAAGTTCGGGGACCTAAGTGCACCAAGGGCCAACTAAAGGCCCTTATGTTGTAAATTCCCAAAACTCCACCTCTATAAATAGAGGTGTTGTGGGATTTTTTTGTTAGTTCTTGCTTTGGAAACTTTAAAGAAGAGGATAAGAAGAAGAAGAAGAAGAGAGGGAGAAGGAGAAGAACAACACTAAGGTAAGTTCGAATTCTAATTACGTTGTTAACT
>JAPFFP010000070.1:13052876-13066703 GCA_026153255.1 Solanum medicagineum
TCTTCATGGTTCCTACAACCCTAGTTGTCGATTTAGCTACTCTGTTCGTTGTAGATGGTGAAATCATGATGGATGTTTTCATAATTAAATACTTACAATGAAGAATTGAAGAACAAAAAATCTAAAATCTTCACGTTAATCACAACACAAAAATCCAAACGTAAGAACAAAGTGCTTTTGTCTCCCAAAACTCTAAGCACTAGCTTAAAACTAATGATATATGTTATGTACACCATAAAATAAATGAAAATGCTATTTATAGACATAGCAAATCAAATCCTAAATAAATAAGGAAAATTAGATTCGAGACTAACCAAGAGCCAAAGTACGGCTTGTGAAAGAATCGACGACTCATGGTCAGGGTATCATAGACTGTAACACTGTAGGTTCAAGCCAATGCATGAAACTCATCTACAACTCGTAGTTTGGACTATTAGTCGTGGTCTTCTTCATCTTGTAGGATTCCTGTTTCTCTGCTTCTCAAACCACGATCAACACTGTGGGTCGTGGAATGATCCACGACCCATCGTGCTGATTATCAAATCAACATGATAAAATCCCATTATCTCTATATCCAACCCACGAATACCCACTTACGGCTCGTGGATCAAACCATGTCCCGTAAATTGTCTCGTATATGGCGAAAAGGTTGCAAAATCAATAGTCTTCATAAAAATGCCCTGAATCCTATAGTTTTGTAAAAATAACACAAACACAAATCAAATATACTAAAAATTGCTAGAGAACATAAAAAATTTCAAGTTAGAAGCATCAAAAGTATAGTATTTTAGTGGTGCATCAACTTCAGACGTGTGTGATTGATTTTACTGCTCGATGGGATCATGTCTTTAGTAGAGTTTGACTATATAACAACTATCATTCTAATATTCAGATGGCTCCTTTTAAGGTCTTGTATGTCCGAAGATGTAGATCACTAATTGGATGGTTTGACTCAATAGCGATAAATGTTGTAGATACCGATTTGCTTAGAGATGTCATGGTGTGTTTGATACAGAGTTGGTTGTTGACAGCACAAAATTGTCAAAAGGAGTTGTGATGATAGAAGTGTTTGACTCTTAGAGTTCATGAAAGTTGACTGTGTATGGTTGAGACTCTCACCTATGAAGGGCATGAAGAAATCTGAGAAGGAGGACAAACATATCTCAAGGTTTATCGATCCATTTGAGATTTTGAGGAGGGGAGAAGAGGTGGCTTATGAGTTAGCCTTGCCCCCTAGCTTATCAACAATACACCTGGTATTCATATATATATATATATATATATATATATATATGTGTGTGTGTGTGTGTGTGTGTGTACCATATGAGTCTCATGTGATTTCTTTTTAATCAATAGAGTTGGGTCAAAATTTGACTTATGAGAAGGAGCCAATGATTATTCTAGATAGATAGGTCCAAAACCTTAGGACTAAGGACATTTCTTCAATCAAGGTTTAATAGTAGAAACAACCCGTGGAAGAGGTGACTTGGGAGACTAAGCCTAATATGTGGGCTCGTTATTCTTATCTTTTCGAGAATTCAAGTATATCCTTTGCTTTATTTTCAAGGAAGAATATGATTTTTTGTTGTGGACAATGTAATGACTTGAAGACCATTTTTTATATTTTCTAAACGATTGCTATTTTACCTCTCTCGGTAATTGTCCAGAGTTTATTTGATCAGTTGTGAAAGTTGATTTTGAAAATTCTGTGAAAAAAATGAGAATTTTGGTAAGTTATGAATTTTAAAGGCTTAAGTTGTTTAATTTTGATTTTTGGAGTCATTTGGGATTTTGAGTCTCAAAATGGAATTTCGTCAATTGCATCAATTTTGAAATGTGAAAATTGGTTTAAGATAGTTATCATAATCAAATTTGGGGTTACATTGTGATTTGAGGTCCTAAGTTGAAAATTTGGGTTAAAGTTGTTAGAGGTTTGACTTTGGTCAATTCGGATGCTC
Organism: Solanum medicagineum; assembly: GCA_026153255.1. NCBI lineage: Eukaryota > Viridiplantae > Streptophyta > Magnoliopsida > Solanales > Solanaceae > Solanum > Solanum medicagineum. The sequence continues at coordinate 13,054,835 of JAPFFP010000070.1, forward strand.
GAATTGGATTTTCGTTGAGTCCATTGGATTCGAAAGGAGATTTTAGCTCTAGAATGAGCCTTGGAATTATTTTTAGATCTCCCGAGGATGTTATGGTATTTTGATGTCTTAAATTATTTTAATTGTGACTAATTGAATTCTAGCCTTGGTATAATTGCGAGTTCTCAATTATAGTTGCCACTTAGAAAGCATCATTAACAACCAATCCTATATTAAAGATTATGTGAATATGAAGAACAAATATAAAATGTTAAAAATAGTTTTTGTGTAAAATTATATATTTAGCAAGGAGATCATGCACAATAATTTGCAGCTCCTGAACTTGGATAACAATAATTTTATTGTCTACCATCTTGTAGTCAATTCAAGGAACCTTACCAGAATGAATTTTTCATCCCATCATCTTCTCTCTTGTACTTCTTTTTTACAGCATCCGAGAGTTGATTTTTCAAATTAATGCGCACATTGTATAAATCATTTTGCAGGTTACTTAACATGTAGTTTTGAGCTTCCAAGCTTCTGTCACTTAAAATTATTCTTTATCTGGATTTCCTTGAAACACCTCACTTAAATCTACTTGTTTAACTTTGTACAAGTTTAAGTATTCATATTTAAAGTTAAAAAGCATAGATATCATACTATATATATATATATATATATATATATATATATATTGTATAGAAGAGTAATATTGTAATTTTACATTAGGATATTTCATATTAACAAAATATCTATCAAGAAATTAATATACCAAGAAAACTAATAGTTCTAAAAACATCTTTATAAAAAGATGAAATGGATTATTATTATTTTTTAATCGAGATAAGAATGAAAGTGTAATTTCATACCATAATAAAAACTCTGTCAAAAAAATAAATAGTTCCAGAAACAAGATTATGTTCAAGAGTAAAGATATTTCATATTAATAAAAATCTACCAAGAAATATTGGTCTAACTTGGAACTTATTTTAACCCCCCTCAACTGCAGTTGTGCCTCCCTATAGTAAATGATAAGCACTAGTAATTGCAACATGAGAGACAAACGAGACTTACTGATTTCCTTTTATTCTTTTTCGTCAATCCCCTAATAATTTTTCGACAAAACAGTCAAAAAGGAGACAGCGAAAGTGCGTGCTATCACGTCGTAAAACACGTCGGGTGATGGCCTTCCACTGTCGGTTAGCCCTCCCATTAGTTTCAAATTAAATTAATTCTCTTTGTTTAGTTCTTTTCCCAAATGCTTTTGAATCCAAGAATCTTTTGTTTTAGTACTTCAGTAGTCGCTTTCTCACTTCCTAACCCCCAAAAGCGACCCCCTACCTCATCAACACAAAAATAATTTCCTTGATATTAGTTCTAACCCCATTTCTCTTATTTCAATCATTGATCATCAGAATCATTGTATTTTTTCTCTTTTATATCCAGATGAGGACACTGTGCCCTAACTTGGATAGAGAAGATGGTCTGGAAACAGTGCTGGAAGTCCCCATCCCAGAAGAAATGTTTGCTTCTCCTAAGCTCAGGACACGGCAGAACATGAAATATCACACAGACAACAAGTCAGCGGCTTCCGTATTTGGTAGCCGAGATGCTGAAATTCAACTCTTGCTTGGTGTCGTTGGTGCACCCTTAATCCCTCATCCCATCCGTTCACAACACTCTCTCAACACTAAGATCAATGATCACCCCATCGTAAGTTAACAATTCTTTATTTTAATTCTACTGTTAGTTAAAACAAAATGAATTGTGTCATTTAAAAGTTTAATTTATTAAACAAGTAGTATTTATTTGTTTATTTAATTATAATATGGCCTTATAATTGATCTTTTCCATGTTCATGGGACAAACATTTTAGGATATAGTTTGATGTATTAGAAATGAGACATGTTATATGTTCAGGAGGCTTCGATGGCAAAATATATCGTACAACAGTACATAGCGGCAGCAGGGGGAGAAGGTATTCTGAATTCGATTGATAGTATGTATGCAATGGGAAAGATAATGATGGTGGCGTCTGAGTTTAGTGCGGGAGACGGAATGGGTTTGAACAAGGGGAATATGATGAAGATCAAGAGTGTGAAAAATGGGGGTGGAGAAATGGGAGGCTTCGTGTTGTGGCAGAAGATACCTGACCTGTGGAGCATACAACTGGTTGTTTCAGGCTGTAAAATAAGTGCTGGAAGCGATGGTAAAGTGGCTTGGAGACAAACTCCATGGCATCATTCCCATGCTTCTCGTGGTCCTGCAAGGCCTCTTCGTCGTTCCTTGCAGGTACGTACTTTTATTTCTCTACTTTCATTTCAGGTCTATACTTTTCATCTTTATATAATCCTTTATCGATTTGTAATATAATTAACCTGAAAATGCTTTTTTTTCCGATTCCAATTTATTTGTTCAGCAATACAGAGTTTTAAATATACAAATGAACTTTCCAAATTTATGGTGGAAAATATCTTATTAGACATTTGTGTGATTAAAAGTAATCTTATTAATGAGAAATTTATTTCAAATTAAATGAAGTATGACAAAAGTAATTGGCAAATAGTTTTGTTTCTGTGAGAGGGGAAGAGCGACATTCTTTGACTGCTCCAACTGACAACCATGCATGTTCTTTTACTTTGTGTGGGCCTCATGTTTAATTAATCTCTTTAACTGCAACTTGGGAAGTGTGATATCATCGTCCAGATGATCCAAATTCCTTTTTCACTTTTTCTTTCGAGGTGGAGGGAGGGCCTATACTTGTAAAGCTGATTGCCATATGGTCATTACAGCTTTTACTTTCTTTTTCTTTCTTGGGGCCATATTGCGATGTGGACCTGAGTTGTCCCACTTGCCAAATCAATGATTGATTTAATCAGTACTCCCATTAGTGGAATTTATAATCAATTGTGGACACATTTTCGGGAAGTCAACATCTATGTTTAGGGGAAAAGGGGTGGGGAATTTGTTTGATAGTCCTTTTTTTGAGATCTAAATATTTTTTGGGATTATGATTTTTGATGATTTTTAAAAATCTTAAATTGTTGATATTATGATATGTAATATTTTTTTTATATAGTTTCAAATGTCTACATTTATCCATTTGAATTCAGATTCAACATTAAAAGGTTTGACCTCTAAAATTCAAAAATATCTTATAAATTGAAAATGGAATTAAATTTCAATCTAATATTATCCCCGTAGTTAAGGAAAAAATAATTTTACTATATGACCAAGTCACTTAATCTGAAGACTTAAATGACACATTCTCCTCATTCCTCTCTCTTGTAACTCCATTTTGATGGTAAGTCTAATAGTAGTCCGAAGTTGAGGGGTAAATTTGTATCTTTCCTAGAATTTGAACATTGAAAGTCTAATGATAGGATTAAACATAAAATGATTTGCCAGGCAAGTATATGAATGTATAAAACTATATTGGAACACAAACTGAAAATTGCTAATTATACAAAAGTAAATGTGGACTAGATTGTTGGCAATCCTTTCATTCTCTCTAGTGTATTTTATACGGGCAGATCACATGACTAAAAAGATGGCGAAATTATTGGACTTAAAGCACCAAGAATGAAAAGAAGAAAAATATTGAACAAGTGTAATATTCAGTATCAAAATTTATGGCCTAGCGATACTGATGGCTATGTTGCAAGTGTTAGCAGGTGCATGTTGGATTCGCTAAAAATAGTGTATTTTCAAAAAATTCGACACAGGTAAAGAGTCCACGCAACTTTTAGATGGATGGAAGTCTTCCACACAATATGTGTGTGTGGTAGCATTCTTGACGTTCCACACGGGGCCCTTCATGCCATGTTAAAGTGTTTTTTCAAATTTATTTATATAGATAAATAACACATGTATAGTATTCTGTTTATGTATGAACTGAGGTAGGGGCAATGTTCAGTGAAAAATTATATGGTATATTTATGCACGGTTGAATTTTTTAACATGTAGTAGATATTGAATTCTCTTGGCTTGTTTCATATTTTTGAGTCTCTTAATAAAAATTACATGAACTAAATGGATGAAACTTAACGATGTGAACAGGGTCTTGATCCGAAATCTGTTGCTAATTTATTCTCCACATCCATTTGTATTGGAGAGAAGACAGTGAATGAAGAAGACTGCTTCGTACTAAAGCTTGAAGCAGAGCCGTCAACTCTGAAAGCACGAAGCAGCAGCAAAGTTGAGGTAATGAGGCACACTGTGTGGGGCTACTTTAGCCAAAGAACAGGCCTCTTGTTCCAGCTTGAAGACACTCATCTTTTAAGAATTAAAGCCCCAGGAAATGATGTTTTTTGGGAAACAACAATGGAGTCATTAATTCTCGATTATCAAACGATAGACGGTGTTAATATTGCACATGCTGGCAGGACCTCTGTTTCTTTGTTCAGGTTTGGTGAGAACACTGAAGGGCACACTAGAACAAGGATGGAAGAAGTTTGGAGTATTGAAGAAGTTGATTTTAACATTAAGGGACTCTCTGCCGACTGTTTCTTGCCGCCTAGTGACTTGATGAAAGAAGATGAAGTGAGTCATGATGTAAACAAGAAGTCAAGGTTGGGATTCAAGGCTCCTAAAATAAGAACCTCTAGGAGAGGTGTATCTAAAATAATGTCCATTGATGAGGAAGATCTTGAAGACTATGAAGCAGATGAAGAATCTTGAAGTCTAATAATTGCAAGGCATATTTAATATTCTGTGGTCATTTTTGTACATGGAGAACCGCAGGATATGTTATGTCATTAAGTATTTCATATATAGGATTTAACTTGTATTACACTAACTTTATAAACAATTTTTCAGTGACTTGATTGGAAGGTTGTTTTTGACTGATATCTTAAGGTCAAATAATTTGCTAATTTGAGGCTGCATCGCCTGTAAGCTTTGAGGAAGGATATAGTAACGTCTGTGAAGAAAATACATTAATGTTCAATCAAGGAATAAATAGAAACAGCAGTGACATTGCTAGTATTAACTATTAAGCATATACCTTTCTTATTCATTGAAAATTCATATGAAGCTACAAATTTACTATGTACATATATAATCTATGGAAATCGACACCCACGGCCTCTTGCTTTTTTTTTTTTTTTTTTCTCCCAAGACTCTAAAAGTTGGTATTTTTTTTTCTCCCAAGAAAATTTTATGAGAGAGTTGTAAGGGATCGACTTAGTTCCCCTCCATTATTAATCCCCTTCATTTCCTCAAGTATTTATGACAAAGTTGTAACGGATGGACTTTGTTGCCCTCCATTACTTAATCCCTTCATTTCCTCAAGTATGGCCTTATAATTTTGACACGTCCTCTAAATAATCTAATGGCATATCTTTTTTTTTCTAAAACATTTATTTAGATAAGCCTTAAAAAAATAAAATACCCTCTTCTTCAAATAAGCCTTTATTTTCACTATAAAAAAATTGGCAAAAGGTGATGGAAGGAAAAGCGGATAGACAGTGTTGCTCATCAAAAGTGACGGACAAAATGTTATGTCCATCATTATTAATTCTTTTAAAAAAAAAAGTGATAGGACAGTGACTCTATGTCCATCTTTCTTTGTGATTTTTTGCACCAAAAATATTTTTAATTAATAATTAATTATTTAATAAAGATAGCAATGTTGTCCGTTGCATTTAATAAAAAAATTATCTATAAATTAAATTTTACAATAGAATCTGTCACTTTTACTTAATGTTAATTAATAATATTTTTAATAAATTTTTATTTAATTTATAAATTTTTCAAAGATACATAACGAACTGCATCACTTAGTCTACTTTTTTGTTGGTCAAAGTTTGGTCAATTTTTTTTAACAGAAGCAACCAACATAGCGACGCTATTCATTGCTCCTGTGTAGTTATCATATATACACCGGCGAGATTTTCCCATTTTGACATTTCCTTTTCTCTCTCTATCTCTCCTCCCCTCTCATTATTCTGCAACCCCAAACCCAACCTCGACTCCTATGGACCTCAGCGCCGTCGTTTGTGCCACCCTCCATCAATGCTCCACCCGCAGTTCCTCTCTCTCTCCTTGTTAAAGGTTGGTTCCTCCCTTTTTTTTTTTTTTTTTTTTTTTTTTTGTAATTTAAGAGTTTTTTAATTTGATAATTAGTTTATTTCATTTAGCTTGTTGAATTTATATTACTAAAATAGTAAATTTGTGTATTTGATTGTAAACTGGTGAATAAATTTATAGTTTTGATTTTAGGCCTTTAATTTTGAATTGGAGTTTTTAAAATTAGATTATGAATTGGGTATTTTGTATTGGAGTTGAAGTGTTTTGAAGTTAGAATGTTATTAAGATAGTTAATTTGCATATTTATGAGTGAAGGACATTTAAAGGTTCTACTTTGAATTGTAATTTTTTTTTAGTTAGATTGTAAATTGACTATATTTTTGGTTAAAATTAAAATGCTTTTGAAGTTAGAATATTCTCGTAGATGCATAAATTTTATTGGGTTAAATTCATACGAAATTTGAATTAAATTCATATTTATTTGGGTTAAATAATTAATTTGAGCTTTAAAAAATAGGTAAAGTCCATTTTATTAAGTTCCAGTTCAAGGTCCATTTCACCTTGAAGTCCAAATTCATGCCACGTGTCATGATGATGAGGTATCCAAGACCAACAAGATACACCACTTGTTTAAATGATGTGATAATCTTAGCCAAATGCAAGAACCAATCACATTTCGCCAAGTATCAAAATGACATTTGTAGGCCAATCACAAGCAATCTTGTCCATCCCCTGCAACTATAAATAGGAGATAGACATGACATTCAAAGGACAATCTATAAACACTTGAGCAAGCATTGCAACAAGTATTATGGAAAGCTACAACATCTACTACATATTTTTTTAAGGAGTGATCGACGGAGTTCTTCCTGGAGACCTTCTCGAAGAACAAAGCTTCCCGGCGATTGGAATGTAAGACCCCACCAAGAAGAATGCAAGAAAATAAGTTTTGGAGCTTTTTGGACAGTCAGATTCTATGAAGGGTTTTACGAGTCGTAAATTGTTGCATGGCCCGTAAGTTGGTGTAGAACCTGGGATAGGCTCGGTGAAATTGGAAACTTTCAATGATTCATTCTACGACTCATCAGATGACCCGTAAAATCTTTACGAGCCTTAGATCATGTCGTTGGATGTAAGTCAGAGAAGGGTCTCTGAAAGTCTGAAAGGCTATCAAAAGAAATCCTTATCTACGACCCCTAAATGGGGTCTCATAGTCCTGTCCGACCAAATTCTAAAAGAGACAGTTTTGTCCTTTCATAGTATTTTAAGCCTATGCTAGGTCGTTTTGACCTCCAAGGGACCCCTTTTATTAGCCCTCTTAACTCTAATGTCTCATCATTCCAAAAACACTCTAAGTCCCAAACTCCTCCCAAGTTCTTCAAGGTCTTCAAAGTAGAGTGCAAGTTAAGGTTTTGGTTTCTTCACCTCCAAATCAAATTTTCTCTTCATTAAGTAGACAAGATATGTGGGTTTTGATTGTGGAGACTTTTCCTCCACAAGCTCAACCATTCCTCTTCTTCTTTGTGATTTCTCAAGCTATGGTAATACATGATGATTTTTATGAAATCATTCTTATGATGATATATGAAGTGATTTATGCATATAGTTGTCATAGTACATTATCATGTCATGCAATATCATATGAAATCGATGATTTTTATATGAGGGTTTGATGGTGCCCTAACAAAGTTTCCTCATTTTGATTGGTGGGTTAGTTTGAATAATGTTTAAGGATTTTATTGTACTCCTCTCATGGCATTTATTTACGAATTGCATGATTTCAAGCTTGTGTACATGTACCCAGCATGAATTGCTTTAAAGATGCATGTCAAGTTCTTAAGTCATGAATGCCTTATGGCAAGATATGTATGATAAGCATGTTGAGACTAACAAGGGGGCTAATAAGTATGTTATGAGCTCATAAGCATGATATGAATGGTAAGAATTATGTGAAGCCCTAACTTTGATGTTACAAGCTATGATTAATGAGCTACTTTAAAAATGATACTAAGATATTTTGAGACTATGCATGCCATAACTATGACTATGTTTCAAGTATTCCGTGGGATGGTGACCTAGTACGAGAGGGCCTAGTAGTTTCCCATGGTCTCATAACTATGTGCCACCATACGTTTATGACACTAATCCCCTATATAAGCTTGTACCTACCAAAAAAGCAATGTCGTAAGGTATGGATATTTATTGAACCTACCGAAAAGTCTATGTGGTAAGGTAAAGATAAAATGTGAAATCCACCAAAAAGGCTATGCCGTAAGGTGGTGACACTTTTCGAAAAGGCCATGTCGTAAGGATATTATTAGGTCTACCTTGGCAAAGTAGACCACTCCTTGTCCGATGTAGAGTGAACATTAGTATTCTAAGTATCAGCTCGCTTGGTCACAGTATAGTGTTGTACGTGGGTGTAAGGCTCTAATGTCTTTGCCTGTAAGCCAATTGGGTCCCCCTGAGACCAGAAGGTACACCCACACGTAATCAGGGTGTGTGTAAGTATAAGAATATAAGAATTAGTAACAGATGGTACAAGATCATAATTGGTATGTGATACAACATCATATGGGGTCTCACACCACTAACTATCACTCGGGGTGTCATGTACCGCCTTCCCCAAACTAGCCAGTGACTGGTGAAAAAGCATAAGTCAGCTAGATCCAGTAGTCTAACAATCAACTGGGAACTCTATCCCAGGAATAATCAAACTAGGTCACGGGAGCCTTAAGAATAATTAATTGGAACCCCACCGCAGAAATAATCAACTGGGGCACGGGAATCTTAGGAATAATCAACTAATCCATGAACCTCGGAACAATCATTTGAGACTCAACCATCAGAGGCATTACCCTAGACTCAGACACACGAGCATAGTCAGTAAAAACTCGAAACCAAGGAGCGTCACCCTGATCTCAGATACACGGATGTGGTCATCGGAGACTCGAGTCATAGTATTTACCACTTAGGCTCCAAGTCATTAAATAGTCCACTGCTCAGCTGGTCTCCCGAGATTTGTACCTCTCAAATCAGTCTCTGTGTATCTGTAACAATGTGAGGCCAAAACAATACAAAGTTAGGGCAACACTAGCCTAAGCCTCGACTAAGGCCCATAGAAATCAGATAATCAGCAATATCTCCAGTATCCAGAACAATGATAATGATCTCGCTAATAAGCATAATAAATAACCAAGACAAAAAGATGCAGCCGACTAGCAAGTATTACAATTTCCTAGGATAGAGTGACAGACAACTCTGCTGATAAACGGAGCATTGTCTCATAAACAATAGCCAATCTAGCTCAAACGCAAGATATACCATAAGTCTCACAAGTAAAACTACAGTCTCATGACCAGGTAGCCAAGAGCATAGTATAATGATAAAATCATAGCATAGAACCTTTATGTATAACTCGGAGTACAATAGGTAATCCATTTCCTAGAGTATAGCATGTTTTCCCCAACAGCAGACAATCTAAACAGGTATACAAGTAAATAACTAAATATACATATCAATAGAAATAGTACAATTGCGTATCTAGTCTTTAACAGGTTCGTCACAACTCAAACTACTTTTTGCTATCATAATAGATATAGAAATCCCAATGCCCTCACGGTGATCAAATCTCAACTGACAGATACAAACTTTACTCAGGGATTTTTCAGCAACAAATAAATATCTAACATATATGTTTCAGCTCAGTCTAAAGGATAAGAAAGCCTAGCCTACTTGGAAGGCTAATTCACATTGCTCTGGATTACTCCACATGAGATTTTTCCTTCACGATCTCCTCCAAACACTTCTCAGCTGTCAAAACATGAATCATAACATAAAATATGGCCGTTTTGGCTATAATATCTTAATCAAATGGGAAAAATACATCAATTGTGACTAAAATGGAGAAAAATGGAGCCCACACTCGAAGTACCAAACCAACCCCTGTAAAATGACCGTTACGTCACTCCGAATCTATATCCAAAAATTGGGCTCAAGAGTCTCAGAACAACAAGAAATAGCCCAAAAATAACATGACATTTCTTATTGGAATACATGTATTATAGCATCTTCTTGTCAAATTACTCAAGAATCCAGTCAAATTAATAGAATTCGAGTATACCACAGCCTAGGTCTCGAAACATAGTACAGTTTAGACTCAACTTTCACTTAATTTTGATAAGAAATGGTAGAGATATTGCAACTCAAATTTTCCAAAAAATCATAAACATAAACAACAGCTTAAATTGCATTTTCCCACCAAACAAAGCTTTATCAATCAATTGCAACATTATTATGGCGTGCGTCTCGCAAAAACACATAAAATAGACCCAAATTTACCAAAATTCAACTCAAGACGGATAAGAAATCACATGTCAAAGTTTTTTTTAAATCAAATTCAATACACAACAGAAAACGTCAAATTTTACCTCAAACGATGTGCCAAAATCAATTTCTGATACTTCCACGGTATTTCTATCAGAAAAATACACAAGTTAGCCTTTCGAATAACTTAAAACAGATCAAAAATGAGAGAATTATCACAAATTTACTTCTCTGTGCATTTTCTTACGCGAACTGGAAGAGTATACATACATATATATATACATATGTATATATATATCCTCTTTGACCGTCTCAGCCACGTTGCAACTCCTCATTTGGCCATGTCAGCGCCGCCTATAAATTTTCAACAACTGCTCAAACTTAGTTTGATCCTCCGACCTCATCCAGAGTCGTAAAAATACAAACGATATATGAAATCTGATCGAAAATGACATACCGGACTCAATGGTATGGTAAAATTTTCATTATAGGTCGTTTTGATCCAATGTGGATCGCACTTCCCAGTATTGAAATCTACCGAGGGAGCCAAAATGCACTCGGAAGCCTCAAGAACCAAATGAAAGGTCATCCCAGACCAAACTTGACGTTGTGGACCTAACTGTGCTGTCAAAAGATCCCCTTTGGTCATATTTTCGAGGGTGTTGACTAAAGTCAACTATTGACCCATTCCGAAGGCTAAATTTGCAAAACATGATATAACTGCATCAAATATGCTCCTAGCCTAATTTGACCGTTCTGGAGTTGATGGAACCGTTAGGATTCCACTCCAAGGCTATTTACTAGGACTTTACTTGAAAACTCATTTAAACAATTATACTCTTTTGTTTGGTCGAAAAGTTGTATAAATCTCAGTCGATTAATCGTCCAACACCCAAATTATCAGTATTAACAAGTCAAAAATGGCCCAAAATCATTGTGGACATGCTCAATTGGTAAAATATTCGCGATAACACAAAAATGACGTGGAGGGCCCTTACATAATTTTTTCGACATTAGAGATATTTTCTGCCACTTCTTTTGTTACTTAAAGTTCTAAGAGACAAAAGTTAAAGACGGTCGATTTGAGAAAGAAAAGTTTAAAGACCATCCTGAATAGAGACAATCAAATGAGTGACCCAAATATTTTAGGTTTCGAAGGGTGTAAAAATTGTTCAATAACTTAATGATATTTAAATCGATATATATATAGTATTTCAACATTCATACCTACTTTTTATAGTATAAATAAATGGATATAAACATAGATAAGGACATCAACATTTGTCAAATATATAGATAAGGACATCAAAATTTGTCAAAAATATAGAGCTTCTCTATAACATCATGGATGAACAAACTGCTAAGAATAAATGTTATTTTATCTAGTGTATTTTGAAAAGCAAAACAGATGAGACATACACTATTAATTTTTTAAGCTAGAAGAAGAAGAAAAGAAATTACGGTCCTACTTCTTTCCGTAAAATATTCTGGTTGAAAGATGACCGATAGTGTTTTTCGGGGAGAGGAGGGGGTG
>JAPFFP010000070.1:13066803-13084510 GCA_026153255.1 Solanum medicagineum
AAACTTTTCTATTTTAATCCAATTGAGGACTTCCGACTCCAACTTAAAATATACACTCCAATTATAATTAAGCACCGTGAACTTACTTAATTTAAATTATGCCATGTTCGCCATAACTTTTCCAATTGAATGATTTACCTCAATTGAATTAATTACGGGGTCTAACACATTCTCAACTCATCAGTCAACTCAATCAATCAACTCAATGCCCAATGATCGTTCAATCAACTCAAAACTCAACCTCACTTAGGTTATCTCATCTCAAGTCAGTTTCTCATCAGGTTAGTCAATCAATGCAAACAATCAAACTCGACTCAAATTCAAACGGTCAATTAGACTCACTCAATTTGACTCATCATATAGTGCAAACAAAATGATCGTATATAGAATTGTATGACTAAATGCGACATGCTTTTCATACTTAAATTATGCAACTCAGGTACTCAAACTCAACTCTGTATCATGCAAGAATTTCATAAAATCATGAAGTTTAGGGTTCATGCCAACAAGTATGAAATACATATGTAATTCTCATATCAATAATAATGCAATCCAACAATCATCCCATACATTATCACAAGGACTCAAAAGAATTACATAAAATTTGGTAATTGATTGGTAAAAATACAAAACCCAACTCATATCTCAGAAATTAACTCAAGTAGAGGAATGGGCATGTGAACGGAAGTAGTTCCATACTTTGGTAAACCTTACATACCTGGGAATAGAAGGAGCAATCAAACCTCAATTGATCCTCGCCCTTGATTTGGAAACCGTAGCTTCTTCTTTTCTCCTCTAGTGCTCTCTAGAACCCTTGAATGAAGAAAGATGAATAATACCCTCAGGGTTCTCTTCTAAGTCTTTATTCAAGACTAAAATGACCAAGGTTTTAATGGAATAGGGATTGAAATGGACAAAAATACTCCTCATTAAAACTATCGTCTGAGTCTATGAGACCCCATCTACGAGTCATAGATCATTCTATGAGTCGTAGACAACCTCTCGTAAACCAAAGGAGTCCTAAAATTAACTCATTATAATTTACCACGAAACCTCTCTTTACGAGCTGTAAAGCATTTTACGGGTCGTAAACTCCTCTCGTTAATACGGGGGTCTAGAAACTTGAGTTACTGGAATTTATTATGAAGCCTTCTCTACGAGTCGTGACATGTATTATAAGTCGTATACCATTTTGTCTATATAAGCCTCAGACTTAGAAAATTTTGCCAAGTCATTTGGGGTTTTATGAGATCCATTCTACGAGTCGTAAACAGGTCTATGAGTCGTAAATGGCTCTCGTGAACCTTTCTCTGCAATTTTTCTTTGCCTTTTTCTCAGCAACCTTTGCACATCCGCTCCAGATCAGGTAGAAAGAATTAGGGGAGTGTTACATTATCTCCCCCTTGAGATCATTCGTCCTCGAATGAAGAGAATACTAGGGGATTAGGTCAAGGAATGAATCTCCCTATGGACTCTAACAATCAACCAGCTCTCACCTCACCCATGCAATCAAAAAATCAAGAATTTTCAGCAAATAAAACAATCAAATAGTCAACGCACATCAATCCTCACTCGAACTCTAGAACTCTATCGTCTATCATATTGAAAATGAAAGGAGAACTCATGGAATGGAAATTCAAAGATTTAGAGGGAAACCATTACCATCAACTCTATCATCATCAGCAGGCAGGAACAAATAAGGGTATTTGGCCTTCATGTCCTCTTCTGCCTCCCAAGTAACCTCTTTTACAAATTGGTTCCTCTATAATACTTTGGAGATATGCAATTTCTTTGGTGCTTAACTTGCGAACCTGACAATCAATGACTTGCTCAAGAATCTCCTCATAACTCAGGCTATCTTTCACTCCAATACTCTCTATAGGAACCAATTGTGGATCTCCCAATCACTTCTTGAGCATACGTGTCCAACCACACCTCTAAATATACAACTTAGCGAGGCCAAGACATACAATCGGGCTCACCCTCATATTCAGTAAGAAACATATATCAAGAAAAGAGAGTCTTAATACATAGCATAAGAGTGTTGTCACTGTCCCCGGAATAGAAGACTTACCAACTAGCTTGAGATAGATTATACTAGCTACATGGAGGATGATGATCAAGTGGGACTCTGGTTCCTACATGATGATATCATGTAGGCATAGAGTATGCATTAGTACGTTTGAATGTACTAAGTATGTAGGATGCAATGCAGCAAGTGATAAGCATCATAAACAAAATGCATAACATAGGCAATAAATAAGCATATAGTAATATGACATGTATGAATGATTCTTAAAGTAAATCATGCTTATATAGAACATAATACATGTGTAAGGAGAGACCATTATTAGTGAATATCCAAGGCCTACCACCCCCTTGGAGAGCAAATGAGGTACAAACCCCTCAATATGGTTGATGAGGTACAAACCCCTCAACATGGTTGATGAGGTACAAACCCCTCAACATGGTTCTTAAGGTACAAACCCCTCGACATGTTTGCACGGTCCTACTACCTCTTGAGCGAGGCGATCTAGGTACAGACCCCTCAACATGGTTACCTGGGCCTACAACCTCTCGAGTGAGGCTTGGTCAATTTTCCACACTATAGAGATTATATAATATACATACATTCATTTAATCTTCATATAGTCATTCAACTCATAAGACATGCATTGGGCCTTCAATTCCTCAAGAAATCATAACTAGACATTTTGTTAAATACTTGACAGGTGTGTAGTGCTAGTGTAAAATCATGCAATGCAAGAGTGGAATCATGCTAGTAAAGTCAGTGTAAAATCATCAATAGATACTTAGCAACACCCTCAAGCAATATGCATCAAAATCCTTCATCAAATCGCAAAGTAGATCTTAGAATCATAGCTCAAAACATGCTAAAACAATCACAATTTCATGAAACCCCAATATAACATGCAGTGAAATTCATAATAAGTAAGACCCATGAGTAAATCAACTTTAAATCATAAAATTTAGGTAAAAAGGAAGCTTGGGAACCATGGGTGAAAGGACCTATTAGTTGAAACCCACATACCTTAACTTTAGAGAATTCTTGATGAAGATTGAAAATGGAGACTTGAAGCTTGAGTGAAATCCTTAAGATCTGGAAGAGATTTAGACACTTGATTTTTGAGGTGAAATGTTGTATAGGTGTTTGAGAGAGTATTGGGGAATGTCTTGAATGATATGAATGTGAAATATGGCTAAGTATAGGTATTTTCACGCATGGAAAGTCTTAGGCCCAAGACCCAAGGTCTTGGACCGAGATAGAAAACTGGAACATTTTTAACACTATGGCGCGCCCTTCGCATTGCGCCAGGGGCGTGAATGCTCACTGAAAATCGCATTTTTACAGTTTTTGGATTTTGATACGGTTTCTTAAAATCGGCGTTAGACCCATTTCCCACTAAATTTTACCCCCTAAACAAGAATATGAAGTCAAATTTTTATATCACGCATTAATTTTGAGATATATAAAAATTGCAATTTTGGGCATTTTTTAGGCATATTTTCGGGCACTTTTTGGGGTCGTTTCAATGATATCGTATATATAAGAGTATGTGTTAGTATGTTGGAATGTTCTAAGTATGTAACCATGCAACGTATCAATGAACATCATACATAATAGCAATATGAATAGGCATAGTAATAAAATAAGGACAAGATGCATGAATCAATGCACCTTTAAAATCATGTGTAGAAGCATCATAAAACATTTTATAGCCTAATAGACATATATATGTGATAATAAGATCATAACTGACAATGAGACCATGCAGACTATTACATGGAATCCTGATGTTCCCTCTACACCGAGCAAAAGAGGAGTCTACTTTGCCAAGGTAGATCCGACCCTCACCCTATAGGCTCTATCTTAGCACAATGAGCATCCATCATTTTGACTCCACTCTTTAGGATCTATCCTAGCATAGTGAGTGTCACATTAAAAAGCTAAATGAATCCATTAGCAAACCGTATAGGCATATAATCATCAAACCTATGGTGTTACGTAGTTATGAGACTTGAGGATTTATGTAAGGACCCTTGGAGATAATACCCCTCACACAAGCTTATTCGATGCTAAGTCATATCCCGTGAAATACATAATCATGCATATACATAAGGATATTATCATAATTCATACCAAAATCATACTTTCATAGCTTGTAAAATAGACATCATGACCTCATCATATCATATGAATAGTCCATCTACATTGCATATGTGGGTATACTCCTCATCTTATCATCATTTCATAAAATATTAGGGTCTTAAGTCACCCTATCATCATCTCATCATCATTATAAAATCATATTTTCATACTTTGAATAATATTTATGAGATCATAGATAAAATCATACTTTCATACTCTGAATCATATTTGTGAGATCATAGCTTACTGATAGGAATTTGGGCATAGCATGGGTTCATAGTCAATTGAACCAAAATCATGTAAAATAATACAATTTGATAATAATCCATACTTAATTGAGAAAATAGATCATAATTGAAGAGTAATTCGTGCAATTGGATGAGAATTGAACAAGAACCATTATGAAATCATGAATCTTAAATAAATTTGAAGAGAATTCATGGAAAAATCATTAATTTCACATAATTGAAACAAAATCATATTAGCATGGATCAATATTCATAATCTAGATATAATTGAAGAAATTGGGTAGAAGTAGAAAAAACTCATCAAATTCACATAATTGAATTAAGAGAAAGATTGAGAATTTAGAATGGAGCTCCATAGAAGAAATGATTCTATGGATGAAACTCACATACCTTAAGTGATTGCCTTGATAACTCGAAGAAAAACGGAGGATTTTGCTTGACTGATCTTCAATGGAGTTTTTTCTTGGAGGAGAAGAAAAGCCTTTGAGAATAGTTTTAGAGAGAGAAGTTTATGTGAGAATTTTGAAAGAATGTGGTTAATTTGGAAGTGAAAGGCAATTTATAGGATGAATTTTAATGTCAAAAATCACCTAAAATTGCTTAAATAAGCTTAGAAAAAAGTCTAAGGCTTTATGACTTAGTGCAGGAATTTTAAGGAAAATTTTGAACTGTCATGAAACACGTTTTGCGATACGGAGTCGTTTCACCATAATTTTTCTTTTTTGCAAAATTTAGTTTTCCCCTATTTTGACCATAGAATGAGTTCAGGTCACTTTACACTAAAATAACCCTCCTCACGACGTGGAGAGGTTATAGATCCTTCTGGAAATGCAAAATTTTACGAAAACATAATTTTTGATACGATTGATCTAAAATCGAAAGAGACCATTTTCCACACAATTTTGTCTCTTGATTAAGAACAGTCTCAAATTTGGAAAAAAAGATACGGACGATACATTATGCAAGACATCTTTCATAAGGTCATTCGAAGGCATTTTCAGAGGCGTTACAGTTTAATTCAGATTGAATTTCCTCTTGTCATTTGGCCAATCACATTGTTGTTCACATTCTTTGGTAGATTTAGGCTCAAGATCCTCACTGTCTTGTATAAGGTTAAGTGCAACATTGCATGCAAGAATATTATCCACTATAATTTTAATCGATCTAAATTTATCCCATCATTAGTAGAACTTATTGAAAGTTCTTTATTCACTTGAGTTTCGGGTTCATCGATTCCTTCAAGAATATCAGGATTAATTAGATCTTTTACTTTTTCATGAGATTCTTTTACAATGTTTTCTTTATCATTTTTCATGATTTTTTTAGAAATTTATTCTTTGATCCCAATGGTGTACCATGCTTCAGGCATGTTTGGGATACAAAAGCTATAACACTAGTGGATAGCCCCTTTTGGACATCAATTCAGATAGATACATTCACTACAGGGATATGTGATTTAGTTATCCGTTTCAAATCAATAAATGCATCTAGCATTTGATTTGCTATTCTCTACTGGATTCATGCTCATATACAGGGTTATATTGATCAAAATGAGACAACAATCAAACTCTCCACGCAATTTTCCTTTTGGGATTTTTTCCTCTCCCCTTAATTGCGGAAAGCTTGTTTCATCAAATCAACGATCTACAAATTGAGCAGTGAATAGGTCTCCTATCAATGGTTCAAGGTAGCGAAATATGGAAGGTGAATCAAACCTAACATATATTCCTAACGTTCTTTGAGGGCCCATCTTAGTACGTTGTATTGGTACTACATGCAGGTATACCGCACAACCAAAGATTCGTAGATGAGGTATATTTGGCTTATGATCAAATACTAATTGGGAAGGAAAGTGTTTATTATAGTTAGTCGGTCTGAGGCGAATAAATGTTGCTGCATGTAAGATAACTATCACGATCCAAGCTTAGGGCCTAGGTGTAACCTGGTGAATGGGAAACAAAAAGTCCCCAAACAAGCCTCATAAAATCCATTTACACATCCTCGATGTAGAAGCGCAATTCAAACATTATAAAGTGATACTAAGGAATAGGGGCTTAGAAATCAAGCTATGAGACAAGGGGCATAAGACTCATTATCACACAATCACAAACCCAACAAGCAAGTCTAAGGGGAGAGATCTCGGAACTCAAGCTATGGGGATAGGGAACAGTGGACTTTCCATCACATATTCATCAACAAGTAACTCTAAGGGGCAGAATCATATGACTCAAGCTATGGGAGTAGGGACCTACGAATTTTATTATGTCATCATCACATTACCAAAACATCTACATAAGATAGAACATAAGATTAGCCTTCATAAGCAACAACCATAACAACTCATACATAGAGTTACATGACATCTAACATTGCCTCTAAGTCATAGAAAGAATGGGGGTCAAGACATGTCCCAAATTCACCCTCAAAGTAAAAGACATAAGGTAATCATAACATAGCATAGGTAGATAAAAGGTTGGTCTTGTCCTTGGAATAAAGGACTCACCACAAACTAACTTTTACAAGTTCAATCTAGCCATAAAGAGGTGGATGAGGAAAGTCTCTGGTCCTAATATGGTTAGATCATGTAGTCAAAAAGTGTACGTTTTTACATTTAATATACTAAGAATGCGGATATGCAATGCTTATGAACATGATAACCTACAATTCAATCGTAGATGACAAGGGCATATATATATATATATATATATATATAGATAGATAGATTTAAGTATATAGAAAAGAATGTCTAACAATATGCCTTAAGAGCCAAATCATATTTCAAAATCATACATAATT
The DNA here is from genome assembly GCA_026153255.1 of Solanum medicagineum. NCBI lineage: Eukaryota > Viridiplantae > Streptophyta > Magnoliopsida > Solanales > Solanaceae > Solanum > Solanum medicagineum. The sequence goes on from JAPFFP010000070.1 coordinate 13,074,019, forward strand.
GGGCTTAAAAGCTAAATCATACTTTAGTTCATGAATACATACATAGGAATAGCTCATTCATATTTCGACATAATGGTGTATACACATCCATAATTGCTTATAGTCATATCATAGACATGATGTGATCATATGTCATGTCATAACCATACTTGTCTTGAAATTATAGTCATAATCATAATTGAGTAATAACCCACCTTATAAATATCATAAAATACTTTGTTCATGCATGCATTTGTCATGAGGAATGAGGGAACAAAATGGGTACTTGAAATTCATGCATAAATCATGATAATAAGATGAAATCATACTAAATCTATGAAGAAATTACCAATTGAAACATACTTGAAATTAACCATGTTTAAATTCATCATAAAAGGGACATGCATTTTTATTGTGGATAATGTTCACAGATAGATGGTCCTTGCGTAGCTCGCACGAGTTCTATTCTGACATGATTAGCGAATGTGTGTCATAGGACAGACATGCATCACGACTATTTGACATTGCATCAGATTATTTATATCTCATGGCATCCATGCCATCTCACATCATTCCTTATTCGATATTATTATATGTATTGCATGAGATTTGTGAATCATCTAAATTTGTTTCTGAACTTAACTATCCATTGTACTATTTGACTTTGAGTAACTATTGGATATTTTGGAATTTGATACTATGAGATGTATATACATATATGTGTGCTCTTGTATATTGTATTATGCTGGGACTTTTCTGAGTCCAGGTGTGTAGTTTGGTGATATATGGTTGGGTGAATAGAAGTTCTTGTGTTCTTTATTACTTTACTTTAGGTTAATTCCATTTGTTGAGTACCTTGTTGTGTGGTCCTTACCTCTTACTCATTTTTGTAGGTTGTGATCCTAGTCTTTCTTGCTAGCCTCCTTTATTACAGGATCGACCATTCAAATCACTTGAGAGGTAGCTGCTTATATCTTCAGCAGACCTTCGAGGAGTCCATTTTATGTTTTGTTCTATTTGAGGACCAAAGATTGAGATTTGTATTTTTATTTGAGCTTTCTTATAATTAGAGGCTTGTACATGTGACACCAGTTCTGGGATGTTTGTAGCTTTTGTTTTCCTATTGATATTAGACTATTTTATCTTCCGCTTTTATATATTAATGAGTTATTCGCGTTTTAGGCTGACTCGCCTTAGTGGGTTAGGTGAGTGCCATCACACCCGAATTTCAGGTTGTGACACTGAGATTTAAATGTTGCAAATAATAAAAACATAAAAACTAAATGCTATTAGTTCTATCAAATATCAAAATTACTCTTGGCATTGATGTATGAAGATTACACCTTTAAACAATAATGTGATATTCTGTACGAGCATAACAATAGAATATATTTATTAAGGATAAATTAACAAAGAAAAGGTTATGATAAAATAGAAAACAACAAAGATTATCATAAAATAGAATACAATAACCTAAAGTTGTGATAAAAGAAAACTGAAAGTCATCAATCAAAAGAATAACAAAATGATAGTTCTAGTCATTGGATATTTAGAAGAAACATATGAAAATCATTCAAAAAACATATCAAAAAGAAGAAGAGGAAGATAATTCAAAGAAAAAAGGAAGGAAAAGTAAAAATATATATCTCAAAGATTTCTCGAGAAGTAAATGTCATAATTGAGTTTAGATTTGTGTCTAAGAAAAGTTATAATCCCACTTGTTTTTAATCATATAAAGCCTTATTGACAATGATATTATTATAAATATAATTTAAAGAGTCATGTACTTGTAATTGTTTTATAAATAGCACATATTCAGGCCTTTGGCAGGTTATGCATGCCTTAATATTTGGCTATATTTTGTCTCATCTCCCTCTCTGTAACTTAAAACTTCAACTTGGTATCAACATCATCCCTTCCAAACAACTTCTACTCAAACTTCATCCTCTTCGGGTCTTCCGAATCCTCCTCCAACTATTTCAAACATTAAAGGCTAAGTATCCATTGAGTTGACATATCTTAATTATCTTACTTAGTAGAAGGTTTTTCTTATAGTTGTAAAAAAGCCACAACCTTTTTCCGATCATTGAGTTGATAGCTCTATTTCTAATAACACCCCCCTAATTTTTTCTACATGATCTGGAGCGGATGTGCAGAGGTTGCTAAGAAAAAGGCTGAGAAAAGCTACAGAGGAAGGTTCACGAGAGCCATTTATGACTCATAGACCTGTTTACGACTCATATAATGGGTCTCATAAAACCCCAGATGACTTGCTGAAATTTTCTAAGTCTAAGGCCTATATATACAAAATGGATACTACTCGTAAAGCATGTCACGACTCGTATAGAAGGCTTCATGATAAATTCTAGTAACTCAAGTTTTCAGACCCCTTTATTTACGAGAGGGGTTTACGACCCGTAAAATGCTTCATGGCTCGTAGAGAAGGGTTTCGTGGTAGATTCCAGTGAGTTAATTTCAGGATCTTTTTGGTTTACGAGAGGCTATCTATGACCCGTAGAACGATCTATGACTCATAGAAGAGGTCTTGTAGACTCAGACAACGATTTTAATAAGGGGCATTTTTGTCCATTCTAATCCCTATTCAGTTACACTTGGCCATTTTAGGCTTGAATAAAGCCTTAGAAGAAAATCCTAAGGATATTATTCATCTTTCTTCATTCCAGAATTCTAGAGAGCACTAGAGCAGAAAAGAAAAGGCTAAAGTTTCTAATTCAAGGGCGAGGATCGATTGAGATTTGATTGCTCCTTCTATTCCCAGGTATGTAAGGCTTACCAAAGTTGGGAACTACTTCTGTTCACATGCCTATTCTTCTACTTGAGTCAATATTTGAGAATATGAGTTGGGTATTATATTTTTACCAATCAATTACTAAATTTACTATAATTCTTTTGAGTCCTTGTGATAATGTATGACATGATTATTGGATTGTATGATTATTGATATGAGATTTACATATGTATTTCATATTTGATGGCATGAACCCTATACTTAATGATTTTATGAAATTCTATGCATGATACAGAGTTGAGATACAAAGTTGAGTTTGAGTTTGAGTACCTGAGCTGAGTAAATTGAGTATGATTAAGTATGAGAAGCATGTTGCATTTAACCATAAAATTCTATATATGATCATTGTTTTTACACCATATGATGAGTCCAATTGAGTAAGTGTAATTGATCGTTTGAGTTTGAGTCAAGTTTGATTGTATGCATTGATTGACTGAGCTAATGAGAAACTGAGTTAAGATGAGATATAACCCAAATAAGGTTGAGTTTTGAGTTGATTGACTGAGCATTGAGGATTGAGTTGATTGATTGTGTTGATTGATGAGTTAATCATATTTTAGTCTTGGGAGGAGTATCGAGCATAGCAGCGAGAGAGTAAACATCTACTTTAACCCTTAAAACTATGTTGCCAGCATAATATAGTCGTATAGCTTGTTCTGATGACTCTTTTCCTGCAAGTGGACATTTATTATGAATCCATGAGAGAGATAATCCTTCTTTTCCTTGGCAAATTTAGGGTAGGCGTGCAACGACGTCGCCTTTATTGTGCATCATCAATTGAAAGTGATAGGATTGGATATCGGTTAAGAGAAACTCCTGAGGAACATTGATTGAGCATAATATTTTAATCTTAATCCATTTTTACTGAATATATTTTGAAAAAGGGGTATTTACTTCAAACGTGCATGTACTGAGCTGAGCATAAGTTATTGAGTCGAGATGAGTGAGTTGAGCTTTACTTTCTTGAGCTATTTTATATACCAGTATATTTCATATACTGACATCCATATGGACTTACATCTTTTCATGATGCAGAAATAGGTGATAGAGGGCTTCAGCCCGCGCATCGTTGAGGTCCAGATCAATACACTTCCAGAGTTGGTGAAACCGCTTTGCTTTCTGGAGGAGCTCCTTATCTTATGAGTTGATTTAGTATATTCTTTCTTTCTTTGATTTGGGGTGTTCATGGCCTATTATGACACCATCTAGATTGTTGAACAGAGGCTTCATAGACCATGAGTAGAGAGTATTGAGAAATGATGTATCTAAACCTATTTCATTTCGAACTATGATACAGTAGAGTTATACATGTTACTTTCTTTCTTTCACATGAGGTCTTTATATTCTGAGTTCTTTCTTCCGCTGTCGAGTTGATGTGAAGATAAGGCCAGGTAGTTCTCTTGGGGAATCAATAATGGTTTTTCAAGTGTCGATCATACCAAGTGTACCCTCCCAGGGCGTGACAAATTGGTGTCAGATCACATAGTTCAGGAGTCCTAGGGAGTCTATGAAGCAGTGTGTAGTAGAGTCTTATTTATGCGTATGTTATGCACCATATTTCATAAGCAAGAGGCTATAGGACATTAGGAATTGTCTCACTTTCTTGTATTCTATGTTCGTACGATAGAGTCTAACTTTATGAAAGTACCTATCTAATATGTGTATTACGCGCTTACAAATCATGCCTCCTAGACGCACCGCAACCAAAAGAAATACTTCAGCTAGCAATGCTGAGATCCTTTCTTCAGAAGTGCCTTCTCAGATGGAAACGAAGGACCAAGGTAGACAGGCCAGAACTGCTGGTGTTTTTGTGACACCCATTGCTCCACCTACTCCAACTACAGAGGCTGACTTCAAAGGAGCTATCACCATGCTCATGCAGTTGTTATCTGCCTAGAGCGGAAACCAGGGCTCACAAACTCTTTGTTCTAGCTTCCATGAGCCAATGGCTTCCAACAGACTGAGAGATTGTTTGAGATGAATCCACCTATCTTCACTGGGTCAAAGGTTGAGGAGCACCCTCAGAACTTCATTGATGAGTGTGGAAGGTGCTGAAACTATGCATGCGATAGAGACTGAGGGGGTTGAGCTTACTGCCTATCATCTCAAAGATGTGGCTAATTTTGGTACAATCAGTGGGAAGAGAGTTGAGGTGATGATGTTGAGCCCGCTGCTTGGGATGAGTTTGAGAGTGCCTTCCTCAATCACTTCTTCCCTTGGGAGTTGGGAGAGGTAAAGGTTGAGGATTTTGTGAATCTAAAACAAGAAGGGTTGCTTGTCAAAGAATACAGCCTGAAATTCGTCCAACTAACTAGGGATGTCCCAGAGATATCCAGGATATGAGAACGAGGATGAGAAAATTTGTATCCGAGTTAGGTAGATAGGTGAAGAGGTAGTAGAAGCACAAGGCGGAAATGCTGATCCCAGGTATGGATATCTCTAGGATGATGGTTTATGCCCAGTAGACTAAGGAAGATAAGAAGAAGGATAGAGAGGAGCATCTGAGTAAGAAGGCCAGATCAGCATGGCTTGATCCCAGTCAGATCAAGAAAGGTAAAGGGGATAAGTCATATTTCCAGAAGAGGTTATTTAGCTATGCACCATCTTCAGCCAGTGCACCAGCCCTGAGCCACAAGTATGATTAGAGGTCCCAAGGTCAGCCAAACTTTAGGGCATAGGGTGCACAATCTCAGGCAAGTGTGACTCTTGGCTCTAAAGAGATGCCACTTTGTGGGAAATGTGGCAGGATGCATTTGGGAGAATGTATAAAGGGAGGAAATGGCTGCTACAAGTGTGGCCAACCAGGCCATTTTCAGCGGGAGTGTCCGACGTGGGAAATAAGGCCCAGATTTTTACCACAACACCACCAATAAGAGGTAACCAGGTGTTGCACCAGGGGAGGCGGTGGGACAAATCGTCTGTATGCGATAGAGAACCGATAGTACCAAGAGGTTGCACTAGATATTGTGATAGGTATGCATTGAGACTTTACCTTTCCTTGCTATGTTGTACTTGATCTGAGTGCAACTTGTTCTTTTGTGATGCCATATGTGGCAAGTAGATTTAAGATTCTTCATGAGTGCTTGCTTGAGCCGTTTTCTATTTCCACTCCTGTTGCTAAGTTCATTCGAGTTGAGAGAATCTATAGAGATTATGTGGTATCCGTTTATCACAGGGATACTCTTGCTGATTTGATTGAGTTAGAGATGGTCAATTTCACGTGATCCTTGGTATGGAGTGTCTTTATGCCTGCTATGCCTCTATTGATTGCTGAACCGGATTGTCAAATTTTAGTTTTTGAACAAGCCTTTTATTGAGTGGAAAGGAGATTTTGTTATGCCAAAGGGTAAGTTTATTTCTTAACTCAAAGCCCGAAAATTGATCTCTAAGGGATGTATCTACCACCTTGTGTGAGTTATGTCTGATGATTTTGAGTCCCCTACTCTCAAGTCAATCCCGATCGTGAGCGAGTTTCCTAATGTGTTTCATGAGGATCTTCCCGGAGTTCCCCCTGATATGGAGATCGACTTTGAAATTGATGTTCTCACTAACTATCAACCCATTTCCATTCCACCCTATAGAATAGCCCCTTCCGAGTTAAAAGAGTCGAAGGAGCAGTTGAGGGACTTGCTAGAAAAGGGATTCATAAGGCTGAGTGTCTCTCTATGGGGTGCTCCGGTCTTGTTCGTACGAAAGAAAGATAATTCCTTGAGGATGTGTTGTGACTACCGTTAGTTGAATAAGGTGACAATCAAGAATAAGTATCCCTTTCCGAGGATTGGTGACTTGTTTGACCAACTTTAGGGTGCTACTGTTTTCTCTAAGATAGACCTCAGATCAGGCTATCACTAATTGAAAATGAGAGGATGTGACATCTCGAAGATGGCTTTTTGAACCCTATATGGCCACTTTGAGTTCTTGGTGATATCGTTTGGGTTGACAAATTAACTTGCAGCCTTTATGGACTGATGAACTGAGTATTTTGACAATATCTTGACATGTTCATAATCATGTTTATCAATGATATTCTGGTGTATTCTAGAGATGAGGAGGAACATGCCAATCACCTAAGAATCTCCTTACAAATGCTCAGGAATAATGAGTTATATGCAAAGTTTTCTAAGTATGAGTTTAGGCTCAAATTTGTGGCTTTCTTCGGTCATGTAGTTTTTGGAGATGAAATTTGAGTGGATACCCAAAAGATTGAGGCAGCTAAGAACTGGCCTAGGCCAACCTCACTAACCGAGATAAGGAGTTTTCTGGGATTGGTTGGTTACTACCGAAGGTTTGTTGATGGGTTCTCCTCCATATCTACACCATTGACCGAATTGACTCAGAAGAAGGTTAAGTTTCAATGGTCTGACGAGTGTGAGAAAAGATTCCAAGAGCTAAAGATGAGGTTAACTACGCAGTAGTGTTGACCTTGCCTAATGGGATGGATAGATTTGTTTTCTACTGTGATGCTTCGAGAGTAGGATTAGAATGTGTGTTGATGCAGAGCGGGAAGGTTGTTGCGTACGCTTCTAGAAAGCTTAAGGTGCATGAAAAGAATTATCCCACTCATGACCTGGAGTTGGCAGCAGTGGTGTTTGCTCTCAAGCTATGGCGCCACTATTTATATGGAGCACATGTGGATGTATTCATAGACTACAAGAGCCTGTAATACGTCTTCACCCAGAAAGAGCTTAACTTGAGGCAGAGGAGATGGCTTGAATTGCTCAAAGACTATGACATGAGCATCTTTTACCATCCAAGTAAAGATAATATGGTTGATGATGCTCTTAGTAGGTTGTCCATGGGAAGCATCACCCATGTAGAGGAGTTGAACAAAGAGTTAGCCAAAGAAGTTTACAGACTGGCATGATTGGGAGTTCAATTAGATGAATCAGAAATAGGAGGAATTCTTGAGCATAATGGATTTGTATCATCTCTAGTAGTGGAGGTTATGCCATGAGTCTTGACTATATTGTTTGATGTTTATATTATGTAGGCTTCCCTTTAATCCCTTCGCCCTATTTCTAATTCAATTATGTTTTTTAATTTCTTCCATGATCAATGATGCGTAATGATATGTTAAGAGGATTATTTGGGGCCCCTTTGGGTTCCCCCATTCACCGTGTCACGTCTTGGCCCTAGGCTTGGGTCGTGACAAACTTCGGCGTCCAACACACCATGTCGATTAGAGTGTTATTCATGGTTGTGTTGTGCACCACAACTATGAGTGAGAGGCTATGAGGTGTTTTAGGAAATATTTCCCTTCTTCTTACTCTATGTCATGCTATAGAAATAAAGGTAAGGTTTCCCATTAATAATTGTTCTTTGTATGCTAGATCATGCCTAATACTAGAGGAAGAAGAGCTCTAACTCCTGAGCAACAACTGGCTCATAGTGAGCTCCGGGATGCACTCACTTTGCTTGCCCAAGCTATGGCCAAACAAGTCAATCAAGGGGCCCAAGATCCTAGTGCTATTACCCTGGGGGCTAGGGTGAGGGATTTCATGAGGATGGATCCCCCAATATTTTACGGGTCAAAGGTGGATGAGGACCCTCAAGAGTTCATTGATGAGGTCTATAAGGTTTTGGCCATTATGGATGTTAGATAGGAAGAGAAGGCGGAGTTTGCGGCTTATCAACTCAAAGGGGTGGCACAAATATGGTATACTCAATGGAAGAAGGAGAAGGGAATCAATAATGTGGTTCTTTGGGAGGAGTTCAAAGCAGCTTTTCTTAATCAGTTCTTCCCTCTTCAGCCTAGGGAGGACAAGATGGTGGAGTTTATGAATTTGAAAGAAGGTTCATTGTGTGTGAGGGAGTACGGGCTTAAGTTCAATCAACTCTCTTAATATGCTCCCCACTTGGTTGTCTACCCTAGGTCCAGAATGAACAAGTTCGTGATGGATGTATCCGATTTAGTGAGTGAGGAATGCCGGTTCGCTATATTGATTAGTGACATGGATATGTCTCGTTTGATGACCTATGCCAAACAAATGAAGGAGAAAAAGTTGAGGAAGAGGAGGAGTAATGAGGCCTAGAGGGCCCGTTGTGAGGGAAAGTTCCATACTCAAAAGGGTGACCGGTCCCATCAAGGCCAAGGGTCTTCTCATGCATTTAATAAGAGTGTTTCCAATGACTTTCCAAGGTCCCAAAGTGTTGGGGGTGTGGTTTCTAATGGTGGGTGTCCAAAATGTGGTAGATGCCATAGTGTCCCGTGCTTGAGAGATACTAATGCTTGTTATGGTTGTGGGGAAGTTGGGCATAAGGTGATGAATTTCGCTCAAAATTGCAACAAGAGTAAGGAGGTTCGTCCACAAGGTGCTAATGTGGTTCCTTTGGGGAGACGTAGCTAACAAGATGGTGCCCTAAGGCACAATTGGTTCTATGCACTCCAAGGGACAAGGGGTTGAGGAGGTTTTCGATGTCGTCATTGGTATGTTAAAAGTCTTTGATTTTGATGTGTATGCATTGATTGATCCGGGTGCCACTTTTTCCTTCGTTACCCCTTTTATTGCCAAAAAGTTCCATGTTGAGCCTGAATTATTGTGTGAGTCTTATAAGGTGCTTACTCCTATTGGTGCATCTATTGTTGCTATAAAGGCTTATAGAAATTGTCCCATTTGCATTTTGCATAAAATATTGCCTTGTGATCTTGTTGAGTTGGATATGGTTGATTTTGATGTCATTCTTAAGATAGATTGGTTGCGTGCATACTATGCCTCTATTGATTGTAGAACCCGTAGGGTCAAATTCCAATTCCTAAATGAGCCCGTTCTTGAGTGGGAGAGTCATGATGTGGTGGTCAAGGGAAGATTCATCTCTTGCATTAAAGCCCGTAAGTTGATCTCTAAGGAGTGTCTCTATCATCTTGTAAGGGTTAGGGATGTGTAGTCTAAGGTCCCTTCTATAGAGTCAACTCCGGTTGTAAATAAGTTCCTAAATGTCTTCCCAAATGACCTCCCCGGTGTTCCTCAAAGAGACATAGATTTTGGTATAGATCTCCTTCCCGATACTCAACCTATTTCTATTCCCCCTTACCGTATGGCCTCGACGGAGTTAAAGGAGATGAAGGAGCGATTGAGGGACTTGTTGGAGAAGGTTTCACTAGGCCTAGCCAACCACCTTGGGGTGCACCGGTGTTGTTTGTAAAGAAGATGGATGGGTCCCTTAGAATGTGTATTGACTACCGACAACTTAATAGGGTCACCATAAAGAATAAGTATCCTCTTCCAAGAATTGATGATTTGTTTGACCAACTTCAAGGGGCTAGTCACTTTTCTAAGATTGATCTTTGGTTTGGGTATTATCAAGTGAAGGTGAGGGAGTTTGATATTCCCAAGATAGCCTTCCAAACTATGTTTGGGAATTATGAGTTTGTTGTGATGTCCTTTGGGTTGACCAATACACCAGCCATCTTCATAGATCTTATGAACAGGGTCTTTAAATTCTACCTTGATTCATTTGTTGTGGTATTCATTGATGATATTTTGATCTATTCACATAGTGAGGAGGAGCATATGGGTAAATTGAGGGTAGTGCTATAAAGATTGAGGGAAGAGAAGTTGTATGAAAAGTATGAGAAGTGTGAATTTTGGTTGAAGGAGGTTGCCTTTCTAGGTAATGTGGTGTCGGAGGATGGTATTAAGGTGGATCCTAAAAAGATGGAGGTGATTAGAAATTGGCCTAGACCATTGACCCCATCGGATATTA
>JAPFFP010000070.1:13084610-13137262 GCA_026153255.1 Solanum medicagineum
CTGTTTTAATCATGAGTAGAGATGACAAAATAAGTTCAAACATAAGCAATTCGTTCATAATTTTATGAATTGAGTTCGATTTAGAATTGGGCTAATTTTCAGCTTAATACAATTTAACCCATTATAAAATAATTCTGAGCTCATCTCAATAAGATTCTCAGTTCAGCACAGTGTATCGTTTATTTTGTATGTTTAATCCTAGTCTTAAATTAAGCGAGTCAAATTGTTCGGGTCATGACCCAACCCGAATTTTAGCCCATTTGAGCCCCATCTACTTGAGCCCAAAGTACATCTGAGTAGATCAAAACCCAATACGATATTTAATACAACTCATTTTAACCTCGCCAATTTCAGCTCACCCGCACATTCGACACCCAGCAATGCGGTCCAATTCTACTTTCAAACAATATTTTATATTTATGCAATACGATGCTATATTGATGTTTCCACTCTATCTGATTATTATAATCTTTTGGCTTTCGGCTATATAGATTATTTTCCATAATCAAACCCGTCAAGTTAGACCAACAAGAAAGCTCTTTGATTTCTTGTATTATTAATAATCAGCATATATCAAGATTAAACCTCAAACCAGAATTTGGAAGAAATCAAATAAAGAATGGCAGTTCCTCACGTAATCATTTTCCCCTTGCCTCTTCAAGGTCCAGTGAATTGCATGCTAAAACTAGCTGAGCTCTTATGCCTTCAACAAGATATTCGTGTCTCTTTCGTCAACACTGAATATATCCAGCAACGCCTGCTGAATTTCGCAGACGTTCAAATCCGTTTCCAGAAATATCCAAAATTCAAATTCGTGACAGTTCCAGATGGACTTCCAGAAGATAATCCAAGAACTGGAGACCAAATAAGGAAGATTATTGAAGGTGTAGAGGAAGTGAGCAGCCCACTGTTCAGAGAGATGGTCACTACTTGTGCTCCAACTTGTCTCATAGTTGATGGTATTTTTACATTTGCTCTTGATATAGCTAAAGAGGCTAAAACCCCACTTCTTTATTTTGATACTATAAGTCCTTGTGGTCTCTGGACTTATTTGGCTGTTCCCAAACTGATTGAAGCTGGAGAAATTCCTTTTAAAGGTTAGTAGCATTATATTCTTGGACTTCAAGAAATTAATTAGGTTTGATGTTCTCTCTTAAAGTTTTAATTTCCACCATATTTGAATTCTCTAAACTTTACTACATCAAACATCATCAAAGACGAAAGTGTCCGATTGTGCAACAGCTTAATTATCCTCTACTACCACCTTGTCTTTTTGCCCATTTAATATCCAAATTAGGTGACCTAATAAAATAATTTTTCATAGGACCGCCGGACCGTGTTTTTGTGACAATAAAAGTAAATGTGTTGGTTGACACATTTATTGAAGATGACATTTTGTATGCTTCACATATATAAATTATATGTTCTAATGTTATTGTTGTTGTGTTCCTATAGATATTCATAGGCCGGATATTTAGGGATGGCAATAGAGCGGGTGCAGGGTGGGTTGAGCTCAACCTGTAAATTTTTTAAATCATCCCGTCTCGCCCAGCATGATGACTTTTTTCATTTTCAATCCGTCCCATATAGAGCCACTCACTTAAATTTTATAGTTATTTTATTTTTTAAATGAATTTAGTTTTTTTTTCGCTAATTAATGTTCAACAACTAATTAATTATTCTTTGTTGTCATTTTAAAAATTATTTTTTAATCATTAACTAAAAGTTTCTAATTGACATTTTAACAACTAATAATTTACCGGAAATGTCTAATTTAAATTTTAGAAAAAAATAATTTCAAGTCAATGTTTAATATAAAAAGTTTATATCTTTGATTTTTACAAATTACAAATATTTAATTTTCTCCGAATTCCTATTTGGTTTTTTAATTTTACACCCGCAACCTGCCCCACACCGCATTAGTTTAAAAAATTAACTACTTTTTAACCCGCCCCACACTGGCCACATAACTTTAAACCTGTCCTACCCGACATAGCTCTAAATCCGCACCGCACCCACCCTGTTACCATCCCTAATTGAAGATTACATTTTGTATGCTTAACATATATAAATTATATATGTTTTAATGTTATTGTTGTTGTTTCCTAGATATTCATAGGGGCAGTATTGGAAAATGAATTAGTGCACATCAATTATAGTTTATTTTGCTTAAAGATTCTAAAAGTCAGATCACAATATATATCGATAATATGTTTTTGCTTTGTACATATAGGAAATGACTTGGATGCATTAGTAAAAAGTATACAAGGAATGGAAGGTGTCATGCGGCGCCGAGACCTTCCCAGTTTCTGCCGTTCACCTGACGTTGATATCCCCATAATCCAACATATAATCAAAGAGGGAAAACATATTGTCCAAGCCCAAGGTTTAATATTCAACACATTTGAAGGGCTTGAAGGGCCCATCCTCTCACAATTCCGAGCTATATGTCCAAACATCTATGCCATTGGGCCTCTTCACACTCAAATGAAGGCAAAATGTTTGCCAAAGAAATCAACGTCTAACAGCCTTTGGAAAGAAGATATGAGTTGTTTGGATTGGCTCGACCAGCAGCCCGACAAATCAGTTCTATTTGTCAGCATTGGAAGCCTCGCCACAATGAGCAAGGCCCAATTCTTCGAATTTTGGTATGGTTTGGTGAACAGTAAGACTCGGTTCTTGTGGGTCCAGAGGCCCGGTTCAATTACTGGACTTGAAGCGGACGAGATTAATGTTCCCATGGAATTGTCTCAAAGTACCAAGGAGAGGGGTTGTATTGTCAGTTGGGTTCCGCAAGAAGAAGTTCTAGCTCACCCATCAATTGGTGGGTTCTTAACGCATAGTGGGTGGAATTCAACTTTAGAAAGTGTCGTAGAGGGAGTGCCAATGATTTGTTGGCCCTATTTTGTTGATCAACAGGTGAATAGTAGGTATGTAGGGGAGGTGTGGAAGCTTGGACTAGACATGAAAGATGTATGTGATAGGGCCACCATTGAAAGGATGGTAAGAGAAGTGATGGAGGTGAAGAAAACTGAGTTTTTGGAAAGGGCAAAACAGATGAGCAATTTGGCAATAGCAAGTGTTGGTGAAGGTGGCTCGTCGTACAAAGATTTGGACCGTTTGATTGAGGATATTAGGTTGATGAGGAAATAACATCAACACGTACCTAAAGATTGTTCGGGTTCTTGATAATGTCGATGCTTAGTCGGCTAATGTTTCTTTCATTTGGTCAACAAAAGATGATTAATTTTCTTTGTTTAAATAAACACTTATTATGGATAATTCAATAGATTGGGTAAAATTACATTTTTTTCATATGAGGCGGCCTCATCACTCTTCGGTAGTCGATCTAAGCACAATGATTACAAGACGTAAAATATTATTTCTTCATTTTAATTTGTGTGACCGAATTTAATTTGATATGAAATTCAAGAAAAAAATATAAAAAAATTTTGAAATATGGATAAACATCACAGGGAAATGGTTTGATAGTTTATGCTTCTGGGGTGTTTTATCTGCATAAGGAGATCACTGTCCTAGCATAGAGGATTTCCTCTTCTTTCTGACTTAGTGAACTTTGGAATGAGTTTGAAGCATTAGTTCATCCTTCTAGCAATAATAATCCTACTCAAGAATAATATCCATAATAGCAATACAAAGAAAGTAGCAATGATACCAAAACTTTTAATAGGGGTAAAACACAATCCTCAAATGGAGTAATATAATAACATTCATTATAATTTTGTAGAGTTAATAGGCCACTACATCTTCAAAACAAATAACATTTTTTTATTACACAACTCATTACAATATTACCTCAACATTATTTCTCATAGACTATAAATAAATGGCGGATTATTCTATCTACACTATTTGTAATGACCTTCAACCTCATTTTTTATTTTTTTTTAAGAAAGTATTGTTTTATCCCTCCCAATAGTTGCTCTAAGTGGTATTTAATGAGTTTATGAGCTTGGTTTTGAATTTTATTGAAGATTTGAGAAGTGTTGAAGTTTTTGAGTGTTGAAGGCTTAAGTTGTTCAAAAGTGATCTTTGGTACCAACTACACATATGAGTCCCAAAATAAACTTTTTTCTGTTTCATCAGCTTTGAAATGTGGAAATTTATGAAAGAGTGTCGTCGTGTTTTGGTTTAGAGTTATTTTATGGATTTCAGGTCTTAAGTCGGAAGTACAAGTTAAATTAAGTGAAGGTTGGACTTGGATCAATATTTTGAGTTTGGATACTCATATTGAATAATATTAATGATTCCATTGGATGCAGGAGATGACTTTTGATCTAGGAAGTAATACGTCGATATATTTTTTGAGAGTTCTGAGGGTGATTTGGTCTTTTAAGAGCCTTAAGTTAGTCTAATTGTGACTAAATAGATTTCAGATCAAGAAGACCTCAAATTCATAGTTTTATAATTTTATTGAATCTAGAATATCTAATTTAGCAGGGTAGTATATGTGGTTTGAGTGCTCAGGATTACAAATGAATTTCGAGATGTTGATTATGAGTTTTTTTTGGTATTAATTAAAATTTTGTTGTGATCTAGTGTGGCAAACTCTGTTTAAGTGGCACTTGATGACTTAAGTGGAGTTTGGTTGCTATTAGTGAAGGACCCCACTTTAGTGTGGTCCACTTTAAGTGGATTAGTGTTCGCAAAAGTGTCCCTTGGTCTCGCTTAAACGGCACCCGCCTTTTTGAGGGTGTCGAAATAGCAACTCTAGATCGCTTAAGCAACATTAGAGGGGTCTTTTTGGGGCTGATATGGGGTTACTTCCTCATTCTTTATTTTTGAACTTTGAAAACTAGTGTGGCAATTTTAAATTATTTCTTTAAAGATTAATCCTTCAGAGTAAGCAATTTTAACTTAGATTTTTCCAATTTCATTAGTTTTTTTTAATGATTTCAACATTCTCGGGCTCCAATGATGCGATCAAGTGGATTGACCTGTGTATTCACAAAGGTCCTGGTTACGATCGCAGGATCTTGACCATTGACCTCAACATTCTCGGGCTCCAATGATGCGATCACGGAGAACAAAATCCCTAAACAATAACTGATTTCTAAGAAGATGAGTTTTGGCAAATTTTCACTATTTTTTAGTTGGAAAGCTCGAGATAGGCAATTTTTAAAGTGATTTTGCGTGAAAACTATTGGGTAAGTTATTTTAATGTATAATCTTCATCATTCAACAATTTTATCTTGATTTTAACATCAAATGATAATTTTAAATAGAAAAAATAAAGGTTTTGTCCAAGAACCTGAGTTTTATTTAATTGGTGATTATGAGTTGATTTTTACTCTATTTTTAAAATGGGTTTTGCCAATGAATTTCTAATACCTTGAGGAATATTTTTATACAAGAATTTTTACATTTCAACCCCTTTTTTTGAATTAAATTTAGAGCCGTTTGACCCTTTTCTCCAAATTTCATAATTTTTGTGTAGTTAGTCATGGAATTTAATTGTGAATCTGAAAGGACCCAGACTTTGTATGACCTTAAAAGTGCTTGGAATTTGGTGTCGGAAAGTTTTTGACCAAGGTGACACCTTATGGGTACCTCCATGGGCCGTGTGGAGGAGCCTTTAGGTGGCCCTTGGCCTTGTGTATAGGTGTTGGCCTTATGTTGGAGTTTGAGACCAAGGCACACACTATATGAACCCGACACGGTCCGTGTGGCACTTCACTGGCCTTGTGATGGCTTGTGTGATGTAGCACTGGCCTTGAAAACCACATTTTGGCTAAGGCACTTCACACATGAGCCTCATATGGTCTATATGGCTCTTCAAGGGCCGTATAGCCCTCCATAAGGGTGTTATTGTGAAAATTTTCTAAGTAAGCAATCACCATCTCGGAACTTCGTAAGTGAAGATTTTGTCGTAAGTGTTGCACCACGGAAGGCCACACAGTCCATGTGACCCTTGTATGGGACCTCTGGCAACATTTTATTATCAGCTTCATTAATGGTATTCTTGTAATTTTGGCTTCTTCTAAGGGTCTTTTGTGACTTTCTATCCTATCCTAAGACTTTCAAATGACCTATACTCTTCTTCTATCATTCAAGTCGAATCCAACACTTGAAATTTATTCAAGCTTTTTCTCTTAAGAACTTCTCTCAAGTGAACTAGTGGAGGCTTACCTTGGGGATTAAGGAAAGACTCTCTTCTTCATCAAATTCTTCTTGTTTCTTCTTGGCTAGCAAAGTTATATGGGATTGATTCATGGTCCCATTCAACCATGAAGACCCCAAACTCTTTTTACTCCTTGATTTATGAAATTAAGCTTTCTTTAAAAATGAGTCTTTTAAGTTATTGTTTATTTGATTCAATTGAGATTTGTGCTATGTTTAATTGATGTTTTTTTAAGTGATTTAAGCTCTAATATGAAGTATTGCATTGATGTTATGAAGATTTGAATATACATGTCCCCTTTAAAGTTTGATTTAAACATGGGTAATCTAAATTGTAATTTGAATGTGGATTAACTTGGATTTCATGTTATATTGTTGATTTAAGTTTGAATCTCTATTGTTAATGCTATTCTCTCATCATTCATGGCATCTGCATATATGAACATTGATTTTCATGAAGTTTATGATGTGGGTTAAGTCCCAATGATGATGATGATTATGTTTTCAAGCAAAGTAATAATATGACAAGAATGTGATCACATAATGTCTATGATATGGATCTTTAAACAATTATGGATGTTTACACCATTACGATGAAGGAGCTATTCCTATGCATGAAAGTATGACATGAAATATGTTTGGCTTTTTAGGCCAAGTATGCATGATTATGAAGTGTGTTTGGTTTTTAAGCCTAAGTATGCATTATTATGATTTGACATGACTTATGCCTCTTTTACAAGGACTTATACGTATATGTATTCCCATGGGATGATGACCTAGTACCGAATGAGGTTGGAGGCAGGGGCAGGGAGAGGTATCCCTAAGAGTTCTTACTCCTTCCTCTTGAACTATGTGTCTAACATAGGTTTATGTTAATGCCCCTTAGAGGATGATGAATGTTAATGGACTTACCTTTGGCAAGTAGGTCATCTCTTTATCCGTTGTGAGGAAGACAACGGAGTTCCAATTTATAGCTCACTAGATCTTATGTCGATTAAGGTCCCATCTCCATTCTATACAAAGTATGTTGACATTTATGCATCATGAATTTCATGACATATTATTCTTCTTGCTTATATACTTCTTTCTATGTATGTGCTCTTGTCATCTAGCATTTAATGCATGTTTAATAAGTTCATTTGCATTGTATGACCTCATACTAAGTACATTCAAATGTACTAACGCATATGCTTGCATACATGAGCTAATCATGTAGGGATCAGATACTACATTCATCCCCGTTTGACAGCTAGTTTGGATTTGAGAAAATTGTTGTGGTGAATCCTATTTTCCAAGGACAAGCTATCATCCATCTATTAGTAAAAAAGAGGGTTTAGGCACCATGGGTGGAAGGACCCCATGGTTCAACACCATATACCTTGACTTCGGAGAACTCTTGAAAAAGATTGGAAATGGAGACTTGAAGTTTGAGTGGGAATTGGGATTAACAACTTCTGTAGGAGGTTACAATTACACTAGCTTTTCACATGTATTTCCCTCTGAATATATTCTGTGATAACTCACCACTTGTTTCACGGGGGCCTTAAGTATTCTTTTTTTAATTGTTTAATTCTAGTCTCTATTTTTTTTTCTCTTATGTTGCTTCTGTTTATGCTTATTACTTTCAGGGTGAGCCTAGGACATGTCTTGTCCCCGTCCTATTCTATGATTAGAGGCATTGTTGGACATCTTGTAGATTTTTGTGCGGATTTATGTTATTATATATTTGGAGTTTATGGTTATGGCTATTTATTAGATATGGTAATGATAAGATGTGTACTTATATTATGAAGTGGAAATATGGAAGATCCTAAGTTCCATTTTGTCCCCAACTCCCCATAGAGTGAGTCATACTTACCTGCCCTTTAGTCCTTATGTGCTATATGTTATGTGAATCAATGCAAATCCCTATCAATATGATATCCCCATAATATGAGTCATACTTTCCCATCCCTTAGATCTATGTGTTTACTATTTGATTATACACTTTCAAATAGAGTCCCTATCCCTATGATATCCCTAAAGCGTGAGTCATACTGTCTCATCCCTTAGATCTATGTGTTTATTATTTGATTATGCAATTTTGAATCAATGATGTGAATATGGATACTATGAAGCTTTTTAGGGACTCTGGAGTTCTATTCACCGTGTCACTCCTAGGCCCCTGGTCAGGGTCGTGACAAGCTTGGTATTAGAGCACTAGGTTTATAAATGATCCTTGGAGTCCAATATGTTACATCGAGTAGAGTCCTATTCATGGGTGTGAAGTGCACCATGCCTATGAGAGAGAGGCTATGATGGCGTTCTAGGAATTGTCTCATTTCATCATGTCTTATGTCGTGCTTTGGACCATGTATTAAAGTTTCCTAATCCTGATGATGTCCTTGCTTCATTACAGAAGATGCCTCCACGAAGAGCTCCTCTATAAAGACCATCCCTGATTAATGAGGACCAAGTTCTTCAAAGGCCTATGGAAGAGCCGGTCACTAATGGTAAATTCTATACTACTATTGTTATGCTTTCCCAAGCAGTGTCCACCCAAGCTAGACAGGCTAATATTCCTCCTTGTGATCCCACTCCAGCTACTAGAGTGAGAGACTTTACCTGGATGAACCCTCCGAAATTCTATGTGTCAAAGGCTGATGAAGATGCTCAAGAAATCATTGATGAACTCTCTAAGGTGTTAAATGTTATGGGAGTGACTTCTGAAGAGATAAATGAGTTGGCTACTTATCAGTTGAAGGATGTTGCTCAAGTGTGGTACACTCAGTGTTTGATGGAATGGGTCTGTGATGTTGGAGTTAATTGCGAAGAGTCCAAGTTTGCCATTCTGGAACATTTCTTCCCTACTAAACTTAGGGAAGCTAAGGTGACAAAATTTATCAACCTTAAATAGGGTGGTATGAGTCTGAGCGACTGTGCCCTCAAGTTCACTAAGCTCTCAAAGTATGCTCTTATGCTAGTGG
Organism: Solanum medicagineum; assembly: GCA_026153255.1. Taxonomy (NCBI): domain Eukaryota; kingdom Viridiplantae; phylum Streptophyta; class Magnoliopsida; order Solanales; family Solanaceae; genus Solanum; species Solanum medicagineum. The sequence continues at coordinate 13,093,718 of JAPFFP010000070.1, forward strand.
CTGACCCCCGTGCAAGAATGCACAAGTTTATTTCTAGTATCTTTGATTAGGTTATGAAAGAATGTCATATGGCTTTGTTTATTCGGGATATGGACATCTCCAGGCTCATGACATATGTTGAATAGATTGAAGGGGTGAAGCTAAAGGAGAAGAGAATGTAAGATTCTAAGAGGGTCCGTTATAATAGTGGGTTCTCCAACTCCAGCGATGGTGGTGGTCATGGTCGCTTCTGACAAGGCCAAGGTTCTAATGCAAGGTTTGCCAATGCTAGGGTGTTTCTTCCCAAGGCATAGGTTGAAGGTGGACCATTGCCTCTTCAGTTTGACAAGAATGGAAAGACTCACCCCGAAAAGTGCTTATGGGTTTCGGGTGATTGCTTTGGGTGTGGTGAGATGGGCCATAAGCTTGCTTATTGGTTGAAGATACCAAAGAAAGGTCAAATGGCTCAAGGTGATCAACCAACAAAGAATTCATCAAGGTAGTGCCCCCCGGTACAACAGATTCTATGCCTTGCATGCTCATTAAGAAGTTGAGGAGACTCTGGATGTTGTGACTAGTGTTTTAAAAGTCTTTGATTTTAATGTTTATGATTTGCTTGATTCGGGTGCAAATTTATCTTTTGTGACTCCTCTTTTGGCTATTAAGTTTAGGTTGAGCCTTGAAATCCCAAAGGAGCCCTTTTCGATTTATACTCCTGTGGGTGAATCAATTATTGCCCAAAGAGTCTATTGGGGTTTTCATGTCTCAGTCTTGCATAAAGTTATTCTATATGATCTTATGGAACTTGAGATATTTGATTTTTTGATATTATTCTCGGGATAGATTGGTTATATGCTTAATATGCCTCTATAGATTGTGGAATCCTGAAGGTCAAGTTTCAATTTCTGGATAAGCCCGTTCTTGAATGGAAGGATAGTGACTCTGCTATTAAGGTAGGTTTATTTCCAACCTCAAGGCTCGAAAGATGATTTTCAACGGGTGTGTCTATCATATTGTAAGGGTTAATGATGTGGAGTCTGAGTCACCTACTTGTGAGCCGGTCTCTATAGTCAATGAGTTTCCGGAGATATGTTTCCTGAAGATTCTCCCTGTATTCCTCTCTAAAGGGAAGTAGACTTTGACATAAATCTTCTCTCGGATACTCAACCTATCTCTATTCCTCCTTATCATATGGCACTGTCCGAGTTGAAGGAGCTGAAAGATTAGTTGAAGGACTTGTTAGAGAAAGGCTTTATTAGGCTAAGTATATTGCCATGGGGTTCCCCAGTGTTATTTATAAGAAAGAAAGATGGGCCACTTCAGATGTGCATTGACCATAGGCAATTGAATAAGGTAACCGTCAAGAATAAATACCTGTTGCCAAGGATCAATGACTTGTTCGATCAACTTCAAGGGGCTACCCATTTCTAAAAGATTGACCTCCATTTTGATTATCATCAATTGAAGGTTAGGGAGTGTGACATTCCTAAATGGCTTTTCGAACTAGATATGGGCACTTTGAATTTGTGGTGATGTTGTTTGGTTTGACTAATGCTCCAGGTGTGTTTATGAACCTTATGAATTAGGTGTTCAAGCCATTCCTTGATAGTTTTGTGGTTGTCTTCATCGATGATATCCCTATTTATTCCCAAAGTGAATGGGAGCATATGGATCATTTGAGGTTAGTTCTTCAAACCTTGAAAGAGAAGAAATTATATGCTAAGTTCAACAAATGTGAGTTTTGGTTGGCTAAAGCAGCATTTCTTGGTAATGTGGTCTAGTATTAAGGTTGACGCAAAGAAGACTAAGGCTGTGAAGCATTGGCCTGGACCATTGACTCTTTCAGATATTTGAAGTTCTCTTGGGTTGGCTAGTTATTATAGGAGGGTTTTTGAAGGTTTCTCATCTATTGTATCGCCATTGACTAAATTGACTTAAAAGAAGGCCAAGTTTGTGTAATTAGATGAATACGAGAAGAGTTTTCAGATTTTGAAAGATCAGCTTACATCAGCTCCTGTTTTGACTCAACTGGATGACTTAGATAGATATGTGGTATATTGTGAAGCTTGATTTATTGGGTTGGGTTGTGTGCTTATGCAATATGTTAAGGTGATAGCTTATGCGTCAAGGCAATTGAAGGTGCATGGACATAATTATTCTACTCATGATTTTGAGTTAGAGGCTATTGTGTTTGCTTTGAAGATTTGGAGACACTATTTGTATGGGGTTCATGTTGATTTTTTACCTATTATAAGAGTTTTCAATATGTGTTCACTCAAAGGGACCTTAATTTGAGGCAAAGGAGGTTGTTGGAACTCCTTAAGGACTATGACATGAGTGTTCAATATCATTCTGGCAAGGCAAATATGCTGACACTATTAGTAGACTATCTACGGGGAGTGTGGCTCATATTGGTGAAGGGAAAAAGGACTTGGAAAAAGATGTTCACCGTTTGGCTAGATTAGGTATTAGATGGGATGACTCTAATGAGGGTGGTATTCATGTTCAGAATGGGGATGAATATTCCATGGTTGTTGATGTCAAGGCTAAGCAAGATTTAGATCTGTCATTAGTTGAGTTGAAGAAGTCGGTTGCCGTAAAGAAGATAGAGGTTTTATCCTAGAAGGGAGATGGTGTGCTTCGGTATCAAGATTAGTTGTGTGTTCCGAATATTGATGATCTTAGTAGGGTGGTCATGAGTGAAGCACATAACTCTCATTATTTTATTCACCCAGGCTCTACCAAGATGTATCGAGATTTGTGAGAGGTGTATTGGTGGCATGGTATGAAGAAAGATGTAGCCAAGTTTGTTTCTGAATGCTTAATTGTCAAGATGTAAAGGTAGGGCTTCAAAGGACCTGTAGTTGGTTCAAGATATTGAGATTTCTACCTGAAAGTAGGAAGATGTGAACATGGATTTTGTGGTTGGGTTGCCTCGGACCCGTAAGTAATTTGATTTAGTTTGGATTATTGTTGATCTAATGACTAAATCAACTCATTTCCTACCCATCAAGACTACCTTCAGTACCAAATATTATGCAAGGTTATATATCCAAGAGTTGGTGAGGTTGCATGGTGTGCCTAGGTATATCATATCAGATTGTGGAACCTAATTTACTTCTCACTTTTGGAAATCGTAAGAGGGCTTGGTACCAAGGTGAAGTTAAGTATCACTAAGCCAATGGACAAGCCAGGAGGACAATTCAAACTTTGGAGGACATGTTGAGGGCTTGCGTATTGGCGTTCAAGGGCAATTAGGGTGATCATCTACCACTTATTGAGTTTGCTTATAATAATAGCTTTCATGCTAGCATTGGTATGACATCGTTTGAGGCTTTGTATGATACGAAATGTAGATCTTCGGTGGGGTGGGTTGAGTTGGGAGATGTCTTTGATTGGCCCGTATTTGGTGTTGGAGGCCATGGAGAAGGTGAATTTGATTAGAGAGAGGATGAAAATGGCTTAAAGTCACCCAAAGTGTTATTCCGATGTTAGGAAGAGGGATCTTGAGTTTCATATTGGTGATTAGGTGTATGTGAAGGTCTCACCCATGAAGGGTGTAATGCATTTTGGTAAGAAGGGCAATTAAATCCCCAGTATGTAGGTCCTTATGAGATTGTAAATGGATTGGGAATGTGGCTTATAGGTTGGGTTTTCCTCTGGATTTGAGTTCTATTACCCTGTTTTTCATGTGTCTATGTTGAGGAAATTGATTGGTGATCCTAGTACAATTGTGCGTTTGGAAGGTGTTGAGGTTGAAGAGAACTTGTCTTATGAGGAAGTTCCGATTGAGATCTTGGATAGGCAAGTGAAACAGCTCTGCAACAAGGATGTGGCTTCGGTTGAGGTACTTTGGAGAAATCAACATGTGGAGAGTGTTACATGGGAAGTGGAGCCGGGCATGATGAAATGATATCCCCATCTTTTTCAATCTACTCAAGTCTAAGTATTAGGTTCTTTCTGTTCCAAGTGGTCCTAATTCTTTCACTCTTGTTTTTTCATGACATGACATGTATACATGTGCATGAAAATGATTTAAAAATGTTTTGAATGATTTAAAGATGTTTTGATATGCGTTTCAATGGTTTATGATTTCAAGTGATAAATATGCATTGTTCTTGTGTTTGGATGTTTAATATTCAAGTAAAGCCTTTGAAACCATGTTCTAGCACATTCGAGGACGAATATTCCCAAGAGGGAGATGATGTACGGGCCCAAACTTTGTATGCCCTTAGTGGTGCTTGGAATATGGTTTCAAAATTTTTTTGACCTAGGTGACATCTTATGGGCACTAACATGGGCCGTGTAACTCACCACGGGCCAAGTGGAGGAACTTTGAAGTGGCACTTGGCCTTGTGTGTAAAGTGTTGGCCTTGTGTTTGAGTTTGAGACCAAGGAACGCACCACATAAACCCTACACGGTCCGTTTGGAACTTCACTGGCCATGTGGTGGCTTGTGTGATGTATGCTTTTGACCTTGAAAATCACATTTCGGCCAAGTCACTTCACACATGAACTTCATACGGTCCGTATGGCACTTCACAGGCCTATGGCCCTACGTAAGGGCGTTGGTGTAAAAATTTTCCAAGTATGGAATCACCGTCTTGAAACTTCGTCGGCGAAGATTTTATCTAAGCATTGCACTTTGGAAGGCCACATGGTCCATGTGACCCCTACACTGTCTGTGTGACCCTTGTTCGAGACCAAATGCAACATTTTGTCATTCGTTTCCTTAATGGCATTTTTGTAATTTTGGCTTCTCCTAAGGGTCTTTTGTGACTTTCTATCCTATCCTAAGACTTTCAAATGACCTATACTCTTTTTCTCTCGTTCAAATTGAATTCGATAGTGAGAATTTATTCAAGCTCTCTCTTAAAAACTCCTCTCAAGTGAACTAGTGAAGGATTAGCTTGGGGATTAAGGAAAAGTTCTCTTCTTCATCAAATTCTTCTGCTTCTTCTTGGCTAGCTAAGGTATATGTTGTTGATTCATGGTCCCTTTAAACCATGAAGACCCGAAATTCTTTACTCCTTGGTTTATGAAATTAAGCTTACTTTAAATATGAGACTTTAAAATTATTATTTATTTGATTAAATAGCGATATAAGCTATGTTTAATTGACGTTTTTAAAGTAATTTAAGCCCTAATATGAATAATTGTATTGATGTTATGAAGATTGGAATATGCATGTCCCCTTTAAAGTTTCATTTAAGCTTGGGTAATCTAAATTGTGATTTGAATGTGGATCTACTTGAACTTCATATTATATTATATTGTTGATTTCTGTTTGAATCTCTATTTCCCATGCTATTCTCTCATTATTCATGGCATATGCATGCATGAACATTGATTTTCATGAATTTTATGATATGGGTTAAGTCCCAATGATGATGATTATGTTTGCAAGCAAAGTATGGGTATGATAAGAATGTGATCACATAATGTCCGTGATATGGCTCTTTGAGCAATTATGGATGTTTACACCACCATAATGAAGGAGCTATTCCTATTCATGAAAGTATGACATGAAGTATGTTTCGCTTTTTAGCCCAAGTATGCATGATTATGAAGTCCCAATTATGATGATGATTATGTTTTCAAGCAAAGTATGGGTATGACAAGAATGTGATCACATAATATCCATGATATGGCTCTTTGGACAATTATAGTTGTTTACACCACTATGATGAAGGAGCTATTCCTATGCATGAAAGTATGACATGAAGTATGTTTGACTTTTTAGTCCAAGTATGCATGATTATGAAGTATGTTTGGCTTTTAATCTTAAATTTGCATTATTATGATTTGACAAGACTTATGCCTCTTTTACAAGCACATATACGTATATGTATTCCTGTGGGATGATGACCTAGCATTGAATGAGGTTGGAGGCAGGGAGGGATATCATGAAGGGTCCTTACTCCTTTCTCTTGAACTATGTGCCTAAGATAGGTTTATATTTATGCCCCTTTGAGGATGATGAATGTTAATGGATCTTCCTTTGGCGAGTAGGTCACCTCTTTATTATTGTGGGGAAGACAACAGAGTTTCAAGTTATAGCTCACTTGGTTTTATGTCAGTTAAGGTCCCATCTCCATTATATGCAAATTATTTTGACATTCATGCATAATGTATTTCATGGCATATTAATATATTATTCTTCTTGCTTATATACTCCTTTCTATATATGTGCCCTTGTCATCTAACATTGAGTGCAGATTTAATGAGTTCATTTGCATTGCATGCCCTCATAGTTACTACTTTCAAACGTGCCAAGATATATTTTTGCCTACATGATCTACCCATGTATGGACCGGAAACTACATCCATCCACCATTTGATGGCTAGTTTGGATTTGAGAATGTTGAGTCCTATCTTCCAAGGACAAGTCACCATCCATCTACCTTATGTTGCTTCCATTTATGCTATTTATTTTGAGGGTGATCCTGGGACATGTCTTGGCCCCCATCCTATTCTATGACTAGAGACATTGTTGGACATTTTATAGACTCTTATGCAGATTTATGTTATCATATGCTATTTTGAGTTTATGGTTGTGGCTATCTATCAGATATGGTTATTGTGATTTGGTTATGATATGATGTGTGTTTATGTTATGAAGTGAAAATGTCGAAGATCCTAAGTCCCATTTTTTCTCGATAGAGTAAGTCATACTTACATGCCCCCTAGTCCTTATGTGTTATGCGTTATGTGAATCTATCGCCATGTCACCCCTAGTTCCTAGATCCGTGTTGTGAGAGAATCATTATTTGGAGATACTTTGATTTGTCAAATATTTGAGAAGAAGAGAAAGCTCAAGTGGTGGGGTGATTGCTCGATTTATTTGAGGCAAGTAAATTTCTAAACTTTATTGAGATTATTGAACCTTGTATTTTCTTCATTATATGTTGGGGAGCAATATGAATTTAGCGGGTTAAGTTATCCGTGAAACACTTTTATACATTAAAATTAGATAATAAAATGGCTTTGTGATTGTATGCGACAACTTGATTCATGATTGAGGTTCATTATTGTTTATGTTGATTCAATTATTATAAAATCTCGATGATAATATTGATTCTATTGTTGAAGAGTTTTGCATGATAGTGTTGATTCACTGTTGAATATTTTGACTGATGGTGGTAAATTTGTAATTGAATAATTTGAATAATACGTTGAGGCTACCTTTGAATGATTCGATTGATGATGATGTTTCTACTACTGAAATAATGATATGATTGATTAGCTTGAATGATATTTATATGTATTGAACGGACTTATTGCATACACTTATACACTACCTGAAAGTGCCTATTTGTCTTGATTTAAAAGATTGATTAAAGCCTATTATTTGATGAAATACCGATGGAAAATGATTCTGGCTAAACATGATTAAGCCAAAGAGTATAGAAGCTGAGTTCTTTACCGATTGGTGATTATAGTGAGGTCTCTTTCGGTGAATGTGTTATGGTTGAGGTCTCTTTTGGAAAATATATTGATGGACAAGGCCTCTTCCTATGAATACATGGTCCATGTGTAGATCACATAGGTTCTGGTCTAGGTATATCAGCAAATATGCATCGTTGGGCATACATTAAACATACTTACTTGACATTGCATTGCACCTTATTGCACATTATATATCTTCTTTGCAAGTATGTATTGCTGGTTAAACTTTTAAATTGTGACTTGTTGACTATGATCCATTTGAAAATAATGTGCTACTTGGATTATACATACATACATACATACATACATACAATATATACAGATGTTGGCATTCCTGAGTTTAGGTTTTAGTTTTGGAGGTTTGGATAGTACGTTTGTAGTACTAGTATCCTTTACCCTCTACCTTGTGTATAGAATTTACTTATTGGATATTGTGTTATGTGACATTCACCCTTGCTTTAACACTTGTAGGTTGTGAACTCGGTGCCTGAACATACATACTATTACTACCCAAGCTTAGGGCCTAGACGTGACACGACGAATGAGGAACCTGAAGGAACCCTAAACAAGCCTCTCAGCAAATCAATCACACATCCTTGGTCACCGAAGTAAAATATCAACAACAAGAGACATCAATTAGGGAAAACGGGACAAAGGGAAGTGTTTAATAATCATAAAATACTCAAGAGTCAAGCTCAAAGCATAAATATATCAATTGTTCCAACAACACCTGTAAACATAGATTGGAGAGGGGGCCAAGACACTTTCCAGGCTCACCCTTATAAGAACAAGTGTTCAACATAAGAAAATGACAAAAAGGCAAGAGTAACATAGATAGTATCCTTGGACTTGAGGACTCACCAAAGCTTATTTTCCGGAATGCCAAAACTAGCCACGTGGAGGATGATCGAGAGGTACTCCAGTTCTTATATGGTAACATCATGTAGGCATAGAGTATGCGTAAGTACGTTAGAATGTACTAAGTATGTAAGATGCAATGCAACAAGACATAGACAACGTAGTCAAAATCCATAATTGTAAGAAATGGATAAGTATAATATCAATGTGGCATGCATGATCAATGCTTGAGGAAAAACATGCTTGTAAATGTATAAGTTGCAAATATAGATTACATGTGTAGGAAGAGACCATAATCATAGACCAAGCAAGCTATTACTTGGAATCCAAGGCATGCTACCCCTTGGAAGGTGATTGAGGTACCTACCCCTCAACATGGTAGTACAGGCATACCACCCCCCGACAAGGTGATTGAGGTACATACTCCTCAACAAGGTAGTAGGGCATGGCACCCCCGACATGGTGATTGAGGTACATACCCCTCAACAAGGTAGTACGGGCATGCCACCCCCGACAAGGTGATTGAGGTACATATCCCTCAACAAGGTAGTAGAGCATGCCACCCCCCGACAAGGTGATTGAGGCTTGATAGCCCCTCAAAAAGGTGACTGGGCATGCCACCCCCAACAAGGTGCCGTTAACTTGCAACACCATAGAAACATTCCACAAATTCAATGCGTACATATAATCCCTTAATCATCATAACGTCACATGACTTGTAATCATGTAATAGATCATCAATAACTCAAGAATCCTAGTCAAGACAATTTATCAAACAGTTGGCGGGTATGTAATGCTAGTTCAAAATCATGCAATTCAAGAGTGAAATGATATGAGAAAACTCATTGTAAATCAACCCACCAACACATAGTAAAACCGTCATGTAAGATACCTTGAAATCCCTCATCAAATCTCATAATAGATCATGGTTTTATAGCTCAAGACATGCATAATCAATCAACATTTTATAAAACCCCAACAAGGTTTATAATCAAAATTCATAATAAGGGATACCCTTAGATAATCTAACTTGGAAACATGAAATTTTCGTAAAACAGAACGTTGGGAACCAGGGGTGTAAGGACCCAATGGTTGAATCCCACATACCTCAAACTTGGATTTTTTTGAGGTAGTCTTGAAGGAGACTTGAAACTTGAATAGAGTTCTTGAGATCCGGAATTAAGCTTGAGACACTTGAATTTGGATGAAATATTTGGTTAAGTGTTGGAGAGGGTCTTAAGTGATATAGAGTTGAAAAATGACTAAGTATAGATGTGATTATGCATGAGTGGGCATTGGGCTATGACTTCAAGGCCCTTGGGCCGAAACAAAATTTCAGGGAAAAATTAACATTGATCAGCCCCCCGGGCACGTCGCGGCCAGGGCGTGGATCGCCATTGGAAATCGATTTTTTTGAATAAATATTTTTTTCGCCTACGGGTCCTCTAAAATTGGGGTTATACCCATCTCCCACTCAATTTTGCCCCCCGATCAAGAATATGAAGTTAGATTTTCGATATGACGCACAAATCTTAAGATATATGGAAATTACAATTATAAGCATTTTCAAGGCACAATTTTGGGTGTTTTTGAGGCATTTCAATATCTCCCCCTTGGGAACATTCATCTCAAAATGTCAAAGAAACATACATAAGAGAAGTAATCATGAAGATTTCAGCTCGAGAGAATGCAACAAATGCATGTAAACATCATTTTAAAAAAACCTCAACATGAATGTCAAAATCACCTTAAACTTGTTAACTGTAAAATGACATAATGGCTGAAACTTAAGACTTGAAATCATATAGGGGACTTAAGTTAGTACCTTAGGCTTGATTAGAGTAGATGAGATATGGATATCACTTTCTCATGTCCGCCTCGGCTTCCCATGTTGCACTTTCAACTTGTTAGTATTTCCAAAGAACCCTGACGGAAGCTACATCCTTGTTTCTCAACCTCTTCACTTGTCTATCCAAAATTTCTACTAGAACCTCCTCATAAGTCAAATTATCTTCTACTACACCTGCAACACCCACTGGTACAATAGCATTTGGGTCACCTACACACCTTCTCAACATAGATACATGGAAAATCGGATGAACCATATTCATATCAATGAGCAACTCCAACTCATAGGCCACCTTACCAATCCTCCTCAACACTCTATAAGGACCCATAAGCTCAATTTACCCTTCTTGCCAAATCGAACTACACCCTTCATGAGTGAGATCTTCAAGTAAATCCAATCACCAACCTTAAATTCAAGATCTCTGTTGGAATAGGACTTTTGTCTACTTTGGGATGTTTTCAATCTCTCCCTTATCAATTGCACATTCTCCAAAATGACTAAATCTGGACCTAGCAAGGCCATCTCCCCCACTTCAAACCACACAATCGAGGACGTACAATGTATAATATAATGAGCTTCAAAAGGAGCCATACCAATACATGAGTGATACCTATTGATGTAAGCAAGCTCAATGAGTGTAAGATGTTCATCCCAACTACCCTTAAACTCCAAAATACAAGCTCTAAGCATATCCTCAAGGGTTTGGATAGTTCTCTCGGCTTGGCCATCCGTTTGAGGGTGAAAGGTCGTGCTAAGCTTAACCTTGGTACCAAGTCCTCTTTGGAAAGACCTCCTAAAGTGTGAAGTGAATTGAGCACCACGATCTGAAATGATAGATAAAGGCACCTTATGCAATATAACTCACTCATGAATATACAATATGGCATAATCTTCGACACCTAAGTAGTCTTAACCAGTAGAAAATGAGCCGATTTTTGTCATTCTATCAACCACAACCCAAATAGAGTCAAAATGCTTCCTAGCCTTAGGCAACCCAACCGCAAAATCCATGTTAATATCATTCTACTTCCAAGTAGGAATCTCTATGTCTTGGGCTAGGCCACCCGACCTTTGATGCTCGGCTTTCACTTATTGGCAATTGTGACACCTGGATACGAACTTAGCAATATCTCTCTTCATTCCACCCCACCAATACACTTCTCTCAAATCTCTATACATCTTTGTAGCACCAGAGTGAATAAAATACGAAGAATCATGAGCCTCATCTGAAATCTTCTTTCTTAAGTCATCAACACTAGTCACACACAATCTACCTTGGTACCTAAGGGTACCATCTTCTCCTTGGGAGAAAACCTCCACTTTACTAGTTTTCATTAAGGTAATCAACTCTAGTAAGGCACGGTCAAGATCTTGTTTTTCCTTTACCTCAACAATTAAGGAAGAATTAGAACCATCAACAACCACTACACCACCATTATCAACTTCATCCAACCTAACTCCAAATCTAGCCGACTGATGGACCCTTCTAGGCACCTCTTTTCCACTATCCTCAACATGAGTTAGACTACCCATAGACACCCTACTTAGAGCATCGGCCACAATATTAGCTTTGTCAGGGTGATAATGCGCACTTATATCATAATCTTTAAGGAGCTCTAACCACCTTCTTTGTCTCAAGTTAAGATCTTTTTGGGTGAGCACATATTGGCAACTCTTATGATCGGTAAACACATTAACATGAACCCCATACAAGTAATGATGCCAAATTTTCAAAGAAAATACCACAACCACCAATTCAAGATCATTGGTGGGATAATTCTTTTAATGCACCTTAAGTTTTCTAGAGGCATATGCCATCACCTTACCATTTTGCATAAAAAAAATACCCTAAACCAATCCTTGAGGCATCACAATATACAATAGCCCCTTGCCACCCTTCTGGTAGAGACAAGATAGGAGCGGGGACAAGTTTATCTTTCAAAGTTTAGAAACTCTTCTCACATTCATTGGTCCACACAAATTTTGCCTTCTTTTGGGTCAACTTAGTCATAGGAGAAGCAATAGAAAAGAAGCCATTTAGAAACCTCCGGTAATAACCCACCAAACCCAAGAAAATTCTAATATCCGATGGAGTCAAAGGTCTAGGCCAATTTCTAATCACGTCCGACTTCTTAGGATCCGCCTTAATGCCATCACCCTGCACCACATGCCCTAGAAAAGCTACCTCTTTCAACCAAAACTCACATTTTTCATATTTAGCACACAACCTCTCCTCCCTCAAGATTTGCAACACCACCCTCAAGTTATCCACATGCTCGTCCTCACTATGGGAATAAATCAAGATGTCATCAGTATAGACCACAACACAAGTCAAGGTAGGCTTTAAGGACCCTATTTCATAAGATCCATAAATATAGCCGATGCATTAGTCAACCCAAAGGACATAACCACAAACTCAAAGTGCCCATACCTAGTCTGGAAGGCCTTCTTGGGAATGTCACACTCCCTCACTTTCACTTGGTGATATCCAGACCGAAGATCAATCTTAGAGGAGTGACTAGCCTCTTGAAGTTGGTCAAAAAGGTCATCAATCCTGGTAGAGGGTACTTGTTCTTTATGGTGAATCTATTTAGTTGCGGGTAATCAATGCACATTCTAAGAGAACCATCCTTTTTCTTCACAAATAACACAGTGCACCCCAAGGAGACTTACTAGGCCTTATGAAACCCTTTTCCAACAAATCCTTCAGTTGCTCCTTCAACTCCGCTAGGGCCATGTGGTAAGGGGGAATAAATGGGTTGAGTATCGAAAGAACGTCTATACCAAAATATATTTCCCTTTTGGGAGGAACACTGGGAAGCTCAATGGGAAAGATATCAAGGAACGCATTAACCACCGAAACTTGACTCTATAGGAAGGACTTGGGACTCGACATCCCTAACTCTCATAAGATGATAGAGACACTCCTTAGAAATGAACTTTGGGCTTTAAGACAAGAAATGAATCTATCCTTGGCCACCACATCATGACTTTCCTACTCAGTGATGAACTCATAAAGGAATTGGAATTTGACCCTACGGGTTCTATAATCAATTGAAGCATAATATGCATGCAACTAATCCATCCTAAGAATAACATCAAAATTCACCATATCTAATTTAACAAAATCATAAGGCAAGATTTTATGCAAAATGAACAGGGGACAACTTCTACAGACTCTTTTAGCAAGAATGGATGCACCAACAAGAGTAAACACTTCATCAGGTTCACACAACAAATTAGGACTAACGTGGAAGTTTTTTGCAATAAAAGGAGTAATAAAAGAAAGAGTGGCACCCGGGTCTATCAAAGCATACTCATCAAAATTAAAAACCATTAGCATACCGGTGGCGATATCAGGAACCTCATTCATCCTTTGTCTCCCTTGAAGAGCATAAAATCTATTTTACCTTGGTGTACCCTCTTGTTGGCCTCCTCTTCTCTTTGGACCCACATTTGCACCTTGGCCTTGTGGACGACCATATTTACCTTTCTTTTGAGCATGAGGACAATTAATCAACTTGTGACCCACCTTTCTACAACCATAGAAAGCATTAGTGTGCTTCAAACATGGGCCATTATGATTCCTACCGCACCTTTGGCATATAGGGTTGTCATTAGCAAACCTTCTATTAGGAGCATTGGAAGACTCTACGCTTTGAGGATTGTGGCCTTGAGGAAACCGGCCACCCTTGGAATTTTGAAATCCACCTTTTAAACAAGCCATCTTGGCTTCACCACTTCTTCTCTTTCTAAGCTTTTCCCCTTCCAATTGTTCGACATATGTCATGAGGTGGGACAAATGCATATCACCTACTAGATAGTGGTTCGACACTCCTTATTAACTAAGTCGGACACACCCAACCAAAATTTTTTCATCCTTGAACTCGGCTCGACAACCAATTGTGGGGCATACTTGAAAAGTTGGTTGAACTTGAGGGCATACTCCCTCACACTCATAGACCCTTGCTTAAGGTTTATAAATTCCATCATTTTAGCCTACCTTATCTTGATAGGAAGGCCGCTTTGAACTCTTCCCAAGGGATAACATTGTCATTCTACTTCTCCATCTTCCTTTAAGTAAACCAAATTTGAGCCACCCCTTTGAGTTGGTAGGCCACTAACTCCTTTTTTTGCTCTGAATTAACCCCATAATAGAAAACACCTTACACACCTCATCAAGGAATTCTTGTGGACCCTCATCCACCTTGGACCCATTGAACTCCGGTGGGTTTATTCTAGTACAATCCCTCATCCTTGAAGCCGAGTAGGAACATGAAGGGCTTGGGCCCCTTGGTTGATTTGGTTAGTCATAACATGAGCCAACATGTTGATGGTATCTATGAACTCTTCATGAGCCACTCCCCCATGTTGAGGAGCTTGAAGAGTGGGAGGGGCCGGTTGCTCCTTGGGTATATGGGCTCTCCTTAGTCTTCCTCTTGGAATAGGCATGATTTGGAATGGCAAAGAAAATTTTCTTTAAAGGAAAAAGCCTTATCTTAACTTCTATAGCACGATATCATGAAGAATAGAAACATTTCCTAAAATGCCTCACAACCTCTTACTCATAGTTGTGGTGCACTTCACAACCATGAATAAGACTCTATTTGATGTAGTGTGTTGGATTCCGAGGACCATTAACAACCTAGTACTTTGATACTAATTTTGTCACAATCCAAGCCTAGGGCCTAGACGTGACATGGCGAATGGGAAACCGAAGGAACCCCAAACAAGCCTCTTAGCATGTCAATCACACATCATTGGTTGCGGAAGAAAAATATCAACAACAAGAGGCATAAATAAAGTAAAACGAGACTAAGGGAAGTCTTTGATAATCATAAAATACTCAAGAGTCAAGCTTAAAGCATAAATACATCAATTGTTCCACAACACCACTAAACAGAAATTGGAGCAGGGGCCAAGATACTTTTGGGGCTCACCCTCATAGTACCAAGTATTCAACTCAAGAAAATGACAACAAGGAAATAGTAACACAGATAACATCCTTGGACTTGAGAACTCACCAAAGCTTATCTTCCAGAATGCCGAAACTAGCCACGTGGAAGATGATCGAGAGGTGCTCTAGTTCTAACTTGGTAACATCATGTAGGCATAGAGTATGCATTAGTACATTTGAATGTACTAAGTATGTCAGATACAATGCAACAAGGCATAGGCAACATAGTCAAAATGTATAATCGTAAATAATGGATAAGTATAATATTAATATGGCATGCATGATCAATGCTTGACGTAAAACATGCTTGTAAACATATAAGTTACAAATATAGATACATGTGTAGGAAGAGACCATAATAATAGACCAAGCAAGCTATTACTTGGAATCTAAGGCATGCTACCCCATTGGAAGATGATTGAGGTACCTACCCTTCAAAATGGTAGTACGGGCATGCCACTCCCAATAAGGTGATTGAGTTACATACTCCTCAACAAGGTAATAGGGCATGGCATCCCTGGACAAGGTGATTGAGGTACATACCCCTCAACAAGGTAGTAGGGCATGCCACCCTCGACAAGGTGATTGAGACTTGACACCCCTCAACAAGGTGATTGGGCATGCCACCCTCCAACAAGGTATGGTCAACTTGCAACAGCATAGAAACTTTCCATAAATTCAATATATACATACAACCTCTTAATTATTATAATGTTACTTGACTTGTAAATCATGCAATAGATTATCAATAACTCAAGATTCCTAGTCAAGAAAACTTATCAAACACTTGGCGGGTGTGTAATGTTAGTTCAAAATCATGCAATTTCAAAGTGAAATGATATGAGAAAATTCATTGTAAATCAACCCACCAACACATAGTAAAACCCTCATGTAAGATACCTTGAAATCCCTCATCAAATCTTATAATTAGATCACGGGTTCGTAACTCAAAACATGCATAGTCAATTGACATTTGATAAAACCCCAGCAAGGTTCATAATCAAAATTCATAATAAAGAGATACCCATAGATAATACCAACTTGAAAACATGCAACATTCATAAAAAGAAACGTTGGGCGCCATGGGTGAAAGGACCCAATGGTTGAAATCCACATACCTCAAAGTTGGGTTTGTTTTGATGTAGTCTTGAAGGAGACTTGAAGCTTCAATAGAGTTCTTGAGATTCGAAATTAATCTTGAGATACTTGAATTTGGATGAAATATTTAGTGAAGTATTGGAGAGAGTTTTGAGAGGGTCTTGAGTGATATAGAGTTGAAAAATGGCTAAGTATAAGTGTTTTTATACATAATTGGGCATGCGGCTATGACCCTAAGGCCCTGGGACTGAAATAGAATTTCAAGGAAAAATTAACACTGATCCATGCCCCTGGGGCATCGTGGCCAGGGGGCGGATCGCCACTGAAAATTAAATTTTTTGAAAAATTATTTTTTGCTACGGGTCCTCTAAGGTCGGGGTTATACCCACTCCCTACTTAATTTTTCCCCCTGATCAAGAATATGAAGTCAGATTTTTGATATCACGCACAGATTTTGAGATATATGAAAATTAAGATTATATATATACACACGCATATACATATAGTGCAGGTTATAGTTTTGGAGGTTCGGATAGTATGTTTGTAGTGCTAGTATCCTTTACTCTCTACCTTGTGTTTAGAATTTACTTGTTGGATATTTTATTTTTGTGGTTTTCACCCTTGCTTTTACACTTGTGTAGGTTGTGAACTCTTCACTTGAAATCTTATTCTCATACCTTGGACCAAGCTTATAAGATTAGCTTAGAGGTAGTACCTTGTCTATTCAGCGGACTCTCAAGGCTTCTTTTATTCTGTATTTGTTCTATTTGAGAATGGAGACATTGAGACTTGTACTATTTTCTTATAGTAATGTTAAGTGTAATGACTTGTACATATCACACTAGTATTGAGTTAGTTTTAGGCTTATGATTTCCTTCTTGATTGTTTATCTTATAATAGATTGTTTTGTTTTCCACTTTACTTTTTCTTAATTTTGTTATATCATTGTTTAGGCTGACTTGTTCTCATGATATAAGGTAAGAATCTTTACACTCGATTTTACGTTATGCTAATTTGCATTTATTATGAAAACTGATTGATGTTGTCAATTACTTGAAAAAGATGAAGGGAAAGTATTCTAATTAGATATAACTATATTGTAGAAAAATGGTGTTGACAAGATATTAAAAAGTCAAATAGAAATAATTTTAGCTAGATATAAATATGCCAAAGAAAAATGATCTCGATAAATAAATGGACCATATGTATCCCATATGGTTTCCAAGTTGAGGTTATCAACGAATGAGTATGACAAGACAGACATGCATCATGATTTTCCATTCATTTGCATCATTCTACACTTTATTAGCTCATTTTAGTTGTGAACATCTGCTTCTGTGACTCTAGTTAATTGATGAGTTTAACATATAGTGATTAGTTGTGTTGGTGACTTATTAGAACTACATACTTCGTGTATTTTGAAGTTGTTTAGATTGAGCTAATTTACTTGCAAGTTCTAGTTTTGTTGAGGTAGGGATGGTGTGTTATATATGTTTTCTTTATTTCTTCACTTTGTACTTAGTATTTATTTGCTTAGTGCCACATTGTTTGGTACTCACTTCTTGCATTACGGCTGTGCAGGTTATGTGCTCAAATCCTCCTTAAGGTTATGATGTTTTAATGATTTAATAAATATTGGGAACAAGGAACAAATGAAGGGCTTGATCCCATATGTGTTGTGAACCTAAAAGTGACACCCAACAAATAGTACATAGTGCACCTGTAAGTTTGTTATTTATTGGTATCTGTCAGCCTTCTCTATAGAAATTGTCTAGCCAATGTGATTTCTCTAATTTTTGATAATTTTGGGTATATTACCTAACCTTTCTTGAAGAGAAAGTAAGAGAGTGTTTATACTCATTGAGTCAGTGTCCTTGGTGAGGCTCTCGAGTAGTATACTTAGTAAAATTAGAGTTGTTTTTACTTTGTGTAATTCATTGTGTTTGAATGGTGCTTGCATCTTGTGCATCAACTCCTAATCTTTAAAGGGCTTTGTAATTAACAAAGCTTTCTGCTCTTCATTGCTAGAGTTGGCTTTGCTGAGTGTTGAAGTCTAAGTTGGATACGCATTGTGCTCTTCATTAGCTTTGTTCTTCATTGTGCTTCAATGGTGCTCTTTATTGCCACCAGTTGGCTCGTACCTATGTCAGAGTTATCACAGTGAGGATGAAGGGATCTAGAATTAGGTTCCTTTCTTTCAAGAGTGTGTAATCTAAAGCTTTGCTCTGTTGAATTTTAATGGAGTTAGGTTGAAATCCAGTGAGTATAGGTCATGATTTTCTCCTCCATTGAGCAAGAGGATTTCCATATAAAACAACTTGTATCATTTTATTTTTTTTGATTTTACTAATTCTAGCTATTTCTATTCATTATTTTTCTAACTAGGGACCTGGTCCCATTGTACTCAGTGGAAGCCTACATTTCCAACAATTGTATCCAAGCTTGGAATCCCTAAAAGGTTAACTGATGTGCTGTCAACATACAACACTTTTGATACTTAAAACTTGAAATTTTGTGTGTTATAAAAGCAATGTTAGTGAGTATGATATGTTTTTATGTTTGTTTTTAAGGACTACATGATTTGGAACAATTAGTTGCTGAGGTTTTTGCAGTTTTACGGCACTCTTTATGGGCCGCGGAAGTTTCCATGAGTCGTAGAGTTTGTTTCATAGTGAAATCTAGTGAAGGGATGATTTTCTAAAGATTGCATCTACAAAATATCAAACAAATCATGGAAATTTGTATGAGTCATAGATGAGGTTCCGTACCTTGAGGATAAAAAGTTGGAATATTTTGAAAAGTCATCAGACGAAACCCTATATGGGTCGTAAGTCTGAATACGGCCTGTAGAAAAGTCTCATAGAAGCTAAATCTAGAATTGAAGAATGAAATCCACGAAGCCCGAATACGAGTCGTAAAACTTAGTATGGCCCATAGACTTACTCGTATTTCCACACGAATCCAGTTTTTTAATTTTGTTTTAGATTTGTATTTTAAGTATATAAATAGGTTTTTAAGTTATTTTCAGAAGGGAACATGTGAAGAGAGAGAGGAACATACAAAAATATTAGGAGAAACACTTGGAACATTATTTTGTGATTGTAACTCATACTTTGTGATTTCCATTGAAGAGCTTGGATTTCTTATTCTTAAATTCATTCTTGTAAGTGCTAAATTATGTTGTTCTATCTCATGATTCTTGCATCTACAATGAATAGGTGTAGCCAAATCCACAACTAGGATTGTGGGAACCATAAAAAACTAGCAAGTTAAAACTGGATAATTCATAATTCTTGGAAAGTGTGGATGCACGTATTAATCAATTCTCTTCATTTTGTTTGCTTTTTAACGGTGGCCAAAGTTAGAACTCGCCTAGTTTTTACTGACTGGATCAAGGTAGTAATGAATGAAAAAAGAGATTAATTAATAGCATTAGATTGATGTTTTCTCATCTAATAAACCAAACTTGATCAAGAAGAGATTGTATTGGGACAATAGGTAAGAATTAGTAATATCACACTGCGAGGATGGATCAAATCACGTAGCGAAATTTTCCTCTTGTCTGGATCAAAGGGTTTGGTAAACTCAACTTACCGTTTACACATGCAACACACTAGAAAAGATACGATTATCTAGTAAGACTAAGTTAGGGAATCATGTAAAACACAATACCATAATCACTCTTCTTACTGGTTGCACGACACTTGCTTTAGTTTAGGATTACTTTTTACCATTTACAAACCTCCCCCCTTTCGGGAGATAAGTCGGTTAATTTACTTGAAATGCTTGAAATTACTTGAGTCTACCATATTCCTTGTGGGATTGACCCTAACCTTGGTCAGGTTATATATTTTGATAACGACCATTTTAACCTTAAAAAAGGAGTTGTACCTGAGGTGACATCAAGATATTTTTGTGCCGTCGCCGGGGAATACGACTAGACTGGTTCAATTTGAGTAATTTGGGAATTAATCCTTATTTTCCTCATTTTATGCTTTTGTTATTTTTTATTTTGTTTGAGTATGTAAGTGTAGTGTATGCACAACACTTGAAGTCGGGGCCTACCCTTGACTCTATTTGACGTTGAGATCCAAAGGACGCTGAGAAGAATGCCCCAGAACAACGCGAACAAAATTGCAATTGATGAAATGAACGCAACATTGAACCAGAACCAAAATGAGAACAATAATAATCCACCTCTGCTTAAGGATATTGACCTACCACCATAGGATTTCCATGCCGCAGATCATATATGGAATCAATATTGGTTTGATCCTATGGCGATGTATGTTACTAGAGCTATTGTGTTACCGCCATTATCGGATAACATAAAGCTTGTTGTCTCAAGTGGGTTACTTTAAATGTTGCAGAATCATGGGTTGTTCGCGGGCCTACCATCAAAGGATTCACATAACCATCTATACAACATTATGTTTATCTGTAAGAGTATGATCGGAAGCCAGAATCTTTCTATGGATGCTGTTGGACTCCATGTCTTCCCATTGTCTCTAACAGGCGATGCATGTTATGGTGATTCGAGCTCCTACAGAGTCGAATCACTAGCTGGGCTGAATTGCAGAAGGTCTTTTTGAAGAAGTTCTTCCCGATGTCAAAGAAGTTGAAGTTGAAAGACCAAATGAATAACTTCGAGCAACTTCCTGGTGATTTGATCAGTACCATGTAGGAGAGATTCACAAAGTGTCTGAGGAATGTTCTTGACCACAAGATCATGGATGATGCTTAGTTGAGATCTTTTACAAGCCGTTGAGAAGAATAGCCAAGCCGTTGCCGACACTATCTTGGGAGGCTCATTTCTAGATCATCTATTTTTGATGATTTCTGAGAAGTTAGAAAAGGTGGTCAAGACAAATCGTGCATTGGGGATGAGAGATAAGGCGACAACACAGAGCTCGTTTGTAGTCAGTACTAGTTCGGCGCAAGCAAAATAGATAAGGATATGACGTATGCTCCGAGTAGTACCAATGTGGAGTTGTTGATGAATAAGAAACAAGAACGTGTAAATGCAGTAGCTCATCAGCCTTCACGACCACGTATGTACGAGGAGCCCTACTATGAGGAGGACACTTGTTTCGTTACTGATCAGATGGCAGGTTTTTGAACCAATTCTCAAGGGTCCAATCAGTACTATTGGCTCCAAGTTCAAGGAAACCAAGAACTATAATAGAGATGGAACCTTTAGAAACAACAATTGAGGAGGTTACTACGATAAAAATGGGGGCCAAGATAGAGATGTTGATTGGGGACGTAGAGATGGTTATAGGAATGGTCCATATGTGTCACCACATAATCGAGTGGTAGCTCTAGAATTGAGGAGATGTTTGAGCGCCTATTGAAGAAGGTTGACGCTTAGAATGAGACTTTGCAGGGGATGAAGTTTGACATCTCAACATTAACTAGATAATCGAGTCTCATTCTGTTTCTATCAAGCAGCTAGAGCAACAGTTCATTTAAATGTCAACTCAATTGGACTCGCGATAGAAAGGTACATTTCCCAACAATATAGTTCAGAATCCAAAGAATGAGGAGCAGTGTATGGCAGTGAATACTCATGGTGACAAACAAACTGTTAACCCTCCGATACTGGTTAATGATGATGATGTGTGTGAGAGATAGTTGAGAGCAAAGATTTAGAGACCAGAGATGATCATGCTCAGGATGGGGTGAGTGATGTTGTAGTGACACCACAAAAGTTAAAATCCATTCCTAAACCTGTCCCTTCGTTTCCTCAAAGAATCAAAACGAAGGAGGAGGAAGGTAAATTTTAGCACTTTATCACAATGTTGAAATGACTCTCCATCAACATTTCCCTCATTGAAGCATTGGAGAAGATTCCTGGGTATGCAAAGTTTATGACGTACTTGGTCACGAAGAAGTGGACTGTGATCCAGGAGCTCTCTAAAGAGCTTGAAAATTATAGTGTGATAATTACAAGGTCTCTTCGTGCAGAAGTGAGAAGATACCAAAGCATTCACCATACCCTGCACCATCATAGATGTTAAGTTTGCAAGGACATTATATGATCTAGGTGCCAGCATCAATCTATTGCCCTTTATGGTCTTTAAGAAGCTAGGACTGGGAGCCCCTACCCTTACAAGCATGCGATTGTTGATGGCTGACCGAATGGTAAAGAAGCCTGTGGATCCTTGTCAAAGTGGATAAATTCATATTCCTCACAGACTTTATGATACTTGACTATGACATTGACTTTGAAGTCCCATTCATGTTTGGAAGGTCCTTCTTAGCCACCGATAGAGCTTGGTGGACATGGAAAAGGGGAAACTTAAGTTTAGGTTGGGTAGGGATGAGGTCGTCTTCAACGTCTGCCAACATACAAAGAGGAATGATGATTTGAAGGTAGTCTTTGTCATTGAGAGTGATGATGAGGCAGAACCAGAGGTACCAATTGAAGAATAACTGGGTGTCGACACTCTAGAGAAAGTGTTAATGAATTTTGTGAGTGACAACATCCCAGACTATGTGAAAATAGTGAAGGCTTTGGGGGTATCCTATGCCCCTTAGACGCTAAGCCAAGATAGAATTGAGAGTCACCACCCACTAAACTATCCATCGAGGAACCACCAATGTAGGAATTGAAGGCTCTTCCCTTATCTAAGGTATGTATTTATTTGTGGTAAAAACACTTTGCCTATCATCCTGGCTTTGGATCTTAATGACGAACAAGTGAATCCATTGGTCACGATGCTCAAGCAGATAAAACGATCTATCGGGTGGACTATTGCGGACATCATTGGTATCTCGCCTAGGTATGCACTCATAAAATCCAACTAGTCAAGGACTACAAGCAAAGCATTGAGCACCAAAGGCATCTCAAACCACCTATGCAAGAGTTCGTGCACAAGAAATCATTAAGTGATTAGATGCAGGGGTGATATATCTAATAGCTAATAGTGAATGGGTAAGTCCAGTTTAGTATGTTCCAAAGAAGTGAGGTATCACCGTGGTTCCAAATGTTATGAATGAGTTGATTCTCATGTGACTTATTTGAAGGGTGTGCATGGATAATAGAAAGCTCAATGCTTAAACATAAAAGGACCATTTCCCTATGTCGTTCATAGACCAGATGCTAGACCCGCTTGGTAAGAAAAGGCTGGTATTCCTTTCTTGATGGTTACTCGGGCTACAACCAGATTTCTATCGTCTAAAAGACCAGGAGAAAACAACGTTTACATGCCGCTATGGCACCCTTGCATTCAAGAGGATGCCATTTGGGTTATGTAATGCGCCAGCAACATTCAAAAGATGCATGATGTCCATCTTCTCAGAGATGGTGGAGGATACTATCGAGGTATTCATGGAGACTTTGGTGGGGTTGGTGACTTCTTCAAAGACTGCTTGAAGTGTTTGCACACATTGATTAATAGATGTAAAGAATGCCATCTGGTGCTGAACTGGGAAAAAAGTCACTTCATGGTGAAGGAAGGCATTGTATTGGGGTACATAATCTCTATCAAGGGCATCGAGGTAGATAGAGCTAAAGTGGAGGCGATTGAGAAGCTTCACCCATCTTTGTAAAGGGTGTGAGAAGTTTTCTAGGTTATGCAGGATTCTACAGGCGCTTTATAAAGGACTTCTCAAAAGTTAAACACCCTCTGTGCAAATTACTTGAGAAGGAGGCTAAGTTCATGTTTGATAAAGCATGTCTGAACACCTTCGAAGGACTAAAGCAGAAGTTGATTTTAGCTCCTATCATTGTAACTCCAGACTGGTCAAAGCCCTTTGAGATAATGTCTGATGCAATCGGGGTTGCACTTAGTGTAGTGTTAGGATAGTTTAGAGAGAAGACAATACATCCCATATATTGTCACGACCCAAGTCTAGGGCCTAGACGTGAGACGGCGAATGGGGAACCCGAAGGAACTCCAAACAAGTCTCTTAGCATCATACACTTCATTGGTTGTGGAAGCAATATAAATAAGATTCAAATTGACAAAAATAAAAAGGAAAGCAGGACTAAGGGAGCTTTTTCATGATAACTTGAGCATAAAAGGAGTCAAGCTCATAATACAAACCAACTCAATATTCATCAACACCTCTACTACGAATGGGTCGAGCACCAAGACATCTCCCGGGCTCACCCTCATACATAGGTATCCAAAAGCATAAGATAAGGTCTTAACATAAACATGAAAGAAAGTTTATATTATCCCCAGATATGAGGACTCACCAAAGGCTCTCTTCAATTGCACAAAACTAGCAATGTGAGAAAAGATGGCCAATAGGAACTACGATCCCTACATGATGATATCATGTAGGTAAAGAGTATGCATCGGTACTTGGAATGTACTAAGTATGTGAGGTGCAATGAAACAAGGGAAGCAAGCAATAGTAATCGAAATGCATAAATATAATCAAAGACGTAAGCTCAATATGCCATGCATGATTAATGTTTAAGGTAAAACATAAGTGTAGCTAATCATACTTGCATTACTCATAAAAATCATAATAAAGTGGCATTAGTAGCTCGTCCATATACCTTGTACCATTGGTTGAGTAATATTGCTAGGTCATAGTAATAAAGAACCATCATAAATCATCATAAGAGAATATCTTGGTGACATGAGGGGGACATGAGCATATATAAGGAAAACCATAGATCAAGAATGACATATACTATAATGCTTTGGGGAGTTCATAAAAGATAGTGAGAAATACAAGGTGTCATACATAACTAAAGTATTAATATTCTTGGGTGAAAAATACATCACTTTACATAATAGATTATTTTATTATGCAAGAAACATTGGTAATCATATTGGAGACTACTCTACCCACTTGTAGACATTATCATATACCTTTAAGGGAAAATACCATTTGAACTTGTGAAACAATGAATCATAGGAACTTTAAATCACCTTTCGACATAACAGAAAGAAACCATTTAAATTTATCATTAGGGGACCTCTTGGGAACATGAGGAGAACTTGAACATATGTGAGAGAGACCATAACCGACATAAACCATGTGAGATAATCTATGGAGTCCCGATGTGTTTCCTTACACCATAAGAAAGGGGCAAATCACTTTGCCAGGGTGAACTTCCTAATGCCCAAGTGGATCCACTAAGCCATGTATGAACCGGGTACTCACCTCTAGTTCTCGGACTCGGGTACTCACCTCAAGCCCGGACTCGGGTACTCACCTCAAGCCTTCATATTTAGGGTAATCACCTCTTAGGAATTTGGGTAATTGCCTCTAATCCCTTTATCTATGGTGGCACATAGTTTTAGGACTTGGGTAATCGCCTCTAGTCCACTCGGTGCTAGGTAGTCTTTCATAAGAGTAGGATAGTAGTAAGTCATAATATTATATCATAAAATCATTCCAAGTCATGCGGGAGGATAATTTATCTAATCACCAATCCTTGATATCATAGAATAAAAGTCATAAGATAGCTCCTTAATCATTCCTTAGACGGGAAATCCTCCACCATAATATATTCATTCATTAAATAGATGGGAGATCCTATACCATCAACATTCATTCATAAGAATCTTTTCATGAGTTTAATACATTTTTGGAAACCTATAAATTATCATAATATATTTGTCATGTAAGTTTATACAATAATGTCTCATCAACATCAAGAATCCTTGTCAAGTAATTTAGTCAAACACATGGTGGGCATATGCACATATACTTAAAATCATGCATTTCAAGAGTAAGAGACTAGAGGGAAGTAAGATCAATCAATTTCAAAGTCGTTCAAATCATCCCACTAATATTGTAGTAAAACTCTCGTAGTTTAAGAAAGAATCAAATTTCAAGATATATAGGAAAAATAATAAGTTTAAATCATTCT
Source organism: Solanum medicagineum (assembly GCA_026153255.1). Taxonomy (NCBI): domain Eukaryota; kingdom Viridiplantae; phylum Streptophyta; class Magnoliopsida; order Solanales; family Solanaceae; genus Solanum; species Solanum medicagineum. The sequence continues at coordinate 13,119,749 of JAPFFP010000070.1, forward strand.
TAATCAAGCCATCATGATAATATATATCACCCTTCAAAATATGAACATGGGAGCATGAAATCCATCTTATCAGGCAAAAACCTTTATTTTGAATATCATGAAAGCCATCTAAACACATAAGTTCCTTCCTAGCTTTCCATAGCATCATAGAGAACTTAACTTGAATATTTTAAGATCCATCATAATATGAAACCCAAACAACATTTTGGCATAAATATCATTTCTTATAAAACTCATATAGAGGAAATATGTATAATGCATAATAATACATCATAAACAAGAGTTCATAAATAAGCCTAAAATAATCCATAAATCTATAAATACCACATAATACTTTACTTTATATTAATGCACGAATATAAATCATAATAGATTGCACAATAGTAATATCATAGTCAAGAGTTTATAAAATAACCATAAGGATTCATAAACTTCATGTAGTAGGAGAAATGAAATGGTTGGACTTGTGGGAAGGAAGGTTCCCATAATCAAACCCACATACCTCAAACCTCAGAGTTTCTTGAAGATAATTGGAGAAAGACTTAAGGCTTGACTTGTGTTCTTGAAATTCCCAATGTGCTCTTGAGATTCTTGAAATTGGATGGAGGATTTGGTGATGAATTGGAAGGGTTTTGGGAGTGTTTTTGAGATATTTCAGGTTAGAAAAATGGCTGAAAGTGAGGGATTCCTGTATATATAGGAATTGGGTATTTACCCAAATGACCTTGAATAAAAATGAGACTTTTTGACCTAAGGCGTGTCCAGTCAGCATCGCAGCCGCGACGCGAACAACAACAAGTTTGCGAAAATTTCATCAAAAACATATTTTTTGGCACGAGTAAAATATACCTTGCAGGTAACAATTTTTTCACACAATTTTTCCCTCTGAACAAGATTATGGCTCGGATTTGCGAAATTCTGCACGGATTTTAACATATTAAAAAAATACACCATAGGGTCTTTCTCGAGCTACTTGGAGGGGTGTTTCATATAATATGCCAGCAAAGCCCTAAATTTAGCATATAAGAACTACACTATCACAGAACTGGAGTTACGTGTAGTGGTCTTTGCATTCGAAAAATTTAGGTCTTATTTTTTGAGAACCAAAGTCATTGTGCATACTAACCCTTTAGCATTGCGGTACTTGATGGTGAAGAAGGATGCGAAACCAATATTGATTCGGTGGGTACTTCTTCTTCAAGAGTTTGACTTTGATGTTATTAACAGAAAGGGGACTGAAAATTAGGTTGCAGACTATCTCTCTAGATTAGAAGAAGGAGCTATAGCAATGGTTGCTGATGGGGTGGAGATTGATGATTTATTCCCCGATAAAAGAGTGCTAGCAGCATCCCATGACTCGATAAACTATTTGGTTAGTGATATAGTGCCACAGACTTAACTACTCACCAATGCCGTAAGTTTCTATTTGATGTGAGAATGTTTTTCTAGGATGATCCATACTTGTTTTGTGTATGTGAAGATGGGATTATTTGTCGTTCTGTTCCTGAGGTCTAAATGATGAGTATTCTAGAGGCATGTCATTCCTCTCTAGTGGGTGGGCATCATAATGGAATTCGGACAATGCATAAGATCTTGCAATGTGGCTACTATTGGCCAACCATCCACCAAGATGTCCATGACTATGCTAACACTTGTGATAGATTCCTGAGTAAAAAAGTGGCTTTTTTTTCCACAAGCATGAGCTCCCCCTAAACCCTATTATGGTAATTGTATTATTCGATATGTGGGGGATAGACCTCATAGGCCTATTTTAACTCACATGGGAACAAGTACATTTTAGTGGATGTGGACTATGTAACAAAATAGGTGGAGGTAGCAACGCTTCCCAATAATGAAGGCAAAAGTGTCACAACATTTCTGAAAAGGAACATCTTCTCAAGGTTTGGTACACCTCGAGCAATCATCAACAATGGAGGTTCCCATTTTTGCAACAAATTGTTCAAGGATCTGCTTAAGAAATATGGAGTAAAACGTTAGGTGGCAATAGCTTACCATCCACAAACAAGTGAGAAAGTTGAGATGTCTAATAGGGAGATCAAATAGATTTTATCCAAGACTGTGAATGCAAATCAGACTTGTTGATTGCGAAAGCTTGATGATATATTATGGGCATATTGAACTACATTCAAGAATCCCATGGGTATCCTTACCAACTTGTTTTTGGCAAAGCCTATCACCTACTAGTGGAGCTTGAACATAAGGCAATATGGGTACTAAAGAAGTTGAATCTGGACAGGAATGATGCGGCTAACTCAACCTTGAACCAACTCAATGAGCATGACGAGTTCCACTTGAAGGCATATGAGAGCTCAGCCTTGTATAAGCAAAGAATGAAGCTGCAACATGATTGTCATATTGAGAATCACCATTTTGCTCTAGGGGACTTAGTGTTGCTATACAATTCCAGAATGAAGTTGTTCCTTGGGAAACTCAAGTCCAGATGGTTGGGGCCTTTTAGAGTATCATATGTTTTCAACCAAGGGGCTATTGAGTTGGAGAAGAGAAATAGCACAAATTCAAAGTAAATGGTGAAAGAGTCAACCTGTATCTTGGCAATGTTGAAGAAGTAAAAACAATGGAAGCATGGATGCTTGGTGAAGTTTGAGTACCCAAGTTATCTAAGTCGTGCCATAATAATAAATCAAGTGCTACATGAGAGACAATCCAAGGTGGAGACCGATGCTTAGACACCCAGGTATGCTTTTTGACCAACGTGCTTTATTATTATATGTTGTTCATTGCAATGCAAAGTCTTTTCGATGGGATGTAGGTGGTTATATGCCTCAGTGAAGTCTGAGTAACCTTGGCCTATAACTATCCCAAATTTTGAGTCTGTGGTTTTTCTTGCCTATGTTCGTTTTCCCCAAGGGCATTTACTTTCTGTTGAACTCGTATGTTTAGTATATGTAGGTAGCATTAATAATATGTAATACTAATGTCTATATGCATATGTTATTTTTTTTGTGAAAAATGATACCCCCAAGATATTTGGTTAGTCTTAATAGCAAGCATGTATGTTCGATTGTTTAATAGTACTTGTTCTGATAAGTAAGGTTTATGTGTGATGAAAAACATGATTTGAGAGTCTATGTTTATAGTGTAATCAGTGCCATGTGTGTGTGAGCTTTCTTTGCTAAATTCTCATATTGTGTTTTAATTCATAACTTGCCCCTATTACTTTGACTTAGAATGTAGGCTAGGTTATTAGGAAAGGATCTTAGGCCATTGTTCATATTAGTCCACTAGCCTAAATGACCAACCAAATTTGTAATGTATCCTTTGATCCCAATGTTTAAGCCTTGCGTGTTCCCTTTTCTTTGTAAATTTCTAAGTGACCAAGCGTTTTCGAATGAAAAATCCTAAAATTTGCCCTGGTCCTTCCTTGAATACTGTTCACCTTGACTGAGGCAAAAAACTTAAGTTGAGGGTGGCTACCAAAAGTGGCCCTGGTTCATAGGTTGGATATCGTGTACCTCGACTCAGGCCAAAAGCCCAAGTCGAGGATAGCTGGTGTAGGATAATCACATAAAATATGGTAAAAGCTAGTGATACATCCAACAAGGGATAAAAATGTGCTATAGCTGCAAGAAAATTTCATAGATGCCTAAACAATGAGATGAAACGAAAAATGATGTGAAAATAAAAGGTAAAGAGCTAAAAGTGAGAGTAAGGCACCCAAATAAGGTTGAACTAGGAGAAAGAGAGAATGAATTGAAAAATAACAGTGTTGGAAGGGCAGAAATGTATAATAATACCGTGTTAAGAAGGGCCATTAGTCACTCTGTTCCCAAAACATCATACCAAAGGCCCTTGAGCCTACGTTATAAGTTGAGAAAGTCCTATAGTGATCCCAGTCCAAGTAGTAGAAGGTCATAGTCGTGAGTATAGGGGAAAGCATATGGTATTGAGTATGGTATTTGAATATATGTTGTTAGAGTGAGTGATTTTGTTTAGTCCCAAGCATTTTTTCTGAAAGTATCTCATGAGTGGGACATCAAACTTCTTTCTATTAGGGCACTTGCATTATACTATTGATTCTAGACTAGTTTAGTGATTGTTGCTTATCTGTGGATACCTTGCTTATTATAATTGCATTGTCGCAGATATTGATCTGCAATGGCTTGCCTAATAGCTATATGATATGCATTTATGAGTGGTGTGGGTATTTGTGCTTGAGTTAGCGATGATATATGCCACTAGATTAAGGTCTATGTGTTACTGTACTGCTTATGTAGATTGAGTCTGTCGCTTAAGGACAAGTAATAATTTTAAGTTGAGGGTGTTGATGTGTTGTCAAAATACAACACTTTTGATGCTTAAAACATGAAATTTCATTTGTTCTCAAAGTGATGTGTCACAACCCAAGCCTAGGGCCTAGCGTCACACGGCGAATGGGGAACCCGAAGGAACCCAAACAAGCCTCTTAACTTGTCATTACACATACTTGGTCGCGGAAGTATATAAAGACATATAGATTAAGAATAGGGGCAACAGGACTAAGGGAACGCTTGCATAAACATCATAATCAAGAGTCAAGAGTCAAAGCTCATACATAAATACATAACATGTCCAACAAGCACCTCTAATACATAGATAAAGTGGGGGCCAGGAGAAGCTACCGGGCTCACCCTCATAGTTAATAGAACATAAGAAAGTGTCTTAATACAAGGATAATAGTAGCTTAGACCAAGGTCCCTAAAATGAGGACTCACCAACAAGCTTGGAATCACACTATCTAGACACGTTGAGGAGGAGGATGATCTACTTGGGCACCGGTTCCTACATGGTGATATCATGTAGGCAAGAGTATGCGTTAGTAAGTTTGAATGTACTAAATATATGGTATGCAATGCAACAAGAGAGGTGATTCATGGTCAACATGTATAAAATTAGGCAATAGGCATAATAGCAATATGACATGTATATTCAATGCATAAGTAAAACATGCTTAAGTAAATCATACTCATATATGATACCATATGAGGAGAGGAGACCAAGCTAGATTTCTAAGGTATAAACCCCTTGGGGTTGGTGATGATAGCACCTACCACCCTAGTGTGTGAGGTACAAACCCCTCATCAGGGTTATTGATGATAGCACCCGTCACCTTAGTGTGTGAGGTACAAACCCCTCATCAAGGTTAGTGATGATAGCGCCCATCACCCTAGTGTGTGGGTACGAACCTCTCATCAAGGTTAGTGATGATCGCACCCATCACCCTAGTGGTTGAGTCTTTGACCCCTCAACTAGGCCCCCGAATTGGGAATGGTCTACCATAACACTTCATATAGTATTCATTGTGTATATAAGCTCATTTCATCATCATATAGTCAATAATATCATATCTCATGCTTTAGACCATCATTTCCTCAAGAAACCATAACCGAATATTTTATCAAACACCTTAGGGATGTGTAATGGGGGTAAAAGACCATGCAATTTAGAGATGAAATCATGCAATAAAATCTGTAGTAAAACCATCAATCCACACCTTGGAACACCCCTAAGACATTCACATCAAAACCCCTCATCAAATCCAACATTAGAACCAAAATTTAGAGCTCAAAACATGCTAAGACAACCATCCTTTCATGAACTAAAATCATTGTGCAGTAAAATTCTCAATATACAAGACCCACATGTAAAATCAACTCTAAATCATGCAATATTAGTAAAAAGGAGACTTAGGCACCATGGGTGAAAGGATCCAATTGTTCAACACCACATACCTTAGCTTTGGGAAACTTCTTGATGAAGTTTGAAAATGGAGGCTTGAAGCTTGAGGAGAATCCTTAGCTTTGGATGAGGGTTTTGGGTCATGAATTTGGGAGTGGAAATATAGCTAAGTGTTTTAGTGAATGCTTGGAAATGTTTTAGGGGATATGAGGGTAAAATTTGGCTAAATATAGATAAAAATATGTTTTGAAAAAAACTTAGGCCCAACACATAGAAAAATTTGAATGGACTAGGAAAAACTGTGCATAAAATACAAGTCTCTACGTCGCGGAGAGGACACGGAGGCTCTCCGTAAATCACACCAAGTGAAATTTCATAATTCGATTTATTTGCCTTAAATTCAAGGTTAGACCATTGTCATCCTAATTTAGACCCCCTGAACAAAAATATGAAGTTGGATTTTCGAAATAACCAATGAATTTTTAGCTATACAAAAAACAAGATTCCAAGCACTTTTGAGGCAAGTTTTGAGGTACTTTTTGGGGTCGTTTCACGATGTTAGTGGGTGTGATGTGTTTCTATATATGTTTTTCAAGATTACATTATTTAGCATGATTTTGGACTAAGTGTGCAGTTTTTGAAGATTTTGCTGTTCGATGGCACTCTTTATAGGCCGTGGAAGTTTCCACGAGCCGTAGACTTAGTTTCATAGTGAATTCTAGTGAAGGGGTGATTTTCAGAAGATTGCATCTATGAACTATTAGATGTGTCATGGAAATTCGTACGAGTCATAGATGAGGTTTCGTACCCTGAGGATCACAAATTGGAATTTTTTGAAAAGTCATTAGATGAAACCTTATATGGCCCGTAAGTCTCACATGGCCTGTAGAAAGGTCTCGCAGAAGCTAAACTCAAAATTAAAGAATGAAGTCCATGAAGACTCAATACGTGCCATAAATATTAGTACAACCCATGGACTTACTCGTTTTGCCTGCCGAATCCAGTCTTCCTAATATTTGATTTTTAGGTTATTCTTCCTAATTTTTGGTTTTTAGGTTATTTTCCGAGGGCAACGTGTGAGAAGAGAGAGCAATGTTCAGAAACATTAGGTGAAACACTGGGAACATTATTTTGTAATTTAAATTCGTACTTTGCGATTTTCACCTACCAAACCTCCTCGCTTTAATGCACAATTTAATAGGTCGTGGAAGACTCGTTGATTTTCTCATAGATGAAGATAGTGAGCAATGGACATTATTTTGATGGTCCTTATATTCCTACCCTGGAGGTGAATGATGGTGGATTCATTCGAATAGTCCCCAGGACTAGACAATAATACAATGATGTGAATCGAAAGAAGATTAAAAAGTTGTCCGTTATTGGTATTGGCGATGAAGGGTATAATCAGATCTTTGCTTATGAATCTGCCAAGGAGATCTGAGATTGTGTACGCACAGCTTATGAAGGCATTAAGCAAATGAAGGAGTCAAAAGTTGACATGTTAACAACCCAGTATGAGAATTTCACCATGAAGAAAGGTGAATCTACTCATGATATATATACAAGGTTCTCATCTATTATCAATAAGCATAGATATTTGAGTGAACCCATTCACCCCATCAAGCAAGTAAGGCAGATTCTTAGAATTCTTTCTATGTCTTGGGCCAGCAAAGTTGATGCAATCACTAAGGCCAAAGACCTAAAGCGATTGACAATGGATGCCTTGAGTAGTCATCTCCAAACGAATGAGTTGAATAGAGTAAATAATGTTGCTAATAACGATAAATCACTATCTCGAAAGGTGGCACAAGGTAAAGAATCAAATAAGATGAAGATCAGATGTCATACCTCACAGGAATGTTTTAAAAGATTATGAGCAAGCCTGGTGGTTTCAAGAAGAAAAATCCTAGTAGAGCTACTACTACTAATGATTTGGGTCAAAAGTGTGGAAAATCAGGGCATTTTATCAGAGATTATTCAATGCATAAGCAAACTACAAACACTATGCCAAGTCCAGAGGCAAGAAAGATAAAGTTGAGAGACCCAATCCCTAACAAGAAAAGCTGAAAGGCTGCAACAAACTGTGTTGTGAAGAAAGCTTTTCCTATTTGCGTAAATTCTCAAGTGAGTTCGAAGAGTTTGAGAACACAAAGGATACTTCCTTGATAGTTGTAAAGAAAGATGACGAGATCTTCAATCAAATGTTTGTAATCATTGCAAAGTCTGATGATAGCAGTGAATTTGAGGAAGAGGTAACCCTATCTGATTTTAAGCAAAATTTGCGTATTTTTTTTGTTAAAAAGCTGAGGAAGTGAGTTGCTATTCTTATTGATCCAATAACTGAGTTAAATACTGAAAGGGATGTTGTTGAATAATTAATTAGATCTTCCTCAAGATGAAAAGGTTACACTAGTTTCTTAATTATTTGAAGTTGAAAAACATGTGTTAGATTTGAAATTAGAGAACATCACTTTTGTGAAAATCTGAATGATAAGTCAAAAGGTTATCTACGAGGGAAAGACAAGGCTAGTATCTTGCAACTTGAGATTGAGAATAGTCTGAATGAGCTGAAACTATGCTAGCCATGACACTAGAAAAAAATGTTTAGTTAGAGCGGGACCTGGTCTTAGTGAAAGAAGAATTGTCCAAATCACTCAACTGGAATATTCTTCTAAAATGTTAGACATTCCAACTCATCAGAGATCCAGTAGTAAAAAGGGTCTGAGTTTTGTGAAGTAAAGTCTATCTCATAACACTCGCAACAAAAATGTCAATGGGTCAAATCATTGCTTCATATTCACTGTGGAAGAGATAGTCATTTGAAGACTAACGGTCCTACATTAAAAAGAATTGAAGACTGTCAAACAAGATATTTTTAATAAAAGAGAAGGAGAGTGGGATCGGTCCTAAGGTGAGATCTTAGAATATTTCTAAGCTAAAGAAATGGTGCTACCCTCATGGACAAGAAAAGTGCTAATTATACCTTTATCCACATATTGGGAACTTCGGTTAAAATAGGTTCCTTGGATTAACAAGTGATCTCTTGCAGGTAAGTGAAGGAAGCAACAGTCAATGTTGGTACATGGATAGTGATTGCTCAAAGCATATGATTGGAAATGTTGAAAGTTTTCTTTCACTCAAAGCACTTCAAGGTGGAGGCATTTCTTTTGGAAATGGTAAAAAAAAGGATATATTGTTGGTATTGGCAAGATTGGAAAGCCTCTGCTCAGTCAATAGAAAATGTCTATTATGTGAATTGACTAAAATTCAGTTTGTTGAGTATATCTTGTGACAAAGGAAATGAAGTGAAATTTCGATCGGAAAATCATATTGTCACTAATCTAGTTTTGCAAAAAGTGGTTCTTGTGCCAAAAAGAGTGAAGAGCTTGTATGTGTCTGATCTGGAATCTATCCATGGAAATGATCTTACACAAGTCTTAGTGCTCAAACTAAGAATGTAGAACCTTGGACAAAAGACTTCGTCATGTCAGTTCCTCGTTGCTAAACAAACTTACTTCATGATACATGATATGTGGGCTACCAAAAGTGAAGTCTACAGAAGATAAAGTTTTCTGGGCATATCTTAAAAGATTGTAGATTAGATCCTTATTCAAGAAAAAGAAGTAAGTCAGCACTACCAAACCACTGAAGTTGATTCATATAGATTTATGTGGGCTAGTGAAGATTCAAAATAGAAGAGGAAAGAAGTATATCTTGGTGGTCATGGATGATTTTTCAATGTTTTACTTGGACTATGTTCTTGAGTTCCAAAGATGAAAGCTATGATGAATTTGTGATCTTTCCTAAGATGATACATACAAAGTTGAACTGTAAGAGAGCAGGGATAAGGTACAACCATGGAACAAGTTTGAAAATGCAAGGATGGATACCTTCTATGCAAAAAATGGAATTCACCATAGTTTCTCAACTCTCAGAACTTATCAATAGAATAGGTTGATGGAGAGGAAGAACAAAACTTGGGTTTATATTGCTAGGACTATACTAATTGATTCTGGACTTCCATAGAATTTTTGAAATGAAGTTATAAATATTGCATGCTATGTGATAAACAAATGCTTGATTAGGTAAATTCTCAACAAAACATCCTATGAGCTGCTCAATAATAGGAAGTCTAAACTAAGTTAAGGGATTTTGGTTGCAAATATTTTGTTCTCAACAATGGAAAGGAAGATTTGGGCAATTTCGATAGAAGAAATGATGAAGGTGTATTTGTTGGCTACTCAAGTTCCATCAAGGCTTATAAAATTCTCAACAAAAAGGACACAGTGCACTGAAGAGAGTTTCCATGTCATTTTTGATGAGTCTAGTGAATATGAAAAATTGAAGGATTAAGACGAGGCTAAATTTCAAGAGTTGTTGTAGTTCCACAGGATGGTGTCAATGCTGATCAAAATGTTGATGGAAACCCAGAGCAAATTAATTTTGAATTTGATGTTACAGGTGATGTAGATGTGCGTAATGGGGGACCTAGTCTTGTACCAGTTGCTGATAATGAACAAAGCATTGTTAAACAAACTAAAAATGCAGATGATGAAGCGGTTGGTGCTAAATATGAGAAAGAAAATCAAGTTCCTATGGCATCCCTACGAAGACTTAGATTTGCTCATCCCTTGGATAGTGTCATCTTACTTTTGGATTCTAGAGCTCAAACCAAATCCAAGATCCGGAATATGCTGGCATTCTCTGCTACTTTTAGATTCTAGAGTTTAAACCAGATCCAAGATGAGGAACATGCTAGTATTCTCAGCTTTTATCTCCTTTATTGATCCTAAAATATGAAATAGGATATGGAAGATGCTTATTGGATGAACTCCATGCAATAAGAGTTGCACCAGTTTGAAAGAAGCAAAGTGTGTCACCTGGTCTGTAAGCCATTTGATAGAACAATTATTGGAAGTAGGTAGGTCTTCAGGAATAAGCTGGATGAACATAGAGCTATTTTTCGTAATAAGTCAAGGATGGTGGTTCAAGGCTATAACTAGGAAGAAGGAATTTATTATGAGGAGATATTTCTCCAGTTGCAAGAATATGAGCTATCAGGATTTTCATTGCATTTGCAGTATTCATGGGCTTCAAGCTTTATTAAATAGATGTCAAAAGTGTTTTCTTAAATGGCTATCAAAAAGAGGAAGTATTTGTCAAACAACCTCCTAATTTTGAAAATGTTGATCATCCCAATCATGTGTTCAAATTGGAAAATACTTTGTATGGGTTGAAACAGACACCTAGAGCGTGGTATAAAATGTTGTCTACGTTTTTTTTATAGAATGGTTTAAAAATACATAGAATAGATAACACATTGTTTTTAAAGACAAGAGGAAAGGACTGCTCATCATACAAGTCTGTTGATGAAATCATCTTTGGTGCTACTTGAGAGTCTATGTGTGTAGAATTCTCAAAGTTAATGGGGAGTGAACTTGAAATGATCATGATGGGTGAATTGAGTTTCTTTTTGGGTTGGAAGATTAAAAAAACTCTTGAGAGAACCTCAATTGGCTAAGAAAAGTACATCAAGGATTTTTTTAAGAAGTTTCAAATAAAGGGTGCAAAGCCTATTGACACTCTTATGCGAACAAATTCCAAGGTAGATGCTAATGGACCTAGTCCTAGTATTAATGAAACTATGTACAGAGGTATCATTAGATCATTATTGTACCTGACTGCAACCAAACCAGATATTGTATTTAGCATTGGAATATATGCTAGGTTTCAAGCAAAGCCTAAGGAGTCCCGCTTAAAGGTAGCCAAGCAAATCCTGCGATATTTGAAGAATGCATAAGGCTTGATCCTATACTATCTTACAGGTGATTATTTTGAGTTGATTGGCTATGCTGATGCTGATTATGCTGGATATCAAGTAGATAGAAAGAGCATTTCTGGAATGGCTCACTTCTTTAGATCATGTCTTATATCTTGGGGAACCAAGGAACAAAATTATGTTGCTCTTTCAATTGCTGAAGCTAAATATGTAGTTACTGCCTCTTGTTGTGCTTAATTACTTTGGATAAAATAGCAACTAAAGGATTTTGGTGTTATCACACATACTATTCAATTTCTATGTGACAACACAAATGCTTTAAATATGGCAAAGTATCCTGTTCATCAAAAGAAGACAAAATATATTGATATGAGATATCATTTTCTAAAGGACAATGTTGAAAAGGGAAATATTTTCATGCATTTGCAAGACTAAAGATCAAATTATATATATATTTACAAAAGTTTTAAGTAGCAATTATTTTGAGAAGAACAAATAGAAGCTGGGGATATTGAAGCTGGAACGAGCTCTTGATTTTTGGATGCAACTCAACTTTTTTTTTGGCTATGATTAGAAGGACCAGTATCTTTTTATTTTTGAAATACTTACTATGATTAGAAATCAATGTTGAGCATAACATCAAAAATTTTAGAATGATCTAGTCTTCTCTTAAAGGTTAGCACTCTATTTATTACATTTGATTTGAAATTGAGAACCATAATTACTATTTTATGTCAGTTGGTAAATATCACATAAATCTTGAAAAGCTGATCCATCCCTTGCACTTTCCAAGGAACCTAAAAACCTTTCATTTATTGATTCATTTTTTTACTAAGCTATAGAGTCTCATAGGACCTTATATATTGTTGTTCCTTCTTTGAGATTCTTCGAAATCACAGAATGTCCATTTTCTCTCTCAAGATTTCTGCAGACCATTTTTTTGTAAAATATCTCAGTCCTTGGACTCCAATCCGGAAGTGCTCCTAGCATTGAATGAAATAGTTCTTTCTTAAGTGTTATTAGTGAGATTCCTATTCCTTCTTCACAAAACTCCTTCATGGAAACAAACAAAAGAGACCTTGTTTCTTCTCAAAACCCTAATTCAAAGGAACCATTTGAAATCCTTGATAATCTTGACATTAACTCCTCCCAGTATCCAGTTCTCCTTGCTTTCTACAACTCCTGTTCCTTTAAGGATGGTATGACACAAACACACAATCTCAACATGGTTCTCCCTCAAATTTCTCCTCTCACTTGGTTATAGAAGGTGATTTACCTGAGGATAAATGGGGTAAATCAAACACTATTCAACACAGGAGAACTCTTTACAAAGCCTAGAAAAGGGAAGATTTTATTGCACGTGGAATCATTGTAGCTCTGTGGTTGATGAAATGATTCCTGAATGTGAGGAACTTCCTAATGCTCATACGATTTGAACACACTTGCGAGGAACGTATGGGGGCACTTCTATGACCTGCCTAAGACAGCTAACTATCAAATTTGATACTTTCAAAAAGCATCATAATTAACACATCATGCAACACCTTAGGGTGATGTCAAACATGATAGTACAACTTAAGAGTGTTGGTCACATTTTGTTTGATGAGCTACAGGTTCAAGTAATGATCCGATCCCTTCCCAATAGTTGGGAACATTTGAAGATTAACCTGACTCACAATGAAAGTATAAAAACTTTTTCTACTGTTGTATGACATGTTGAACTTGAAGATGAGAGGTTTGGTGTTGCTAAATTTACTAGTAATGCCTTTGTGGCTGAATCAGGTGGTACAAAATCTTTAGACTTCAAGCGCAAGAAAAATTGGAAGAAGAAAAGAAAGGGGAAGAGACCGAGGAAAGACCCTCTAAGAAAAAGCACAAACGAAATTCTAAGAAAGAAAAATGATTTTTTAAGAAAAGAAATAAAAACAAAAGAAAGTGTTGCATGAGCCATTTCGCTTGCGAGTGTACTGAGCCAAAAAATGTAACATTCCTAAACACATCTCTAAGTGTTGTATATACTGCAAGCACTTCTTTACTAGCTGAATATTTTCCTATGTGAATTATAGACTCGGGATCCATTGACCATGCGAGTTGAGATCGGGAAACGTTTGTGGAGTTTCAATTGAGTTACACTTGGATCTAGATTAATATATGTAGGAAATAATGCAAGATTGGAAGTCAAGGGAATAGGCACTTGCAAAATTAACTTGCGTGGTGGTTGATCCTTGATGTTGGATGATATTATATATGCTCTAGAGATCCGAAGAAACTTAGTATTTGTCTCAATGCTTTTAGATACTGTTTCGATTTGCTTTTTAGTCGCAATGGTATAAGAATAATACTAGATAATGTCTTGCATATTTTTGGACTACGTTATGATCGTTTCATTGTTTCAGATTGTAATCTTCAACTTATGACTATTATGTTGGCCATTATGAAATGGAATATTCTTGAAGTAATAATGATATAGATGTCGTTACATGGATGTGATATTAGGCCACATAGGGCAAGAGCGAATGAATAGGTTGGCAAAAAAGGAAATTTAGGTCCTTTATAAAAATTGAATTGACGACTTGTGAATAAATTGTCTTACTGGAAAGATTACCTGAAAATCATCTGGGAAAGCTAAGAGAGCTAAGTTCCATTTCAAGTAACCCATTCTAATATTTGTAGTCCAATGAATATGGAGGCAAAGTCTGGTGCCACATATTTAATTATATTTGTTGACGATTTCACACACTTTGATTATGTTTACTTGATTTCTCATAAATCTGAAGCACTTGAGTGATTGAAAAGATATATGAATGAAGTTGAAAATCAATTAAATAAAAGTATAAATGTTCTGAGCGACCGAGGACATGAATATTTGTCAAATTAATTTGAAGAATTATGTAATGAAAAGAGCATAATTAGACAATTAACTACAATTTATACACCTCAACAAAATGGTATGACTGAAAGAAGGAGTAAGATATCATTAGATATGGTAAGGTCAATGATGGCACGGGAAAATTTGCCTATCTTTATTTGGGGAGATGCATTATTGACTGCAACTTACATATTGAATAAAGTACCTTCTAAGAAACTAAGACAGTCTACGATCTAGTTTGGACTAGTTATAAAATAACTTGCACTCCTTTTAAAATAAACTAAGATGGTCTATGATCTTGGCGTTTTACTGCATATATTAAAGATACTACAAGAAAAGAAATGTATCTTCATAAGATACTACGAACGCTCCAAATGGTATGTGTTCATTAATGAATTGGAAGATGCAAGTATGACTGAAATTGAATTACGAGATGTTAGATTTTTGGAAATAATTTTTCTAAACTAAAGTGATATAATGGAAGGAGAGCCTCTGTACAAAATATTGAATTCAGAAACCAGAAAATATCATCGAATATATTTGATAACACAGTTGATCAAGAGATGATTCCTAGTCCAAGTGGAAGGTTTGAATTCCAAATTCCTATAGAGGAATCCGAACTTCAACTATGTAAGAGTACAATAAAAGGAGTACCTAAAGTATCCTATCAGATTGAGGATTATATTTTTTGGTATCTTCAGAGAGTTGTATAAACCTATCTCTATGGCTTAAACGTAAATCGGATGGGTTAATAGAAAGACACAAAGCTCAACTGGTGGATAAAGGTTTTACTTAAGAAGCTGGAATAGATTATGAAGAAACCATTTTAGCAGTTGTAAAGTTTACCTTTGTACAACTAGTTTTGGCTATTGTTGGACGTTTAGATTTAGAATTACATCAAATGGATTCGAACAAGGAAATCTACATGGAACAACCTGTAGGTTTCATTGTTAAAGGCCAAGAAAAAAAGTTTGTAAATTAAAATGATCTATTTATGGCCTAAAGTCAGTTTGTAAATTAAAAAGATCTATTTATGGCCTAAAATAATCTTCAAGGAAGTGGTACTTGAGATTTTATAAAAAGGTGATTTCACTAGATTTCACCATGATGGATGAAGACCATTGCATTTATGTAAAAAGATCTAATGAAAAGTTAGTACTTCTTTCTATTTAGGTGGATGATATAGTATTACCCAAAAATGATTTGGAGTATATGAAAACTATCAAGTCATGATTTTTAAAGTTATACGACATGAAAGATGAAACGGCCCAAAATGTACTTCGAAAATGTCCATAATCGTAATTTCTATATATCTCAAAATTCATGCGTGATATCGAAAATCTGACTTCATATTCTTGATCAGGGGGCAAAATTTAGTGAATAATGGGTATAAATCGAATTTTAGAAGACCCGTAGCGAAAAATAATTTTTACAAAAATTTTGGAAATAGAGAGGGTTCGCGATGGCTCCTTGATGCGGACCTGTCGTGGAGCAGTGTTATCACTTTCTTAATTTTTTTGTTCCAGCGAAAGGCATTTGGGTCATGGCCGCATGCCCATTTACACGTGAAATATCTCATACTTTGCCATTTTTCAACTCCATATTACTTAAAAACCCTCTCTAAAACCTCTCAACCATTTTATCAAAAATTCTCATCCAAATTCAAGTGTCCCAAGCTTAATTTTGGATCTCAAGAATTCCATTCAAGCTTCAAGTTTTCTTCAAGTCTACATCAAGAAAACTCAAGTTTAAGGTATGTGACTTTCATCCATTAGGTCCTTAAACTCATGGAGCCCAATCTTCCTTTCTAAGAAATTACATGTCTTCAAGTTGTATCTTCTATAGGTATCTCTTATTATGGAGTTTGATTATAAATTATGTTGAGGTTTTATGAAATGCTAATTGATTATCCATGTTTATCTATTTCCAGATTATACTATGACTTGGCTTTCTCTATTAAGAGGATGCATGTTTTGAGCTATGAATCTATGATCTATTACGAGATTTGATGATGGATTTCAAGGTATCTTATATGAGGGTTTTACTATATGTTGGTGGGTTGATTTACATTGAATTTTCTCACATTATTCACTCTTGAATTGTATGATTTGGAACTAACATTCCACACCCACCAAGTGTTTCGTAAAATATCTTGACAAGGATTCTCAAGTTATTGGTGGTCTATTACATGATTTATAAGTCAAGTGACTTTATGATGATTAAGGGCTTGCAAGTTGACCACACCTTGTTGGGGGGTGACATGCCTAATCACCTTGTTAAGGGGGTGACATGCCTCGACCACCTTGTTAGGGGGTGACATGCCCATACTACCATGTTGAGGGGTATGTGTTAGACCCCGTAAATATTTTAATTGAGGTAAATTGTCACTTGGAAAATTTTGCGAACATTGTGTATTTTATCTTAAGCTAATTATGGGGCATAAGTATAGGAATTGAGTGTTGTGGGAAGTGCAATTCGAAAATTGGTTTCGAAAGTCCTTAATTGGATTAAATTGTAAAAGTTTGGGACTTAATTGAGTGCCTAACCAACTAGAAGCCCTTATGGGCAAATTTTTAAAAAGTTGAGGTCTATAAATACCCCCTTCAACTTAAAAATTCAAGACCATTTTGGTCTTGCAAGACTTGGAGAGCAACAAGGGTTTCTTTTGAGGAGAAGAAGAAGAAGGGTGCAAGAGTCTTCAATCAAGGTAAGTTTCTTCTTAAATTTTGTTCCTATAAGTCTCCCAAGTATAGTAGTATAAGTAGGAGCTAGAAAAATAGAAGTTGGGGAGTATTGGGTTGATTGGGAAGTGAATATAGGAGGTGTTCTTGGCATGGAATTGTACCTAAGGGAGTTTACTATATGCGTATAACGATGATTGAACGAAAATTGAGCCGAAGAAGCATGAATTGATCCCCAAAACGGAAGCAAAAAATTTGCCAGAACTGTAGCAACCTCTCGGGTTGCTACAGTGGAACCCCATTAAATATTTTTTTTTGGTTTCTTGTTAATTCGTCGCTTCTAGGGTGTTATATTGAGGCTCCTAAGTATTGTGGTACGTTTGTTTTGGCGGAAAAACGTTTAGAAATTCGTTAATGAAGTTCGTCGTTTTAAAGGGTAAAAACTAGAATTTCACTTTCTAGCTTCCTTGAGGTTTGGGAGATGTTTT
>JAPFFP010000070.1:13142784-13181752 GCA_026153255.1 Solanum medicagineum
TTTATCTAGAGGCTTTGTAGACCATGTATAGCAAAGTGTGTTCATGTTTAGTACGTAAAACACTGTGGCCCCAACGGTCTAGTCATATGCATTTCCTTTTTGCTTATCATCACTGTTTATTTACTTTAAGGCATACTAAAGGTACCCACCCCTCATAATACTTATAGTAAGCGCACAGTTACAGGTTGGTTCTCCCGGGCCTCATCGGCAACGGGTGCCAGTCCGCCCTAATGGGACTTAGGGCGTGACACATATATGCCTCCACATAACCGCGATGCTGGTACAAGCAAGTCTAGAATCGAGGAAATGTTTGATTGTTTGTTGAAGAAGGAGGAGACACAAGATAAAACTCTAAAGGAGATGAAGTCTAATATTTCAAGCATTAATTAAAAGATAGAGTTTCATTTTGTGGCTATTCAACTGCTTGAGAAACAATTTGGTCAAGTGTCAACTCAGTTGAATCAGCACACAAAAGGATACATTACCTAGCAACATAGTTCAAAACCCAAAGAATTAAGACCAATGTATAGTGGTTACTACTAGAGATGGAAAGAGTACCATTGATCCTCCTATGCCTGTTGAGGTAGAAGATGTTCATGAGAAAATAGTTGCAGATAAGGATGTAGTTTAAGGGAAGGATAATTATGTCAAAGATAAGGCGAGTAAGGTAGCTAAAAAGCCACGGAAGTATAAGCCCGTTCCAAGGCCTCCTTCTCCTTTCCCTCAAAGACTCAAAAAGAGGGAGGAGGAAGGAAAGTTCAAACACTTTCTCTCTATACTTAAGGAACTATCCATCAACTTCCCTCTAGTTGAATCTTCAGAGGAAATTCTGGGTTATACAAAGTATATGAAAGACTTGGTTACTAAGAACCGAACTGTGAGTCAAGATCTTTCTAAGGAGCTTCAACATTGCAGTGTTATCACTACTAATTGATTGGCTCAAAAGCATGAAGACCGAGATGCTTGCACTATACCTTGCACTATAGAAGATGTTGAGTTCGTAAGAGCACTTTGTGATTTGGGTGCTAATATCAATTTGATGTCTTTTGCCATTCTCAAGAAGCTTGGTTTTGGTGCCTCTACTCCAACTAAGATGCATCTATGAATGGCGGATAGCATAGTCAACAAATCATAGGGGATACTCTATGATTTGTTGGTAAAAGTGCACAAATTCATATTCCCTGCTGATTTTGTGATTCTTGATTGTAAAGTTGATTTTGAAGTCCCCATTATCTTAGGAAGACCATTTTTGGCCACAGGAAAAGCTCTAGTTTAGAAGGAATGATGATGAAGTTGTCGTTGATATCCGCAAGTCTATGAAGCATCCTGAAGAGTTGAAAAGTTAGTTTTAGGCAATTGGTGATATCTAGTAGCCAATTTATCTAAGTCATGTCGCAATAATAAGTCAGGCACTACTTGGGAGGCAAACTAAGAATTTTTGATGTTTTAGCCTAGTTTTGATTTTATTTTTAGTTTTTGGTTTCTTACGTAGTTGTTTGTTTGTGTTTTGACTGCTATTTCTAACAATGGGTTTGTTGCAGATAGGGTGCAAGTGAATTTTATGAAGAGCATGCAGGTAAAAGACTAAGATAGTAGATTTTTCTAAGAAATGCATGACGTACGGTTTCTACGACTAGGCTTATGAGTCGTATTGCACTACAAGACTCATAACCCTATCCCATAGAGATTTCTAGTAAGCATGAACAATGTGCACTCATCTATGAGCCTACTTTACGATCGTAGATCAAATTACGAGTCATGAATGAGGATCATGTAACTTAGGTATAATTATGAATTTTTCTAAGTGTTGAGAGGCCTACGTGACCAGGACTTACTAGTCGTGGATAGGGTCTATGACTCGTAATCGGAGTTTCATAGACCTAAACCTAGTGATTTTTACCGTTGACCTGGTAAGGGTATAAAAGTGGGCCCAAAATATTTTCCCACTTTTGCTGTAATTAACTGATAATTCCCAAATCCTCCCTTCTCCCTCCCTTTTTTGAATAATTTCTGCCAATCCAACCCTATTTTCCGGAGAGTTTTTCGGCACCTAGGGTTTCACATTCAATCATCTTCTCTCTTTGTGCTCTTCAAGCTAATACTCAATTATGGTCAGTTCTTAATTTAATTTTGATCATTGATTTGTCTTGTTAGTACTTGATTGAATGGATGATTATGATGGGTTTAATGTCTGTGCATGAAAATTCTTGGTGAATGTGAAATTAGAGTTTCCCTCAATTATATTGATTGGTTAAGTCCAGAATTAGGTGTTATGGCCTTGAGAATATCAATTGTGTGCCTATGGAAATTCTGTCATGTTTAAATGACTGATATAGAATAGTTTGTGATTATGAAATGGTCTTTGATGACATAGGAACATGACTTGATGTGAATCATATAACAATTGTCAAAAAATTAGGTTATTCCCTATTTTATCATTTTTTGATGGGTTGAATGTTTGTGAAATTTTCGTAGGATATTTGTTGTTTTGTGGTAAACATGTAGTTGTGCATATGTTTGCTTCGATGCTAGTAGAATTTAGGCTTGAATATGTTATTGGGATCCATGTGATGAACTTAGATAGGCGAGGTACCTGAGATTTCTTGTTCACGAGAGTCTTCTATGACTCGTAGATTTTCTTTACGAGTCATAATTGCCCCTCATAGGAAATTCTAACACTTTATAATTTGGGTATTTAGCAAATGAGACCTTTTAAGATTCATAGGTCACTTTGCAACTCATAGATAGGTCTTGTATTTCCTTGCCTATTTTTCAATTACTTTCTAGATTTCTATATGAAACCATTTTACGATTCTTGAAACACTTTACGAGTCATACATTGGTCTCACAGAAACTTCCAATGAACAGTATTGTTCGAAAGTACGATATATGAGAGCACTTATGACACTCCATAACTTTATAATCTTGTATATCCATGTTCATGCCTCATTTGGTTAGGTTTGAGGTGTACTAAATTCATGGGAGACTCCTAGTACCTAGACGAGTTCAATACTTACCTCCAAGTTGAGTGTTGGGTGTTGTTTCATACAAAGGTCAACTTTGAAATAGCAAAACTCTTAGCACATCTGGAAATTGTGGCCCACTATATTTCAAATGAAATACCTTTGAGTTAGCTTCATAATGCCCTTGGTCTCACCTCCTTCCGAGGTCAGATGAAGGAGTTATGATCGTTTTCGTGAGTCCCTCCTGTGCAGTGTTATCACAAGGACTGTGTGACGGGCAGTGTGGCCTTTGACAGGCTATTTGCGGCAGCTGGGGTTGGAAAAAACCATTTTTGGCACTAAGGAAGGTGGCACGGCCATTTGTACTGGCTCTGTGGCTCACCACTGATAGTGGGGATGGCCACAAGGTGTGCCAAAGGGAACTTGCTAGAAATTTGGGGAAAATGTGGCTAATGGTGGTGCTGGGCACTGTTGACGAGCCGTGTAGAGTGGGATGACCCATGGAACATGGACGTGTGGTGGCCAGAAACAATTTTGTCTAAGTGAGGTGGGACGTACCAGTACACGATTTTTGTAATGCCACACGGTCCGTAAAGCGGTCTGTCAAAGTGACGAGACATCAATTTTTCCATGTTTCCCAACTTCCATTTTTTTCACTAAGGCACTTCACATGGGGACTCCATGACCTGTGAAGTGTGGCACAGCCAGTGAAGTGTCCAATAGGACGATACTTTCCCAATTTTTCCATCCGTAGACTAATGGCATTTTCATAAATGCTAATTATCCTAATGACACTTTTTGACTTTTAGGCTATCTTAACCTTCCTAGAAGACCTAAACTCTAATCTTAAGGACCCAATTTCACTACTATCATCTCAATCGCACTCCCAAATACACTCAAGAGCCTCCATCAAGCCCCAATTCAATTTCAAGGAAACCTAAGAACAAGATTAGATTCCAAGATCATTTCCAAACCTCCATTCTTCCCAATCTCAATTCCAAGCAACTCTAGACCTAAGGTATGTGAGTTTCTTTCACGGGTTCCTTTCGCCCATGATACCCAAGCTTTCAGTTTCCTAAATTTCATGATTTAAAGTTGAGTTTAAATGGGTTTACTAGTCTGAACATGTCTATGAACTATGTTAAAACTATGTAAAGTTGTTACTACTTTGCTATGTCGTGATATATCTTAGATCTATTTTAAGTTTTGATAAGGGACTTTGATGTAAATATCTTAGGGGTATTACAATGTGTTAATTGATGGTTTTACAATAGATTTCCTTGTAGGATTTCATCCCTAAATTGCATGGCCTTATACCCCCAGTGTACACCCACCGAGTTTTTGATAAGATGTCCTGTTCTGGTTTCTTGAGAAATTGATAGTCCAAAGCATGAGATATGATATGAATGATCTTATAATTATGAAATGATCTTATTTCATTATAAATTCTATATAAAGTGTTGCATTAGACCATACTCAACCGAGTTGGGGGTTTGTACTCATCAACCATGTGAGAGGTCGGTACTTCACCAGCTAGGATGATTGGAGTGTGACCATCATCAACCGAGTTGGGGGTTTGTACTCATCAACCATGTGAGGGGTTTACACTTCACCTCCTAGGATGATTGGGGTGTGACCAACATAAACCATGTGAGGGGTTTATACTTCACCACCTAGGATGATTAGGGTGTGACCAACATCAACCATGTGAGGGTTTATACCTCGCCACTTAGGATGATTGGGGTGTGACCATCATCAACCAACCAAGGTTGGAAAGTTAGTTTGGTCTCTTCTTCATATAAGATACTTTATATGGGCATGATTTACTTATGTGTGTTTTACTTTATCATTGGTCATACATGCCATACGACCATATTATGTCTATTGTCTATTGTTACGCATTTTGATTATGATCCCTATTCATTGTTGCATTTCATTCCACATACTTAGTATATTCAAACGTACTGACACATACTCTTGCTTACATGATATCACCATGTAGGAACCATTGCTCGAGTCGATCCTCCTCCTCCATGTGGCTAAGCGGTGCTATTCCAAGCTTGTTGGTGAGTCCTCCATTTCGGGGACCTTAGTCTATATTGTTGTTAGCTATGTATTAATACACTATCTTATGTTCTATTAACTATGAGGGTGGGCCCGGTAGCTCTGTCCTGGCCCCCGCTCTATCTATGTATTGAGAGGTGTATGTTGGACAAGTGGTGTATTTGCGATATGAGCTGTGACTCCTTGTTTTTGTAACATTGTTGTTTTGGTAAGCTTTTCCTTAGCCCCATTTCCCTTGTTTTAATATATATGTCTTTTGTATGCTTCCACGACCAAGGATGTGTTATGACAATTAAAGAGGCTTGATTGGGGTCCCTTCGGGCTGCCCATTCGTCGTGTCACGTCCAGGCCCTAGGCTTGGGTCATGACAAACTTGGTATTAGAGCACTAGGTTGATAGATCCTTGGATTCCAATTGTGAAGCACGCCATGACTATATATAGGAGGCTATGAGGCGTTGTAGGAAATGTTTCCCTTCTTCATGTCCTAAGTCATGCTAAGAGTTGTGGTAAGTATTTCCCCCCCTAACAATTGTTTTTTCCTATGCTAGATCATGCCGAATACTAGGGGAAGACGGGCCTAAACTTTTGAGGAGTAACCTTCCAATGGTGAGCTCCAAGATCCCATATTATGCTTGCCCAAGTGGTGGCCAACCATGTTCAACAAGGGGCCCAAGCCCCTCATGCTACAACCCCAGGAGTTAGCGCAAGTGACTTCATGAGGATGAATCCTCCGGTATTGTATGGGTCAAAGGTGGATGAACATCCACAAGATTTTATCGATGAAATCTACAAAATCATATCTATCATGGGTGTTGGACCAAATAAAAAGGCAGAGTTGATAGCATATAAACTCAAAGTGATGGCTCAAATTTGGTTTGATCAATGGAAAGGTGAGAAGGGTAATGGCTATGTGGTGCTTTGGGAGGAATTCATATTGTCCTTCCTTAATCGGTTCTTCCCTATTGAGTTAGGGAAGCAAAGTTGGTTGAGTTTTTCAACTTGAAACAAGGTTGTATGAGTTTGAGGGAGTATGCCCTCAAATTTAATCAACTTTCAAATTATGCTCCTCACTTGGTGGCCGATCGTAGGCCAAAGATGAATAAGTTTGTTATGGGGGTTTCCGACTTAGTAAGTGAAGAATGTCAGTCCGCCTTGGTTATTGGTGATATGGATTTATCTCGGTTGATGACCTATGCCGAGCAAATGGAAGAAGAGAAGTTGAGAAAGAGGAGGGGCCATGAGGCCAAGAGGGCCCGGTTTGAGGTTAAGTTCCAAAAGGGTGCCAGATTTCACCAAGGACTAGGGTCTTCTCATGCTATTAATAGGGGATTTTCCAGTGACATCCCTACTCCTCAAGGTGCGGGTGGAGTGGCTCCTATAGAGGTGTGTCCTAAATGTGGGAGGAAGCATGGAGGTCCATATTTGAACGGTTCTAATGCATGCTTTGAATGTGGGGAGCTTGGTGAAAAAAAGGTAGATTGTCCAAGGAGCCGTGGTAAGGGTCGGGGTGCAAATACGGTTCGATTGGGTAGAGTTGGTCCTCAAGGTGGTGCCCTAAAGAACAACCGATTTTATGCACTAGATGGAAGGCAAGGGGTTGGTGAGGTTCCCGATGTTGTTACTGGTATGTTGAAAATCTTTATCTTTGACGCATATGTTTTGATATATCCAGGTGCCACTCTTCCCTTTGTTACCCCTTTTGTTGATAGAATGTTCTATGTGGACCTCGAGTTGTTGCATGAGTCATATGATGTGTTTACTCCTATAGGTGCCTCTATTCTTTTTATGAAAGTTTATAGAAGTTTTCCTATTTGCATTTTGCATAAGTTGATGCCTTGTCATCTTGTTGAATTAGACATTGTAGATTTTGATGTCATTCTTGGGATGGATTGGTTGCATGCCTACTATGCTTCTATCTATTATAGAACCCATAGTGTCAAGTTTCAGTTCCCAAATGAATCCATCCTTGAGTGGAAAAGTCATGATGTGGTGCTAAAGGGTATATTCATTTCATGCATTAAAGCCTGTTGATTTCCAAAGGGTGTTTGTACCATCTTGTGACAGTCAAAGATGTGGAGTCCAAAGTCTCTTACGCAGAGTCAGTTTGGGTAGTAAATGAGTTTCTTGATGTCTTCCCAAATGACCTTTCCGGTGTCCCCCGGAAGGGAGATAGATTTTGGCATAGATATCTTTATCGATACTCAACCTATCTATATTCCCCCTTATCATATGGCCCCGGTGGAGCCGAAGGAGTTGAAGGAGTTAAAGGAGCAATTGAAAGATTTGTTGGAGAAGGGATTTGTTAGGACTAGCCAATCACCTTGGGGTGCACCGGTGTTTTTCGTAAAGAAGAAGGATGGGTTACTTAGAATGTGCATTGACTACCGGCAACTCAATAGAGTCACTATAAATAATAGGTATCCTCTTCAAAGGATTGATGGCTTGTTTGACCAATTGCAAGGGGCTAGCTTTTTCTCTAAGATTAATCTTCGGTCCGGGTATCATCAAGTGAAGGTGAGGGAGTGTGATATTCCCAAGATGGCCTTCTGGACTAGATATGAGCATTATGAATTCGTGATGCCTTTTGGGTTAACAAATGCACTAGCCATCTTCATGGACTTAATAAAATAGGGTCTTCAAACCCCACCTTGATTCATTTGTTGTGGTCTTCATTGATGATATTTTGATCTATTCGCATAGTAGGGAGGAGCATATGGAGCATTTGAAGGTTGTCTTGCAAATATTATGGGAAGAGAAATCGTATGCTAAATATGAAAAGTGTGAATTTTTGTTTAAGAAGGTTGCATTCTTGAGTCATGTGGTGTCGGGGATAGTATAAAGTGGATACTAATAAAACCGATATGATATAGGAATTGGCCTAGACCATTGACCCCGTCGGATATTAGGAGCTTCTTGGCCCTCACGGGTTACTATAGAAGGTTCGTGAATGGGTTCTCCTCCATTGCTTCCCCAATGGAAAAATTGACTCAAAAGAAGGTTATGTTTTTGTGGACCAATGAATGTGAAAAAAGCTTCCAAACATTGAAAGATAGGCTTGTGTCCGCTCCTATATTGTCACTACCGGATGGGCTTGAGGGTTTTGTTGTGTATTGTGATGCATCTAGGGTTGGTTTGGGTTGTGTGCTTATGCAAAACGTAAGGTCATAGCCTATGCTTCTAGGCAACTCAAAGTGTATGAAAAGAACTACCCTACCCATGGTCTTGAATTGGTCGCCGTGGTGTTTGCATTAAAGATTTGGCGTCATTATTTGTATAGGTGCATGTTGATGTCTTCATCGATCATAAGAGCCTCCAATATGTCTTCACTCAAAAAAATCTCAACTTGAGGAAAAGAAGGTGGCTAGAACTTCTTACGGACTACGACATGAGTGTGCATTACCACCTGGGTAAGGCAAATATTATGGCGGATGCTTCAAGTCAAGTGTCTATGAGTAGCCTAGCTCATGTGGATGGTGGTGATAGGGAGATGGCTAGGGAGGTGCATAGATTGGCTAGATTGGGGGTGAGGTTGGAAGATGTGGGTAGTGGTGTTGGTGTGGTTTATGGTTCCAAATCTTCGTTGGTTGATGAGGTGATAGCAAAACAAGATCTAGATTTCACCTTGCTTGAGTTGAAGGCTTTGGTGAAAGAAGGCAAGACAGAGGTTTTCTCCCAAGGGGGAGATAGGGCCTTTGGATACTAAGGTAGGTTGTGTGTGCCATGTGTTGATTGTTTGAGGGAGAGAATTCTTAATGAAGCCCATAATTCCTCTTATTCTATTCACCCTGGTTCCACCAAAATGTATGGAGACTTGAGGGAAGTGTATTGATGGGGAGACATGAAGGAGGACATTGCCAAATTCGTTTCTGGTTGTCATAGTTGTCAACACGTCAAAGCCGAACATCAAAAGTCGAGTGACCTAACCAAGACATAGAGATTCCTACTTGGAAGTGGGAGCTGATTAATATGGATTTTGTGGTTACATTGTCCAAGACTAGAAAAGGTATATTGGTGGCGGTTGATAGGATGACGAATTGGCTCATTTTCTACCGGTTAAGACCACATACAGGGCCGAAGAGTATGCAAGGTTGTATATCTATGAGTTAGTGAGGTTACATGGGGTTCCTTTATCCATCATATCAGATCGGGGTGCACAATTCACTTCACACTTTTGGAGGTCTTTTCAAAGGGATCTTGTTACAAAAGTTCAGCTTAGTACGGCCTTTCATCGCCAAACGGATGGCTAACCTGAAACAACCCTTCAAAACCTTAAAGAGATGCTTAAGGCATATGAATTGGAGCTGAGGGGTAGTTGGGATGACCATCTTCCTTTGATTGAATTCGCGTACAACAATAGCTATCACTTTAGAATCGGTATGGCTCCTTTTGAGGCTCTTTATGGGAGACGATTTAGATCACCGGCTGGTTAGTTTGAGGTTGGAGAGGT
Organism: Solanum medicagineum; assembly: GCA_026153255.1. Lineage (NCBI taxonomy): Eukaryota > Viridiplantae > Streptophyta > Magnoliopsida > Solanales > Solanaceae > Solanum > Solanum medicagineum. Next base: position 13,152,260 of record JAPFFP010000070.1, read on the forward strand.
GGCCTTATTGGGACCGGATCTAGTTATGGATACTCTTAAGAAGGTAAGGATGATTAGGGAAAGGTTAAGAATGGCCCAAAGTCATCAAAATCGTATGCCGATGTGAGATGATACCTTGAATTCAAAGTGGGTGATTGGGTTTATTTGAAGGTTTCTGCAATGAAAGGTGTAGTCCATTTCGGTAAAAAGGGGAAATAGAGTCCAAGGTAGGTTGGTCCTTATGGGGTTTTGAGAGGGTTGGCAAGGTAGCTTATGAGTTAAAATTGCCTAGTGAAATAAACTTGGTTCATCCAGTGTTCCATATCTCTATGTTGAGGAAATGTGTGGGTGACCCTAATGCCATTGTGCCTCTTGATGTGGTGGGTATTGTTGAGGATAACTTGACTTATGAGGAGGTCCTGATATGGATTATGGGTAGGCAAGCGAAGAGATTGAGGAACAAGGAGGTGACATCCATTAAGGTCCTTTGGAGGAACCAACAAGTCGAAAGTGCTACATAGGAAGCCGAAGTGGACATGCAAAAGCGATATCCTTGTCTTTTCCACTCCACTCAAGCCTAATGTACTAATCCTAAGTCCCCTATGCGATTTCAAGTCTTAAGTTTTGGCCTTAAGCCATTACATGCATTCGTTTTATATGGGTAAGGTTTTATGGTAAATTTTGATGTTCATGTTGAGACTTTTGAAAATCATGTTTAGATACATTTGTTGCATCCATGTTAGGCTAAAAATCTTCATGGCTACCTCCTTGTGTACGTTTCTTTTACATTCGAGGGGGGGATATTGTGGCACTCCATTACTTTATGCTCTTGTATATCCATGTTCAAGCCTTATTTGGTTATGTTGGGGGTGTATTAGATTGTGGGAGACTCCTAGTACCAAGACGAGTTCAAGACTTACCTCCAAGTTGATTTTTTGGTGTTGTTTCATAAAAGGGTCAACTTTAAACTAGCATAACTCTTAGCACATTTGTAACTGGGTGGCCCACGACATGTCAAATGAAATCCTTCTAATTTGGCTTCGCAACGCACTCGATTTCACCTCATTCTGAGGTCGGATAAAGGAGTTATGATTGTTTTCGTGAGGCCCTCCGATGTAGTGTTGTCACACGGATTATTTGACGGCCAGCGTGGCCTTTTATGAGTTGTTTAAGGCAGATGGGGTTGGAAAATGCCATTTTTTTCATTAAGGAAGGTGTGACAAAGGGAGCTTGTTGGAAATTGGGGAAAATGTGGCTATGGCTGGTGCCACGGACACTGTTGATGGGCCGTGTAGAGTGGGATGGCCCATGGCACTTGGACGTGTGGTGGCCAGCAATATTTTTTTGTCTCAGTGAGGTGGGATGTACCAGTAATGGTCCGTGTAATGCCACACGATCCGCGAAGCGGTGCGTTAAAGTGACGAGACGTTAATTTTTCAAAATTTCCCAACTTCCATTTTTTTCACTTAGGCATTTCACACGGGCACTCCACATAACCCGTGGAGTGCCACATGGACAGTGAAGTCTCCGTTGAGATGAGACTTTTCCAATTTTTCAATCCATTCACTAATGGCATTTTCATAAATGCTAATTATAATAATGACCCTTTTTGACTTTTAGGCTATCTTAATTCCTAGAAGACCTAAACTCTTATCTTAAGGACCCAATTTTACTACTCTCATCTCAATCACAATCGCAAATCCTCTCAAGAACCTCCATCAAGCTCCAAGTAAATTTCAAGGAAACCCAAGAACAAGATTGGATTCCAAGATCATTTCCAAGCCTTCGTTCTTCCCAATCTCAATTCCAAGCAACTCTAGACCTATGGTATGTGAGTTTCTTTCATGGGTTCTTTTTACCCATGATACCTAAGCTAAAATATCATTATTTAAAGTTGAGTTTACAAATGGGTTTACTAGTAGGAACATGTCTATGAACTATGTTAAAACTATGCAAAGTGGTGACTATATTGCTATGTCATGATATATCTTAGAACTATTTTAAGTTTTGATAAGGGACTTTGATATGAATGTCTTACGGGCGTTACAATGTGTTAATTGATGGTTTTACAATAGATTTTATTGCATGATTTCATCCCTAAATTGCATGGTCTTATACCCCTATTGTACACTCACCAAGTGTTTGATAAGATGTCACGTTATGGTTTCTTGAGAAATTGATAGTCCAAAGCATGAGATATGATATGAATGATCTTATAATCATGAAATGAGCTTATTTCATGATAAATTCTATATAAAGTGTTGCATTAGACCATACTCGACCGAGTTGGGGTTTGTACTCATCAACCATGTGAGGGGTCAGTACTTCACCAGCTAGGATGATTGGGGTGTGACCATCATCAACCGAGTGGGGGGTTTGTACTCATCAACCATGTGAGGGTTTTATACTTCACCACCTAGGATGATTGGGGTGTGACCAACATCAACCATGTAAGGGGTTTATACTTCACCACCTAGGATGATTAGGGTTGACTAACATCAATCATGTGAGGGGTTTATACCTTGACACCTAGGATGATTGGGGGGTGACCATCATCAACCAACCAAGGTTGGAAAGTTAGTTTGGTCTCTTCTTCACATATGATATTTTATATGTACATGATTTCCTTAAGCATGTTTTACTTTAGCATTGATCATAAATGCCATATTACTATATTATCCCTATTGTCTAGCGCATTTTGATTATGATGCCTATTCCTTGTTGCATTGCATCACACATACTTAGTACCTTCAAACGTACCAGTTGCCAGCATCTTAGTTTGCTATGACACCGGTGTGGGCGATATTGGTTGCCAACATCTTAGTTGCTATGACATTGATTGGGCCCTACTCATAGCGGAGCAAATTCATGAGTCAGCAATCAAGAGGGCCACCTTCATCTCATTCCCAATTTTGGTCTATAAACTCTGTTTGGAGTCTCTGGTGGAGATACTTCATAGCTGGACCAGTTAGTTGAGGCTCGGCATACCTTGGAGGCCAGCCTAATAAAGGATGATGAGAACCCGGTGGCAACTCGACGAACACAGCCTCCACCACCAGCACAGATGTTTGCCCCGGAGCCACAACTAGAGGGATTGATGACTGTCACCACTACTACTGTTGTTTCTAATATTGATGAGAGACCCCAGCAGCTCGAGGCAGTTGATATTGAGAGTGGTCATACTATAGCTGCTTCTGCACCAGAGGCCACAACAACACGACTTCTACACCGGGCATGATTTTTGTGTCCGCGGTCTCTATTCTGATGATGGCACAGTGATTAGCACGTGCTTAGGCCTTGTTCTCTCAGCTTATTCAATAGCTTAGGGCATGGTTCCTTCAGACTATTGTGGACTCAAAGGAGCAATGCCAGGTGTTCACCATCTCTACTATTTAGGAGTGTGTTTCTGGAGTTGAGGTCCGTATTGATACCTTTAAGGAAGGGATTCGAAAGAGTTTAGTCGATGGCCGGCACTTAGATTTGTTAGTCGTACATCAGGAGATCGAGAAGCTTAAGGCTAATATAACAGCTTCACTTGCAGCGCCTGTGACACCATCATAGACAACAGATACAGAGCCGCAATTTGATTTCTTTGCCTCCATGGAGCCTACATAGACTTCCTTCAAAAAACACCCTTGCATAGATGAGGACCCTGTTGAGAAGAATGTACATGCAAAGCGCTCCAAGGATGATGATGAGGATGAGGAGAATGAGCTCGGGCTGGCCTTGAGGACTTCTAGGAAAAAGGATGAGATGAGGCTAACTTAGGAGCATGATAGGGCGAGGGGTATTAGCCCCTCTGGACAAAGTGGAGAAGATGAGAAGACTATCCTGTAGGAGGGGGATAGCCAAATGCAGCCATAGACTGGTGCTTAGGTGCCAAGGTATGTTTTTTGAACCCTACTTAGTTTTTTTATGTTTGATTTGGTAGATTGGGGATAATGCACAATGAGGTGTGGGTAGATATGGGCCTTGGTGAAGTTTGAGTAGCTTATAGTCCATAACTACCTCAAATTTTGATCCCGAGGTTTTCTTGCCTGTGTTCTTTTTCCTCGTGGATATTTAATTTTTGTTGAACTGGAACATTTAGGATATTTAGATGATATTTGAAGCATATAGTACTAATACTTATGGCATATAGCATGTTTTTATTTTTTGCTTTGAAAATTGGTACCTACAAAAAAAGTTATTAGTAGTTAAATGGCAACCATGCATGTTTGGGTATTTGGCAATAGTTGCTCTGTTAAGTGGGGGTAATAGAGAAATGAAGCATGATATGTGAGTCTCTTGTGGATAGTGGTTGTTGTTCCATGTGAGTGTGAGCTCATTTTGCTAGATTCATGTATTTTGTGCTATTTAGAACTTGCCCTATTACTCTAAGATAGATTGTAGATTAAATGGTTTAGGAACGGATCTTAGGCCTTTATTCTTTAATTAGTCCACTTTAACCCCAAAATAACCAAACCAATGAAGTTTTATCCATCATTCCAAACATTTGAGCTTTACATGTACTAATGCTTTCAAAAACACCTAATTAGCCTAACCTTGTCTAGTGAAAAACCTTCAAAATTTGTCCTGGTCTATCTCTTAGAATTATTGTAACATCCTATAAAATTTACCAAAAACACTCCTAGAACCTAATCATACGCATAACGCGTCTTCCCAAGCTTCAATGAAAAATCTGAGACCTAATTTGCTATCACACGTAAAAGTTGAATGGGAAAATGGTCTCGACCCGATTTAAGAGCAGCTAGATCGAAAAATAATTTTCACTAATTTAACTAGAAATAGTGTAAATTCGATCCTCTAGCACAATGCGGAGGGGCCGCGGACTAACAATTCGTTTTTTTATTTTTTTCGATGGGAATTTGAATGTTTCTGAAATTTATGAAATGCACAGGTCCACGCCCCTGGAGCATCGCAGACCAGTGTACGAGTTTTGAAAGATTTTATTTTAAATTCAGGAAGGATATTTTGGGTATTCCCAATCAGTTTTAATATCCTATGACATATTTTTAAGCCTTTATTTCGCACGAAGGGTTCAAAAATCCATTATGTTTCTAAGTCTACAAATGGGAGTTCTGAAGGAAGAAGATAAAAGAGTTGAGGGTTTCAAAGTTCGGGTCCAAGTTCTTGAAAAAGAGTTGGTAATTCATCATCCCAGGTATGTAAAGGCTACCCAAAACATGGGATTGTTCTCCCATGTGCTCCTTGACTGATATAGGTTAAATAGTGAATGTTATGGGTCTGGTTTGTGATATCTTGAATGTAATCTTCAGACCTATTTTTAATTTTTACATATTTTCTTAAATTGATGATCATTATATTTTGAATTAACTATTTACATGTTTTATTGTATGAGTGTGTATCAACCCTACATGGTTTCCTCGTTAAAGATTTCAAGAATGAACTTAGGGGTAATGTCTAGGGCCTTAATTGTCTTGGTATATTGATTTCTATGGTATGTGTCCTGATAGGAGTATATTGATGGCTGAAGTTGCTGTAATTATTATCCTTAGAGTTTAAACGAGATTGAGATAGAGTTTGAAAGGGTGATTTCATTTCCTTGAGTTAATAGAAGGACAGACGAGATGAGGTCCTTGTTTGAGTGACGTTGGTTGTATAAGCATCTTTATGTTTATAGTCTTATGAGCATATCAAGTCCTTAGAGAAGTATTAGCACCGAAATTTATAAGAATGTGTCCCGCTTGCATCCATTAACTATGTGACCAGCGTAGAAGACGATTGGACCGTGAAAGCAGATGTTTCTTTTGTCCCATACTTTGGATCCACAGATAGACTCATCCTTTACTCCGGAAAGGCAGAGGATGGATATGGCAGCGATATCTATTCATTGTATCATTACCGGCTCATAGGTGATAGTTGTCGGTGAAAGAAACTCCTAGATAGATTCTATGTTTATGGTACTCTAAGTTTGATGTGTAGTATGAGTCTTGATTGATGGTGATGTGATAGAGTCTTATTCCTTACTCTCAGTTAAGATTGAGTGACTGATGAAATGATGTCATATTATATATCTCTTGCCTATGTTGTTTACTTTAGCCCGTTTTACATATAGTATATTCCACGTACTAATGCCCCTTTGGCGCTGTATCATTTTATGATGCAAATTTTGTAGACAAAGGACTTAAGCAAGCGAATCATTGTGGTTCACAGATTCCCAGACAGAGATTTGGTGAGTCCTCCCCTGCATTCGGAAGATGCCCGTATTTTCCCTTTTCATTTGTTTTGAGTTATTTTATTGGAGTGTGGCAGTAATGGCCTATCATGGTACCTTCTTAGAGAGTAGATAAAGAGGCTTCATAGACATGGATGTATGATGGCTGATGTTGGGGTTCTTTTCCCCTTTTTCCTTCTTTATCCTGACATTGTTTCCATTGTTCTTAATCTATATGATAGTTATTGTGATAGTCTTATAGCCCACCAATAGTCATATTAATCTTTGTTATCATCAGCTAAATTGCTAATTGAACTAATGTGATGGGACTAGGTGGTTCGCTTAGGGACTAGCAATAGTCTCTGAGTGCCAATTATGCCTAGGGTACCCTCCCGGGGCGTGAAAAACTTGGTATTATAGCCCATAGTTCGAGTGTCCTAGGGAGTATATGAACGTGTGTCTAGTAGAGTCTTTTTTATGGGTGTGTCGTGCACCACACTTCATAAGTAGGAGGCTATAGAACATTGGGAAGTGTTACACATCTTCAATGCTTTGGGAATAGAGTTTAAGTCTATGAAAATCTCTTTTTAATTCATGCGTTTCACGTTTGCAGAAAATACAACAAAAGAGAACAGTTGCTCAAAGAGATGTCTCAGCCCCAACTATTGTGAACACCCAATGCGAGGTCCCAGTTCAGATAGAGACGAGGAGACGGAGACAACCTACTAGGATTGCCGAGGTCCCACAAGCGCCCCCTGCTAAGCCCCAGCTAGCTCCCAGCACCGAAGTAGAGTTTAGGGGAGCCATCACAATGCTGACTCAGTTAGTGGCCTCCCAGGGTAACAGTAGGGTCCTCAAACTTCTAATTCTAGCTCACAGGTATCCTCAGCTGCAACCTGACTCAGAGATTTCTTAAGGATGAACCCGCTAGTGTATATGGGGTATAAGGTTGAGGAGGACCCACAAAATTTCATTGATGAAATGTATAAGGTTTTGAAAGCGATGCATGCTAATGAGATTGAGGGAGTTCAGCTTGCCTCCTACCAGCTGAAAAATGTTGCTAAAGTTTGGTAAAACCAATGGGAGGATAGTAGGGGTGAAGATGCAGAACATGCAGAATGGGAAGAGTTTGAAGCCATTTTCCTTGACCATTTCTTTCCTCAAGAGTAGAGGGAGGCGAAGGTGGATGGGTTTATGAACTTGAAGGAAGGAGGGATGATAGTAAAGGAGTACAGTCTTAAGTTTATTAAGCTGTCCAGGTATGCTCCGGAGATGGTCCAAGACATAAGGGCCATGAAGAGGAGGTTTGTGTCGAGTCTGGCAGGCATGTGTAGAAAGAGTGCAAGGCAGCTTTCTTGATCCCTGGCTTGGACATCTCCAGTATTTTGGTGTATGCCTAATAGACAGACGAGGACAACAAAAGAGATAGAGAATAACAGATGAAGAGGAGGGCGAAATCAGCTAGGCATGAGCCTAGCCAGTAGAGACAAAATAAGGGTGACAGTCTTACTTTCAGAAGAGATCATCCGACCATGCACCCTCTGTAGCGAGTGCACCTATCCAACCAAACTAGTATGATCAGAGGTCTCAAGGTTATTAGAATTTAAAGGCTCAGGGCGCCCAATCACAAGCCATTGTGGCCCAAGGTGCGAGGGGAAAGCTAACTTGTGCTAGGTTTGGTAAGCTTCATCTGGGTGAGTGTCGTGTGGATAAGGATGTTATCTATTCTTGTGGACAAACTAGTCACTTCCAATTTGAGTGTTCAAAGAGGAGATAGGGTGAAGGGAGCAGCAGAGCACAATCCTCCCAGCACCCCAGCTGGTAATTAACAAAAGGTACTACTGCGGGCACAGGAGGCGGGACGAACCATCTTTATGCTTTGGTCAATTGACAGGATCAGGAGGCTGCACCAGATATTGTTATGGGTATGTTTCTAGTCTTTACCTTTGATTGTTATGCGTTGCTTAATCCGGGTGCCACCTTGTTTTTTGTGACTCCTTATGTGGCTAGTAAGTTTGGGATTATTCAAGAGTGTTTGCTTGAACCTTTTGTTTTATGCACTCCTACTTGAGAGTGTATCTTAGCTGAGAGTGTTTAAAGGGATTGTATGGTGTTTATTTCTCATAGAGGCACCTTAGCTAACTTGGTAGAATTGGAGATAGTTGACTTTAATGTGATACTTGGCATGGATTGGCTTCACACCTGTAATGATTCAGTTAATTGTAGAACCCAAATTGTTAAGTTTTAATTTCCTAATGAGCTTATTCTAGAGTTGAAAGGGAGTTCTATTGCACCTAAGGGCATGTTTATCACGTATCTTTGAGCAAGAAAGTTGATATCCAAGGGTACAATTATCACCTCGTGTGAGTTAAGTCTGACAATGTTGAATCTTCTATTGTTGAGTCAGTCCTAAGTATGAATGAGTTTCTTTAGCTATTTTTGGATGATCTACCTGGAATCCCTCCTGACAAGGAGATTGACTTCGGGATTGATGTTCTTCCCAAGACCCAATCAATTTCATTTCCACCTTATAGAATTGCCCTTGCTAAGTTGAAAGAATTGAAAGAACAATTGAAAGACTTCTTATAGAAAGGTTCCATAAGGCCGAGGTCTCTCCTTGGGCTGCTCTCGTTCTATTTGTGCATAAGAAAGATGGATCTCTCAGAATGTGCATAGCTTATCGGCAACTGAACAAGGTCACAATAAATAATAAGTGTCCTCTCCCCAGGATAGATGATCTATTTGAACAACTTCAAGGTGCTACTTACTTCTCCAAGATAGACCTTAGATCGGGTTACCATCAGTTGAAGGTGAGGGAAAGTGACATTTCAAAGACAACCTTTAGGACACGATATGGCCATTATAAGTTCTTGTTAATGTCTTCAGGTTGACAAATGCACCTGTGGCTTTCATGGATTTGATGAACAGGGTATTCATACCATATCTTGATCGTGATCATTTTTATTGATTATATTCAGGTGTATACAAAGTATGAATAGGAGCATGCTAATCATCTTAGAGTGGTTTTGGAAACACTCAAAGACAAAGAGTTTTATGCAAAATTCTCAAAGCATGAGTTTTGGCTCAAGTCCATGGCTTTCCTAGGCCATGTTGTTTCGGGAGATGGTATTCGGGTAGATACTCAGAAAATTAAAGCGGTTAAGAACTGACTTAGACCAACTTCTCCGATGAAAATAAAAAGTTTCTTGGGTTTGGCAGGCTACTATTGTAGATTTATTGAAGGCTTTACTTCTTAGAACCATAGACTAAGGTGACTCAAAAGAAGGCCAAATTTTAGTGGTCTGAGAAATGTTAAAGGAGTTGCAGGAGTTGAAGACTAGATTGACTACAGCACCAGTTTTGACTTGCCCAACGGGATGGGAGACTACGTGATATACTGTGATGTATTGAAAGTTGGACTGGGTTGTGCGCTAATGCATACAGGAAGGGGATAGCTTACACTTTTAGACAACTTAAGATCCATGACAAGAACTATCCAACTCATGATCTTGAGTTGGCAGCGATGGTATTCACACGTAAGATCTGGCTTCATTATTTGTATGGAGGGCATATGGGCGTTTTCACTAACCATAAGAGTTTGCAATACGTAGTCAGTCAGAAGGAGCTCAAACTGCGGCAGATGAGATGGTTGGAGTTACTACAGGATTATGATATAAGCATCCTCTACCATCTAAGTAAGGCTAACATTGTTGTTGATGCTCTTAGTAAGTTGTCTATAGGTAGCACTGCCTATGTGGAGGAAGGAAAGAGAGAATTGCCTAAGGAAGTTCGTAGATTAGCTCAACTAAGAGTGCAACTTGAGGAGAAAAATAATGGTGGGGTTAAAGTTGAGAATGTGTCTGCTTCGTCCTTAGTGTCAGAAGTGAAGGAAAAGATAAACCAAGACTCCGTCTTCTTCCAATTAAAATAAGTGGTTCACAAGCAGAAGGTGATGGTTTCTCCAAAGGGGGAGATTGGGTGTTGAGATACCAGGGTAGATTCTGTGTGCCTTGTGTTGATGGTGTTCGAGAGAGGATCATGGCCGAAGCTCATAGCTCTAGAAATTCTATCCATCCAGATTCCACCAATATGTACTACTACTTGAGAGAAGTCTATTGGTGGAATGGAATGAAGGACATTACTAAATCCGTCTCTAAGTGCCCCAATTCTCAACAAGTAAAGGTTGAACATAAGAGATCGTGTGGATTGTCTTAGAACTTTGAAATTCTTGAGTGGAAATGGGAAATAATTAACATGGATTTCATTACCGATTTACCAAGATTCCTAAAGCAATATGATTCGATATGGGTGATTGTGGATAGGATCACTAAATCATCCCACTTATTCGCAGTTAAGAAAACTAATATAGCTTAGGAGTATGCCCAACTATACATTCATGAGATTGAAATGACCAGAAAAAGTACCCAAAAATGTGCCTCGGAAGTGCCTGGAATCGTAATTTCCATATATCACAAAATTTGTGCATGATATTGAAAATCAAACTTTGTATTCTTATTTAGGGGGAAAAATTGAGTGGGCAATGGGTCTAACCCCAATTTTAGAGCAACCATATCAAAATCTGAAAATTGCAAAAATGCGATTTCCTGAGAGCATCCGTACCCCTGGCACGACGCGCTAAGGGCGCACTACTGTGTATTTTTGGATGCCAATTTATATCTCGGTCCAAGGTTTTTGAGTCTTGGGCTAAGCCTTCCCATGCGTGAAAATACTTATACTAAGTTATATTTTACCTTCATATCATTCAAAACATTCCCAAAGACTCTCTCAAACATTTTGACTAAAATTACTCCGAAAAATTCAAGTATCCAAATCTCTTCTAGATCTTAAGGATTCCAGTGAACCTTTAAGTCTTCATTTCCAATTTTCCTTAAGGATTCTCCAAAGCTAACATATGTGGGTTTCAACCAATGGGTCCTTTCACCTATGGTGCTCAATCTTTCTTTTTACCTAAATTGCATGATTTAAAGTTGATTTACTCATGCGTCTTAGTTATTATGAATTTAACTGCACACTATGTTGGGATTTCATGAAATTGTGATGGTTTTAGCATGTTTTGAGTTATGAATCTATGATCTATTGTGAGATTTGATGAAGAATTTTAATATACAGTGCTTGAGGGTGTTATCAAGTACCGATTGATGGTTTTACACTGAATTTTCTAGCTTGATTCCACTCTTGATTTGCATGGTTTTACACTAGTACTACACACCCACCAAGTGTTTGATTAATGTCCGGTTATGGTTTCTTGAGGAATTGAAGGTCCAATGCATGTCTTATGAGTTGAATGACTTTATGATGATGAAAGGAATGTATGTATATGATATTCTCCTATATAGTGTTGGAAATTGACCATGCCCTGCTCTGGGGTTTAAGAGCCCGGGTAACCATGTCAAAGGGTTTGTACCTTGATAACCAATCAAGGGGTTTGTACCTTAATAATCGGGTTTAGGGGTTTGTATATCAATCACCAGGAGTGGTAGGGTAAGAGTATCCACTAACCAATCAAGGGGTTTGTACCTTGATAACAGGGTTGAGGGGTTTGTACCTCAATCACAAGGGGTGATAGGGTACAACGATCCACCAACTAATCAAGGGATTTCTACCTTGATAAACTATGAGCTCATTAATGATGGTCTCTTTATATACATGCATTATAATTTATGTAAGTATCATTTACTTTAAGCATCTTCTAGGCATTCCATATTGTTATATGCTACTCATTGCCTATGCTTATGCATTTCGATAATTTTGCTTATCTCTTATTGCATTGCATCTTACTTACTTAGTATATTCAAACGTACTAACGCATACTCTATGCCTACATGATGTCACTATGTAGGAACCGGAGTCCCTTTTGATCATCCTCCTGTACGTGGCTAGTACGATTTATCTCAAGCTACTTGGTGAGTCCTCCAATCTACTAAGACTATCGTTCTTTTATGTATGTATTGACTATGAGGGTGAGCCCGGTTGCTTGTGTTGGCCCCTGCTCTTATCTATGTAGTAGAGGTGTTGTTGGACATGTTATGTATTGAGCCTTGACTCTCTTATTTGATGTTATGTTATGAAAACTCTCCTTTAGTCCCTTTGCCCTATTTCTGATTCCATTATGTTGTTTAATTCGTGACCAATGATGTGTAACAATAAGTTTAGAGGCTTGTTTGGGGTCCCTTTGGGTTTCTCATTGTCGTGTCACGTCTAGGCTCTAGGCTTGGGTTGTGACAAAATTGGTATCAGAGCATTAGGCTATTAATAGTCCTTGGCATCCAAAACACAGCGTCGATTAGAGTGTTTTTCACGATTGTCTTGTTCACCATAACTATGAGCAAGAGGATGTCAGGCGTTTTAAGAAATGTTTCCTTTCTTCATGTTCTAAGTCATGCTATAGAGTTAAAGTAAGGTTTTCCCCCCTTAACGTTTGTTCTTTGCTATGCTAGATCATCCCTAACACAAAAAGATAGAGAGCTCGCACTCCCGAGGAACAACCGACTCATAGTGAGCTTGGGGATGCTCTCACTTTACCAACACAAGTTGTGGCTAACCAAGCCAAACAAGGGGCTTAAGCCCCTCATGCTCCCACATCGGCATCTCAGGTGATAGATTTAACAAGGATGAATTCGCTAGAATTCTTTGGGTCAATGGTGGATGAGCACCCTCATGAGTTAATTAATGAGGTCTACAAGGTATTGGCTATCATGGGTGTTAGATCGGAAGAGAAAGTGGAGTTGGCAGCCCACCAACTCAAATAGGCAGCACAAATATGATATACTCAATGGAAGGAGGAGAAGGGAAATAATAATATGGTGCTTTGGGATGAATTCAAGGCAGCTTTTCTAAATCGGTTCTTCCCTCTTGAGTTTAGGGAGGCCAAGATGGTGGAGTTTATGAATTTGAAACAAGGATCTTTGAGTGCGAGGGAGTATACCCTCAAGTTCAATCAACTCTCTAAATATACTCCCCACTTGGTTGTCGACCCAAGGTCTAGAATGAACATGTTTGTGATGGGTGCATCTGATTTGGTGAGCGAGAAATGCTGGTCTGCTATATTGATTAGTGTCATGGATTTGTCCCATTTGATGGCCTATGTGGAACAAATGGAGGAGGAAAATTTGAGGAAGAGGAGGAGTAATGAGGCCAAGAGGGTCTGTTTTGAGGGAAAGTTCCAAAGTCAAAAGGGTAGTCGGTTCCATCAAGGCTAAGGTCTTCTCATGTTTCTAATAGGGGGTTTGCTAATGATCTCCCAAGGACCCAAGGTGTTGGTGGTGTGGTTACTAGTAATGTGTGTGCAAGATGTGGTAAGGCACATGGGGGCCCATGTTTGAAAGATACTAATTCATGTTATGGATGTGGGGAAGTGGGTTACAAGAAGATTGATTGTCCTCGTAACTTCAACAAGGGTAAGAAAATTCGTCCACAAGGTGCTAATACGGTTCCTTTGGGGAGAGGCGGACAACAAGATGGTGTGCCAAGGCACAATTAGTTCTATGCATTCCAAGGGAGGAAAGGTGTTAAGGAGGTCTATGATGTCTTCACCAGTATGTTAAAAGTCTTTGATTTTTATGTGTATGTGTCATGACCCAAGCCTAGGGCCTAGACGTGACCGACGAATGGGGAACCCGAAGGAACCCCAAACAAGCCTTATAGCATATCATTACACATAATTTGTCACGGAACAATTAGATGACATCTGAAGAATGGAAATAAGGGAAAAGGGGAAAAAGGGAGAACTTGTCATTACATAGAGTCAAGAGATAATATAATCAAGTTATGGCATAAGTACATAGCTTTGTCCAACAAGACCTCTACTATATAGATAATGGCGGGGGCCAAGACATAAAATCGGGAACACCCTCATAGTCATAATTAAATGATAAGGTAAAGAGAATCTTATTACATAGTGTGATAGAATAGTCCTTGTCCCCGGAATGGAGGACTCACCAAAGGCTAACTTAAACGATCTATCTAGCCACAAGAAGAATCAATAGAAGCTCTGGTCTCTACATGGTGATATCATGTAGGCATGAGTATTCATTAGTATGCTTGAATGTACTAAGTACGTTGTATACAATGCACCAATAGATAGGCATCGCAATCCTAAATGCATAACAATAGGCAATGGGCATAATATAGCAATGTGACATGTATTATCAATGCATCAGTAAAACATTCTTAAGTAAATCATGCTCATATAAGATATCATATGTAAAGAAGAGACCAAGATAGCTTTCCAACCTTGGCTGGTTGATGATGGTCACACCCCAATTATCCTAGGTGGTGAGGTATAAACCCTCACCTGGTTGATATTGGTCATGCCCCAATCATCCTAGGTAGTGAAGTATAAACTCCTAACATGGTTGATGAGTACAAACCCCCAACTCTGTTGATGATGGTCATACTACAATCATCATAGGTGGTGAAGCACTAACCCCTCACGTGGTTGATGAGTACAAATCCCCAACTTGATTGATGATGGTCACACCCCAATTATCCTAAGTGGTGAAGTACTAACCCCTCACATGGTTCATGAGTACATACCCTCACCTCCGTTGAGTATGGTCAAATGCAACACATTATATAGAATTTATCATGTACATAAGCTCATTTCATCATCATAACATCATTCATATCATATCCCATGCTTTGGGCCTTCAATTCCTCAAGAAACCATAACCGGACATCTTATCAAGCACTTGGTGGGTGTGCAATGGGTTTATAAGACCATGCAATATACGGATGAAATCATGCAAGAAAATCTATTGTAAAATGATCAATTAACACCTTTTAACACCCCCAAGACATTCACATCAAAACCCCTCATCAAAACTTAAAATATATCCAAGATATATGGCTCACATCATAGCAAAATAGTCACAACTTTACATAGTTTTAACATAGTTCATAGACATGTTTATACAAGTAAACCCATTTGTAAACTCAATTTTAAATCATGAAATTTAGGAAAAAGAAATCTTGGATATCATGGGTGAAAGGAAACCATGAAAGAAACTCACGTACCTTAGGTCTAGAGTTGCTTGGAATTGAGATTCGGAAGAATGAAGGCTTGGAAATGATCTTGGAATCCAATCTTGTTCTTGGGTTTACTTGAAATTGAAAATTGGGGATTGATAGAGGATCTTGAGAGGATTTGGGAGTGTGAATAAGATGAGAGTAGTGAAATTGGGTCATTAAGATTAGAGTTTAGGTCTCCTAGGAAGGTTAAGATAACCTAAAAAGTAAAAAAGGATCATTAGGATAATTAGCATTTACGAAAATGGCATTAGTGAACTGATGGAAAAATTGGCAAAGTGTTGTCTTACTGGAGACTTCGCTGGCCGTGTGGCACTGAGTGCCCGTGTGAAGTGCCTTAGTGAAAAAAAATGGAAGTTGGGAAACTTGGAAAAATTGAGGTCTTTTCACTTTGATGGACCACTTCACGGACCGTGTAGGGTTACACGGACTGTGTACTAGTCCATCCCGCCTAACTAGGACAAGAAAATGTTGCACGCCACCATATGTCCAAGTGCCATGGGTCGTCCCACTCTACACGGCCCATCAATAGTGCCCGTGGCACCATGCTTAGCCATATTTTCCCCAATTTCCAACAAGCTTCCTTTGCACTCCTTTTGGCCATCACCATGGTCAGTGGTGAGCCACACGGCACATATAACTGGCCGTACCACCTTTCTTAGTGCCAAAAATGGCCTTTCCCAAGACCAGGTGCCTCAATCGGCCCGTCAAAGGCCACAGTAGCCGTCAAACAGTCAGTGTGACAACACTGCAAGGGAGGGCCTAATGAAAATGATCATAACTCCTTCATTCGTGGGCCACCCAATTCCAAATCTTCTAAGAGTTATGCTAGTTTAAAGTTGACCCTTATATGAAACAACACCCAAAACTCAACTTGGAGGTAAGTCTTGAACTCGTCTTGGTACTAGGAGTCCCCCTTAATCTAGTACACCCCTAACCTAACCAAATGAGTCTTGAACATGGATATGCAATAGGATAAAGTTACAAAGTGTCACAGTATGCATAGATTGATCTGAGTGTCACTCTTTCTTTTATTATTGCCTATGTTGCCAAAAGGTTTCATGTTGAGCTCGAATTGTTGTGTGAGTCTTATAAGGTTTCTACTCTTATTGGTGCATCTATTGTTGCTAGACAGGTGTATAGAAATTCTCCCGTTTGCATTTTACGTAAGTTATTGCCTTGTGATGTTGTTGAGTTGGAAATTGTGGATTTTGAAGTCGTATTTAGGATGGATTTGTTGCATGCATACTATGCCTTTATTGATTGTAGAACCATAAGGTCAACTTCTAATTCCCAAATTATCTTCTTCTTGAGTGTAAGAGCCATGATGTGGTGGTAAAGGGTAGGTTCACCTAGTGCATTAAAGCCTGTAAGTTTATCTCTAAGGGGTGTCTCTATCATCTTGTGAGGGTTAGGGATGTGGAGTCCAAAGTTCCTTCAGTAGAGTCGGTTCTGGTTGTAAATGAGTTCCTAGATGTTTTCCCAAATGACTTCCCGATGTTCCTCCCGAAAGGAAAAAAGATTTTTGTATAGACCTCTTTCTCGATACTCGACCTATTTCTATTCCCCCTTGCAGCATGGCCCTGGCGGAGTTAAATGAGTTAAAGGAGCATTGAGGGATTTGTGTTGAAGGAGGGTTTCATTAGGCCTAGCCAATCACCTAGGGGTGCACCAGTGTTGTTTATGAAGAAGAAGGATAGGTCCCTTAGAATATAGATTGACTACCAGCAACTCAGTAGGATCACCATAAAGAATAAGTATCTTTTCAAAGGATTGATGAATTGTTTGACCAATTGCAAGGGGCTAGTAACTTCTCTAAGATTGATCTTCGGTCCGGGTATCATCAAGTGAAGGTGAGGGAGTGCGATATTCTCAAGACGGCCTTCTAGACTAGGTATGGGCATGATGAGTTTGTTGTGATGTCCTTAGGATAGACTAATGCACAAGCCATCTTCATGTATCTTATGAATATGGTCTTCAAACACTACCTTGATTCATTTGTTGTGGTCTTCATTGATGATATTTTAATGTATTCACATAGTAAGGGAGAGCATATGTGCCATTTGAGGGTAGTGCTACAAAGATTGAGGGAAGAGAAGTTGTATGCCAAGTATGAGAAATGTGATTTTTAGTTGAAGGAGGTTTCCTTTCTAGGTCATGTGCTGTCGGGGGATGGTATTCAGGTGGATCCTAAAAAGACGGATGTGATTAGAAATTGGCCTAGATCATTGACGCTGTTGGATATTCGAAGCTTCTTAGGCTTAGCGGATTAATATCGGAGGTTTGTGAATGGATTCTCTTCTACTTACTCTCCTATGACTAAGTTGACTCAAAAAAAAGCCAAATTTGTGTGGTTCGATGAGTGTGAAAAGAGTTTCCAAACATTGTAAGATAAGCTTGTGTCTGCTCCTATATTGTCACTACCGGGAGGGCTGGAGGGGTTTGTTGTGTATTGTGATGCTTTTAGAGTTTTTTTGGGTTGTTCTCTGATGCAAAATGTTAAGGTGATATCCTATTCTTCCGGACAACTCAAAGTGCATGAAAAGGATTATCCTACCCATGATCTTCAACTAGCTGCCGTGGTATTTGCATTAAAGATTTTGCGTCATTATTTTTATGGGGTGCATGTTGATGTGTTCTTCGGTCATAAGAGTTTCTAATAAGTCTTCACTCAAAAAGATCTCAACTTGAGACGAAGAAAGTGGATAGAACTTCATAAGGACTATGACATGAGTGTGCATTATAATCCAGGTTAGGCTAATGTGGTAGCCGATGATTTGAGTAGGGCGTCTATAGGTAGCCTAGCACATGTTGATGATGGTGGCAAAGGGGTAGCTAGGGAGGTCTATTGGTTTACTAGATTGGGAGTTAGGTTGGAAGAGGTGGATAATGGTGTTGTTGTGATAGCTGATGGCTCTAAGTCTTTATTGGTTGAGATGATGGAAGCTAAAAAAGATGTTGACCCCGTTTTGTTAAAATTGAAGGCATTTATAAGATGATAAGGTAGAGGTTTTCTCCTAAGGGGGAGATGGTACCCTTAGATACCAAGGTAGGTTATGTGTGCCTTGTGTCAATGGCTTGAGAGAAAAGATTCTTCATGAGGCCCACAATTCTTCTTATTCTATTCACCTCGGTTCTACAAAAATGTATAGAGATTTGAGAGATGTGTATTGGTGGGGAGGCATGAAGAGGGACATTGCCAAATTTGTTTCTGGTTGTCATAGTTGTCAACAAGTCAAAAACAAGTACCAAAGGTCGAATGGCCTAGCACAAGACATAGAGATTCCTACTTGGTAGTGGGAGGAGATTAATATGGATTTTGTGGTTGGGTTGCCCAAGATAAGAATTGGTTTTGATTCTATTTGGGTTGTGGTTGATAGGATTAGAAATAGGATCACTTTCTACATGTTAAAACCACATATGGGGTGGAATATTATCCTAGGTTGTACATTCATGACTTGGTGAGATTGCATGGGATGCCTTTGTCCATCATATCATATCGTGGTGCTTAATTTACTTCACATTTTTAGAAGTTCTTTCAAAGTGGTTTTGGTAAAATAATTAAACTTAGTACGACCTTTCACCCTCAAACGGATGTCCTAGTCGAAAGAACTATCCAAACACTTGAGGATATTCTTAGGGCTTGTGTATTGGAGCTTAAGGGTTGTTGAGATGATCATCTTGCATTGATTGAGTTCTCCTATAACAATAGTTATCATTCTAGCATCGGTAAGGCTCCTTTTGAAGCTTTCTATGGCAGACGTTGTAGATTACCAGTTGGGTGGTTTAAGGTTTGAGAGGTGGCATTTTTGGGACCAAATTTTGTTATGGAGTCTCTTGAGAAGGTTACGATGATTAAAGAAAGGTTGCTGATAGCCCAAAGTCGTCAAAAATCCTATGCTGATGTGAGAAGGAGAGACCTTGAATTTAAAATTGTAGATTGGGTCTATTTGAAGGTTTCACCCATGAAAGGTGTGGTTCATTTTGGTAAGAAGGGCAAGTTGAGTCCAAGATATGTGGGCCCTTATAGGGTAATGAGGAGGATTAGTAAGGTTTCTTCTGAGTTGGAGTTGCCTAGGGAAATGAAATTGGTTCATCTGGTGTTTCGTATGTCTATGTTGAGGAAGTGTGTGGGTGATCCGAGTGTTATTGTTCTGTTGGATGTTGTGGGTGTAGTTGAAGACAACTTGACTTATTAGGAGGTTCAAGTAGAGATCTTGGATAGGCAAGTGAAGAGGTTAAGAAACAAGGACGTTGCTTCTGTTAAAGTCCTTTGGAGGAGTCAACAACTCGAAAGTGTTGCATGGGAGGCTAAAGCGAATGGTAATGATTCTAAGTCCCCTATGTGATTTCTTGTCTCATGTTTCAACCCCTATGTCATTTGCATGCATTCACATTTATATTGACAAAGTTCATGATGATTTTACACATATGTTTGGGATTTTTGAGATGATGTTTAATTGCATTATAGCATCCTTATGTGGACTGAAGCTATCTTGTTTGTGTCTATCATCTACGTTTCTTTGACATTTGGGGACAAATGTTCCCAAGGGGAAGATATTGAAATGACCCTAATAAGTGCCCGAAAATGTGCCTTGGAAGTGTCCGGAATCGTAATTTCCATATATCTCAAAATTCGTACATGATATCGAATATCCGACTTCATATTCTTATTTAGGGGGAAAAATTGAGTGGGCAATGGGTCTAACACCCATTTTAGAACAACCGAATCAAAATCCAAAAATCACAAAAATGCAATTTCCAGAGAGCATCCACGACCCTGGCGGAACGCACCAAGGACGCGCTACTGTGTATTTTTGGCTGCTAGTTTCTATCTCGGTCCAAGGCTTTTGGGTCTTGGGCCTAAGTCTTCCCATGCGTGAAAATACCTCTACTTAGCCATATTTTACCTTCATATTATTCAAAACATTTCCAAATACTCTCTCAAACACTTAGACTAATATTCCTTCGAAAATTCAAGTGTGCAAATCCCTTTCAAATCTTAAGGATTCTACTTAAGCTTCAAATTTCCATTTCCAATCTTCGTCAAGGCTTCTCCAAAGTGAAGTTATGTGGGTTTCAACAAATGGGTCCTTTCACCCAAGGTGCTCAAGCTTCCTCTTTACCTAAATTGCATGATTTAAAGTTGATTTACTCATGGGTCTTGCTTATTATGAATTTCACTGTACACTATATTGGGGTTTCATGAAATTGTAATGGCTTTAGCATGTTTTGAGCTATGAATCTATGATCTATTGGGAGATTTGATGAAGGGTTTTGATGTATAGAGTTTGAGGTTGTTACCAAGTATCTATTGATGGTTTTAGATTGAATTTTCTAGAATGGTTCCACTCTTGATTGGCATGGTTTTACACCAGCACTACACACCCGCCAAGTGTTTGACAAAATGTCTGGTTATGGTTTTTTGAGGAATTAAAGGTCCAATGCATTTCGTATGAGTTGAATGACTTTATGATGATGAAAGGAATGTATGTATATGATATTCTCCTATATAGTGTTAGAAATTGACCACGCGCTACTTGGGGGGTTAAGAGCCCAGTAACCATGTCGAGGGGTTTGTACCTTGATAAATAATCAAGGGGTTTGTACCTTGATAATTGGGTTGAGGGGTTTGTATCTCAATCACCAGGAGTGGTAGGGTGCGAGTATCCACTAATTAATCAAGGGGTTTGTAACTTGATAATCGGGTTGAGGGGTTTGTACCTCTATCGCCTGGGGTGGTAGGGTGTGATGATCCACTAACCAATCAAGGGGTTTGTATCTTGATAAACTATGAACTCGTTAATGATGGTCTCTTATTACACATGTATTATGTTTTATGTAAGCATGATTTACTTTAAGCATCTTCCATGCATGTCATATTGTTATATACTACTCATTGCTATGCTTATGTATCTCGATTATGTTGCTTATCTCCTGTTGAGTTGCATCCTACATACTTAGTACACTCAAAGGTACTAACGCATACTCTATGCCTACATGATGTCACCATGTAGCAACTGAAGTCCCTCTTAATCATCCTCCCCCACGTAACTAGTACGATCCATCACAAGCTTGTTGGTGATTCCTCCATTCCGAGGACAATATCTATGATCTCATGCTATGTACTAAGACTACCTTTGTTTTATGTATGTATTGGCTAATGAGGGTTAGCCCGATTGCTTTTCCTCGTCCCCGCTCTTATCTATGTAGTATAGGTGTTGTTGGACATGTTATGTATTAAGCCTTGACTCTTTTGTTTGATGTTTATGTTATGAAAGCTCTTCTTTTGTCCCTTTGCCCTATTTCTAATTCCACTATGTTGTTTAATTTCTTCCACAACCAATGATATGTAATGATAAGTTAAGATTCTTGTTTGGGCCCCTTCGGGTTCCCCATTTGCCGTGTCACATCTAGGCCCGAGGATTGGGTTGCGACAGAGATTGTGAGGTTACATGGGTTTCCCTTGTCCATTAACTCAGACAGATGAGCTCAATTCACCTCCCAGTTTTAGAGATCTTTTCAGAAGGGATTGGATACAAAAGTAAATCTGAGCATAAATTTTCACCCTTAGATAGATGGACAGGCAGAGCGCATCATTCAGACTTTGAAGAATATGTTGAGAGCTTACGTCTTTGACTTCAAGGTTAATTGGGATGATTTTTTTCGATTGATTGAATTTGCGTACAATAATAGCTACCTTGCTAGCATTCAGATGGCCCCTTATGAAGCATTGTACGGGAGGAGATGTGGATCACTGATTGGCTGTTTTGGGGTTGGTGAAGCTGAATTGAGTGGACTTGATCTTGTCTACCAGTCCATGGAGAAGGTAAAGGTCATCAAAGAAATATTGAAGACAATGCAGAGTCTCCAGAAGTCTTATATAGATGTGAGGAGAAGAGAGTTGGAGTTTGAGGTGGATGATTAGGTGTACTTGAAGGTGTCACCCATGAAGGGTTTCATGAGGTTTGGCAAGAAAGGGAAGTTGAGTCGACGCTATACCAGACCATATCAGATTGTGAAGAAGATTAGGAAGGTCGGTTATGAGTTAGACCGACCTTCCGAGTTAGATGGAGTTCATCTAGTGTTTCATGTTTCAATGCTGAAGAAGTATTTTGGAGATCCTGCTTTGCCTATTCCTATTGAGAGTAAGGGAGTGAAGGATAGCCTATCCTACGAACAAATTCCAGTCCAAATCCTTGATCCAAAAGTTTGTAAGATGAGGAACAAAGAGATAGCCTCCATCAAAGTTCTATGGAGAAATAAATTTGTTGAGGAGGCTACATGGGAAGCTGAGGATGCGATGAAACTCAAATACCCACACCTATTCATGCTGAATGAAGATGATGTTGAGGGTAATGTCTCATCCTTAACGCTATTAAAAGTACCATTCTCCAATGTGATGCATTGATTCTAATTCTTGGGTCTAAGACAGAAAGAGGGAAAGTGATAGATACTTAAGAGTTCGAGAGTTCGAGAGTGACGAGCGAGATGATTTTTGCATTACTTGTGCCTTTACTCGATCTTTACACATCATTCGGGGACGAATGATCCCAAGGGGGAGATGATGTAACATCCCATAAAATTTATAAAAAAATATCCCTAGAACGTAATCATGCGCATAATGCGCCTTCCGATGATCTGATGGGAAATCCGAGACCGAATTTGTGATTACAGCAAAAAATCAAGTGAGAGAATGGCCTCGAGCAATCGGGTCAAAAAATAATTTTTGCTTTATTGACTGAAAAAGTGTCGATCCTTTCCCCTGGAGCGACGCAGAGGGGACACAGACTAACACTTTTTTATTTGTTTTCGATGGGAATTTGAAAGTTCTGAAAATTCACAAAATGCACTGGTTCGCGCCCTTGGCGCATTGCGGACTAGTGTACAAGTTTTGGAAACTTTTCTTTTAAATTTAGGAACTGTATTATGGGTATTCCCAACCTATTATAATACCCCAAAACATATTTTTAGATTCTTTATTTCTCACGAAGGGTTCAAAAACCCATTATTTATCTAAGTCTACAAACGGAAGTTTTTAGAGAAGAAGAAGAAGAGTTGAGGGTGTCAAAGTTCGGGTCCAAGTTCTTGAAGAATAGATGGTAATTCTTCATCCCAAATATATAAAGGCTACCTAGAACATTGAATTGTTCTCCCATGTACCCCTTGAAAGATTTAGGTTGAGTAGTGAATATTATGGGTCTAGTCTGTGATATCTTGAATGTAATCTTGAAAACTATCCTAAATTTTTACATAATTTCTTAAATTGATGATCATCATACTTTGAATTAACTATTTACATGTTTTATTGCATAAGTGTGTATCAACCCAACATGGTTTCCTTGTTAAAGACTTCAATAATAAACTTAGGGGTAATGTCTAAAGCTTTGACTATCTTAGTGTATTGATTTCTATGGTTTGGGTCCTAAGAGGAGTATATTGATGGATGAAGTTGTTGTAATTAGTGTCCTCAGAGTTTAAACGAGATTGAGATAGAGTTTGAAAGGATGATTTCTTTTCCTTGAGTTGATAGAAGGACAGACGAGATGAGGTCCTTATCTGAGGGAGATTGGTTATATAACCATCCTGATGTTGATAGACATACGAGCATATTGAGTCTTGCGAGGATAATTAGCAATGAAATGGGTAAGAGTGAGTACCACTCGCATCCATTAACTATGTGGCCCCCGTAGGAAACGATTGGATCGTGAAAGTGGTTGTTTCCTTTGTCGTGCAGAGGACTTGATACACTTTTGGTTCCACTAATAGACTCATCCTTTACCCTCGACAAGGTACTGGATGGATATGGCAATGACATCTCCTCATTGTTTCATTACCAGCTCATAAGTGATGGTTATTTGTTAAAGAAACTCCTAGATAGGTTCCCTGTTGATAGTACTTTGAGTTTGATGTGGTATTATAAGTATTGATTGATGGTGATATGATAGATTCTTATTCCTTACTCCGAGTTGAGATTGAGTGACCGATAAGTTGATGTCAAACTATATTTTTCTTGCCTATATTGTTTACTTTAGCCCGTTTTACATACAGTACATTCCACGTACTAACACCACTTTGGCGCTGCATCATTTTATGATACAGATTCTGTACATAGAGAATTCCAGCAGGAAAATCGTTGAGGTTCACAGATTCTTAGATGGAAACTTGGTGAGTCCTCCTCGCATTTGGAGGATGCCCGTGTTTTCCCTTTTTATTTGTTTTGAGTTATTTTATTGGGCTATGGTAGCCATGACCTGTCATGGTACCTTCTTAGATACTAGCTATAGAGGCTTCATAGACATGGACGTATGATGGCTGATGTTGGGGTTTTTTTCTCCTTTTCCCTTCTTTATCCTAAGATTGTTTCTTTTGTTCTTAGTCATTTTTTAGTGATTATGATAGTCTTGTAGCCACCGATTGTCAGATTACTCTTTGTTATGTTCCACTAAATTGCTGAATGAACTAATGCAATGGGACTAGGTGGTTCGCTTGGGGGCTAGTAATAGTCCCCGAGTGCCAGTTATGCCTAGGGTACCCTTTTGGGGCATGACAATTATGAACCTTGATTGAGGCAAAAAGCCTAAGTTGAGGGTGGCTACTAAAAGTGGCCTTGGTTTGGAGAATGGATATTGTATGCTTCAATACAGGCTAAAAGTCTATGTTGAAGGTAGCCGTTGTAGGTGTAAAAGCACAAAAATAAGGTGGTGAGTTGGGCATGAGGAGAAAAAGAAGAAAATCATGTACAAGATTTAAGCAAAAGAAAATTATGTCTTAGATTGAGATTAAAAGCAAAATGAGGTGTAAAAATGAGGAAAAGCTAAAAAATGAGAAGAAAAATACCCCGAAAAGCTTGAACGTGTAAAAAGGAAGGATAATGTGAAAATATTAGAGTTTGTAAGGTGAAAGTCGTGAAAAAGAGGTTGTTCAAGGATGACTTTTAGTCACTATTTTTCCAAAATGTCAAACCAAATCCCCCTGAGCCTACGTTACAAGACTAGAAAGTCCTAAAGTGATCTTACTCCAGTTGGTTGAAAATTTGAGTCATGATTATATTGGCAAGCCTATGATATTAGTCATTATGCATGAACATATTTTATGAGAGTGAGTGTGTTTGCATAGTCCTAAAGGTAAATTGAAAATCATCATTGACTGTCAAAAATTTTATTTCTTACTGTGAAGGCACTTGCATTGCATTAGCATATGACTTGTTTAGTAATTGTGGACTGTCGATATTCCCTTGCTTGTCATAGTTGTGTTGTCAAATGCACCTGTGTGTTTTGGTTTTCTTAATAGCTATCTGATCTTGTTTTGAAAATTGGTATAGGTATCTGAATTTGAATTGCATGTGATATATGCCATTGGATTAAGGTCTGTGTGTTGCTGTATCATCTATATAGATTGAGCTGTCGCTTGAGTACAAAAAATAATTTTAAGTTGAGGGTGTTGATATGTTGTAAAAATACAACATTTGGTGCTTAAGACTTTGGATTTTGTGTGTTCTCAATGCGACATTTATGGTTTTTATGTATTTTTATGTTATCGTAAAGAAAGCAGATTGGCATGACTTTAGAACAAATTGCAGACTTTTGTGGTTTTTGAAGGTTTATGGGACCCTTTATGAGTCTTAGAGCAGGTTTCGTGAAGATTCTCAATGAAGTTTGAGATCTGAAATTCAACCAGATGAGACCTCTTTACGAGTCGTATAGAGTGGTTTCGTGAAGAATTTCAGTGAAGAACCAGTTAATGCAGATGAAGCTTATGAGAGCACAATACGAGTCATAAATCAGTCTATGACTCATAAAGTAGATCTGTAGCAGTGAAGTCCATGATCTCAAGAGCTGAATACGAGACCCTGATTAAGACTCGTAAATCAGGTCACTAGTCATAAAGGCTTGTCGTATAAAGTCCCCAACCAATTTTTGTAATTTTTAGGACTTGTTTGTAAATACTATAAATAGTAATTTTTAGGTCATTGTTCAAGAGAAGAGAGTAGAGAACGTCACTAGACAGTACTTTTAGGGTTTTGTACTTAGAAACTCTAATGTTGAAGGAGAATACATTTGTACATTCATTGTACCTTTAAATCTTGTGATTCTCAATATATTTTGAATATTCTTGTTCTTAAACTCAATTTGGTAAGTGATTGATTATGTTTTCTCAATTAATGATTTCTTCATCTACCCATAACATGAGTAGCTAAATCCACAACTTGGGGTTGTAGGAACCATGAAGATATAATCAAATAAACCCAGGTTTTGCGTTTCTTGGAATGGGTATTTACATATTAATCAATTCTTTTCGTTTTGCATGTATTCTAGTGGTGGCCAATACTAAAACTTCCCTAGTGTAACCTTTTCAATCAGGTGGTAATGAATAGGAAAAGAGATAGTTTAACAGGACTCAATGATGTGTTCTCGTCTAATCAACCGAACTAGACCAAGGAGAGGTTGAATGGGACTACAGGTCATTGTTAGTATTGCACACTATGGATATGGGCCATGTCACATAGTGAAATTCGCCAATCACCTTTTACCAAAAGGGCTTGGTGAACTTAAAGTACCATCCTACATGCTATGCTTTAATGGAGAATAGGGTTATCCGGGGATATTGAGTTGGTGAATCATGGGGAACACAATTCCCAAGTTACTCTCTGTTATTGATTGTCTCTTGTTTTAGTTAGTTTAGTTTAATTTCTTGTTGAATATTGCGAACCCACCCCCCTTGGGGAATTAAGTTGTTAATTACTTGAATTGCGTACTGGTGAATTCGTTGTGAGTCTTCGTATTCTCTGTGGGATTCAACCCTAACCTTTGCTAGATTTTATATTTGACAATGACCGCTTTATCCTCCAAAAGAAAGGTCTAACTTGGGCGTGATCAATGTATGATGCTTAGGGGCGAGGACCTCATTGATTACTTGTGCATCTACAAACCTATAGACACTCTAATTGAGTGTTGGTGTACCCTCTAGGCTTATAGGGCCTCAAGGGCATACAGGCGTAGATACTAGGGCCTTATAGCCATGTACAACTTGACCCCTTGATCCTGTTATATTGAAGTTGGGCCTTATTGTGATTCTTTCAATTATATTGTGTGCTAGTGTACGTTTTGGTCTCATGGTGGCCCAATTGGCAAACATGCGCAAACATTTGGGCCTTGCACCCACGTACAATACTATGTCTCAGTTTGATGAATGTTATGGTATGGGCCTACTCGGATTTCATCAGTCGGTATCATTGCACACCATGTGCGTTGGTAGTTAGGGTTCAGCGATTCTTTAGATATGCTTACTTTGTGATCTGAAGTTTGATTTGTGAGAATTACTTCAGTTCTCTATATTTTAGCCTTCCATATTTATAATATTTCCCTCAGTCAGCTGATGATGCCTACTAGGTCCTGTTATCGATACTCACTCCTACCTTTCCGCATCTTCCCATGGTGTAGGTCAAGGAACTAGCTGGGTCGCTGATTCTAGGGGGTTTGTGAGCGTGTAGGAGGAACTTGGTGAGCAATGGCAACTCTAACTGCTTCGCGGTCTCCTCCCTTTTGATGGTCATCTTTTGTATTGAGACATGGGCCTTGTATAATATGGTGGTCGATATTTGTAGGAGCATGTGTGTGTGTGTGTATGTATGTATGTATGCATATATATGTATGTATGTATATATATGTATGTATGTATGCATATATATGTATGTATGTATATATATGTATGTATGTATGTATATATATATATATACACACTTGGTATCAGAGCCATGGAAGATCTACTCGAATTATAAAGGTTGTTATTTAACACTTAAATTTCTGATAATGTCTTGGTTGAATAAACCAAAATTCATTAAAAATATGATTAAAGAACAAGTTGATTTTCCTGTTCAACAAGATTTCTTGAATACTTGGGTAATTCCCAAAGTTAATATTGAGACTATATATAAATTAGGAACTTTTGAAAGATTTTCTGGAAAACTACTATGAAAACTACAGAATTGAGTTTTATAATGGATAAAGATAGTGAAGTTTTTAACTTATTATCTCAGAGTGATATAGATTGCTACAAAGCTAAAGAGTTTAATTACTTGCATATTGGATTAGTACAAGTTGCATTTAAACCATTAACATTAAAAGGTTTACCGGAAAGTTTTGTTGCTGCTTTACGAGATGGAAGAAATTTAAATTGGAAAAATTCTTTAATAGGGTCAATACAATCGACTTTAGCTTATGCTACGATATATTTTAATGCTTACCCTAATTTGACTATTGCTTTAACCGATGTAAATTTTTTACAATCTTTAGTTTTGAATATTAAAATTAATGGACATAATTATTTACCTGGAATGGAAGTTATGAGTATTTGTACTAGAATTGTTTATAGACCTCTTTATACTTTATCTCGTAGATGTTGAATTTCAGAACAAAATAATGAGACTATTTTGTTTGAAAATAAATTTTCTAAATCTAAAATTATTACTAGAAGATTAATTAAATGGGAAGAAATTAATTTCCCTATTGAATGGATTTCAGAAGAAGCAGCAGTATCTCAAGACATTACTAGTGAAGAAATTTCTGAAATAACCCAGAGTAAAGATGGTAAGGTAACCTTAAGATTTAAAATCGGGGATATTCCTAGACTTACAGATTCATCTTCCAGATCAACTAGATCTGTATCATCTTATATTTCACCAGTAGATTATATTGTGGATATTCCCTCAAGAGCATCTACTTCTCAGATTAGAGAAACAAATTTTGATGAAATTGTTATAGATAAAAATAATATTACTAAGGGAGAAGATCGTTTTAGTGATCCTACAGATTCCAAAATGAATTTTCCAACAGGTTTACATGGATAGTGAAAAAATTGATTTTAGTCCAGGTTCCCTGGCAACAAAAAAGATTTCTTTAGAATTTTATTGTCCGGAATGGAAGGATTTTAGAGATTGGTTTTTCTCTGTTTTTAATAAAGATGAACGAGATTATTTTTCTAAAAATTTTTCTAAAGATCTAGAAAAAGACAATATCTTATTACCATTTGTCTCATGGTTCATGATTAAATACGTAGGTTATTTATTGATTATAGAACATGAATATCATTTAACTTCAGGAGATTTGATGGTTTCTTCTTTACCATCGACTCAATCTTTTGATATTAATAAAGATGGTAAAACTATAAATTTTAGTGCTTTTTCAAGATTATTTGAAAATAAAGGAGTTATAGTAAATTGTGAGCATGTAAATTTGATTCTTAAACAGCAGAATTATGCTAATTATTATTTAAATGTATTAGGAGAA
>JAPFFP010000070.1:13186172-13201481 GCA_026153255.1 Solanum medicagineum
TATGAAAATTCTCAGTTTGAGTTTATTTATTTTAAAAGCTTCTGCACATTATATTTATTATTGTCCCTTTTAAATTAAGGCTGACTTGCTTTGGTGGGATTGAGCGAGTGCCATCACGCCAATTTTCGGGTCGTGACAATTGACTACTTGCTTGAGAAGCTTGTAAGCCAACAAAAAATAATTTGTGAGCTTTTTAATTTAATCTTTCCAAGGCATTTGTCTATCGACGTGTCTGCTTCAATTATTTCATAATATTTCTTTAGCTGCTTCAATTACAATTTCACAATAATTTTTAAAATATAGATTAAAAAAAGTCTATTGATGTCACATAAATCGAGATTAAAAATAATTTATATTGACTACTTGCTTGAGCAGCTTCGAGTGAGCCAACAAAAATAATTGATGGACTTTTTAATTTAATCTATCCAAGGTAGCTGTGTATTGACATGTCTGCTTCAATTATTTCATAATATTTCTTTAGTTGCTTTAATTATAATTTTACAATTATTTTTAAAATATAGATAAAATATCTAGCGATGTCACATAAATCGAGGCTAAAAAATAACTTATATTGGCTGCTTGCTTGAGCAACTTTTAATGAGCCAAGAAAAAATAATTTGTGGACTTATTAATTTAATCTTTTCAAGGCAGCTGCATATTGACGTATCTGCTTCAACGACTTCATAAAAAAATTTTAGCTGCTTCAATTATAATTTTATATTATCTTCTAAAATATATATAAAAAAACTATCGAGATTACATAACTCAAGATAAAAAATAATTTATATTAAACCCATACTAGTACAGATTTTAGACACTAGTATATATATGGAGAGAGTTTTCACACTCAATTGTTTCGGAGGAGATTTCTAATCTTCATCTCCAACAAAAATATTACTAACCAATGGCTTAAGAAAGTTAATTGCAATTCTCACTTGGTCTGTCCTAGTTTTGAAATCACTTGAAATAATTGGTAAAGTTATCTTGTGATTAAAAGATCACGAATTCAAACTTTGAAAATAGCTTTTACCAAATACTCTTGCCTAGATTTAGTAGCAATATCCGATTCTACTTGCCACAACCAGTAAAAATGAACTCACTGATTTATGTGGAATCCTAGTGTACTATGTTGATACAAATGATATGAGATTTCCTCATCCATCATATATCCCAAACAACAATAAATTCGAACAGAACCTTTAAAAAAAAATTACTACTCCTAACTAAAGGGTGTACATGGAGCGGGTTGATTTGAATTTTTTAAATATCAAACCAAATCATTTATGTCGAATTTTTTAATATATAAACCAAACCAAATCAATAAATTCGGATTTTTCAACCTCAGATTTTTTCGAGTTGGTGCGGATTGGTGCGGTTTGCGAATTTTTCTGGTTTTTCTTTAATAGTTTGGTAACCAACCTTTTCTTACAAAATTACGTGTAGAAAGATAATTCTCCTTTCCTAGCCATAGAAGAAGTTGATTAATATGAATAATGAAATTGCTTTTACATGCTAACTTGCTTTTCAATTTCTTAGAAACTACTAATTAGTAAAAATAATATTCAACAAAAGTATTAAACTACTAATCATCCAGTATATACAGCCCAAAACAAATAATAAAACTAGAAGTTGGATACCAAAAAGATCAAACTCTTCAATGATATCAATTTGAACAAGTTGACTAATTGATCTTCAAAGCTGAATCTGTATATTCTAAAAAAAAAAAAACAAATTGAGTACTAAATAAAATTAAAAAATAAAATCATACTTAATTAAAAATTGAATTTATAAAATTACCTTTTTCAATTTGCTCAATTTTCCCGACTTCCTCCAACATGTCTTCAAATTTGCATTCTTTTGTCAGCCTTTTAGCAGGGAGAGTGGCGCAGCGTAGGGAGTAGGGACCAACCATCGTGGGAGTGCGGCGTCGCCTGGTTTTAGGGATTTGGTTTTGGAGAAAAATCATATGAATTTTTAAAAGATATGGATTGAAGGAGAAGATATGGATTTTTATAATGGTTTGGCCTCGGGTTGGTTTTTTAAAATCAAAATCAAACCAACTCAAATATAGTAGGTTTTTTTCGTCAATACCAAGCCAAAATGAACTAACCCACTAAGCGAATTTTTTTTGCGGGTTG
Organism: Solanum medicagineum; assembly: GCA_026153255.1. Taxonomy (NCBI): domain Eukaryota; kingdom Viridiplantae; phylum Streptophyta; class Magnoliopsida; order Solanales; family Solanaceae; genus Solanum; species Solanum medicagineum. The sequence goes on from JAPFFP010000070.1 coordinate 13,188,311, forward strand.
ACTCGATTTATTGATTTGGTGCGGTTTACGGTTTGATTCTATACACCCCTACTCCTAACATCACGTCCCAATCAGAATATAGCAATTTACGATCTACGCCAGATAAATGAATTTATTACACGAAGCATACCATGTAGTAGTAGAAGAAAGAAAACCCATTAATGCTTTGCAATATCTCCAGTATGCTGTCTCTAAAGTCTAAACCAACTATAGAATCAATCTAATACAATGGACTTCTGTTGGTGCATAGTAAGATTAGGAAAACACAATAATTTTGTGATGCACCAGCTATACGCTTTATTTACAATCCAAAAAAGAAATCACGACAATCAAACAGTTGCATTCACATGTATTTATTGATTTGAATAGATTCTCAATTCCAGAACAAATTCACAAGGTATTTATGTCAACCATCAAGAGCACAGAGTGATTTCATTTCCAATTGCATCAAGGAGGCCCTGGCTTTCTTACATATATTCACTATAAGGATTCTTTAAGAATACTAAAGGTTCATGCTGCTATTGGCTAACTAAAAGAATACACACAACAAAGATACAGAATATCATCAATCAGCAATTAGGCGGTCTCTTTTTATTTTTAGAGTAACTGTGTCAAACAATGATCACCCTGATCATGATGGCTGCTTTTAGTCTCCCCACTTTCTACACGGATCTGCATTCAAGAGATAAAAACTTAAAAAATGTCATCGGTATTATCTTCAACATTTGAGTTCCAACAAAACCAGGGAAAAGAACTGTAGAATAGGTACCCCTACCACTACCTTTTTAAACAGGTTATTGTCATATTTGATTAAAGCTTTACTAACCTTATGGAGGATAAGGAAAAGATTAGAATAGATTGGTTGTCGCATAGTAAAATAATGATAAGCATCTTTATTGTCATCATGCATAGTAGTTTAGGGATATTACAAAATCTGCAGTATGTTCTGAGAGTTCATTTGTTCTTGTGACTTGGTTGAAGCTCTTGTAACATTTGATGCACGTCTTACTTCTTTATCAAACGATTCAAATCCAAAGTAGTTCACTAGGTTCCACACAGGAATGTGTTTTACAGTCGTATGTCTGGTTCACTAGGTTCTACCACTGCAGGGCTCAATCATGGTCAAAAGAAGAGTTTGATCCTGGTCCATAAAGTTACAAACAAGGAAACACTAATTATCACAATTCTCGGAAATGTCCCGTTACTATATCCTGTTTTCCTCGTCAAAACAAGACATAAATGTCTTATGACAATACATGCTCTTGCTAACCTAATACCTAAAGTGAATTTGATTACATAGTCATCAATAATTAATTGTCTGGTTAAACAAAATGATACTGAAGCAGGCATCTCAATCAACAACAAGTATGAGTAGATGGGCTTTCATTCTTTCATGTCACAGGAAAATTTGGAAAAACAGCTTAATTTACCAGTAAAAGATCCTCATCAGTTCCGAAGGATTTGCGCGCCTTTTCTAAACACTTTGAGGTGACCCTTCCATATTTCCTGCATAAGATTTCCAAACTTAATGCAAATATAAACTAACTGGTTTCTCAAACAACCTGAAGCAGAATCATAGAAGTCCAAAATAGAAGTTGGTTTCTTTGAAGAAGGAATCTTTTTCATTTCATTATATATAAATTTTGCTACTCTTCTTTTATGATGGTAACCTTTAATTATTACAAAAAACCATAAGGTGCTGATTAAGAGAACAAAGTACATACTTCAATGGCAAATCAGAGTATTTAAATCCCCTTGATCTAACAAAAACTCATATGCAAACTTCGAGTATGGATTCACTGTCATTAACAGAACATTCTTTACTCCAAAAAAGAAAAAGCAATATATGGCTCTGTTTAACTCTCTGTGTGGAGATATTTGTATTCTCAAAGCAACCAGCGTTTCTTTCGTTTCAACCTATCCACCAAATGCAAGCTGGGATGAGTTGCCACCACTTTATAGCATCAATTAATCCATTCCAACATCTCAAGATGTTTACTGTCTCAGACTAATTCATTTCAGTCATACACAAGAACATGTGCCATGGTTGAGCTGTGATAACACAATGTAGAAACAAATGAGAATTGTCTTACACCTTCTATTTCACATAGGTGACATATGGAACTTAGTTAACCCCTCCTCTGTAATGTCTCCTGAGTTAGACATGCTTCTCTGTCCATTAACCACCCAAAGCATTGAACCTTAGAGGGGGTATTTACTTTCGAAATCTGCTTCCATGGCCATCCCTTGACCTCATGGTAAGTACCCACCAAACTACTATAAGCTAATTTTACTTGGAAGATTTTGGAGCTTGAGCCTTTCCATACCATAAAATACTCACAATCTGTTTAACCTTGAACCTGCTCAAGTTGATCTAGGAGTCCAGTAACTCTATTCACTTCCCAATCATTTCACCATCTTCTGAGGTTTAGATTCCAGTTTGGCGTTTATTTTGTCTCTTCCATTGTGGCTCGAAGATTTGTTGCTAGCAGATATAGGTCAGGATATTAGTCTTTTAGAGGGCTGCTTCCTATGCAATTCTCATATTCCAAAAGGCAGCCCTCCTACCATTTCTTAGCTGAATTCTGTGTTGCTGAAAAAAAAAGGCCAAAGTGTAGAGATTGACCACCAATAGCTTACACCATACGAAGATTTCACCACCTTTGTGCATCACTGTGAGACTTTTTCATACTTAAAATTAATTGCCTTCATAAAGCCTGGTGCTAATTATTACATCTCCACAGCCACTTAAGTAAGACTTCTGTCGTGTTGCCTCAAATTTCTGATGGCTAAACCCCCATGCGCTTTGCTTGAGATGACTTTCTTGCAGTTTACCAAGTGAATAGCTTCTTGTTTCCTTTCCAATTGAAATTCCTTCTAAGAGTGTCCAACCTTGTTTCACCTTGACTGGTATAGGGAAAAGGGAAATCACATAAGTTTGAAGAGAATCCAACACACTATTTACTAGGACAACTCTGCCCCCAAACGAAATATATTGTGTCTTCCACATGGACAGTCTCTCAACACATCTATCAATCACACCATCTCATATCTCCAGTGCTTTGTTTTAGGCCCCTAGTCCTAGGCCAAGAGAGGTAACTGGTAGACTACCAACTTCACATGCCAATGACCAGCCAACTTATGAATCTAAGGTATCATATTGATAGGAAAGATCAGACTTTTCCTCCAATCGACATGTAGCCTGCGACTGCTTCAAAGACAGTAAGAATCAGTCTAATATGCCTCAGTTGATCAACTTCAGCATCACACAAAATCAGAGAATCATTTGCATATAGAAGATGAGAAATATCCATCCAAATCCAGCTTTCTTGGATACCATAAAACCCCAAATCCATCCATTTGCCTTAGCTTTCTGAATCATGTAATTAAGTGAAACAAATTTTCTACTCACTTTCCTACTACAACACCAAATTAAGAATAAATTTCTTGAGCGGGTCAATCAAATTGCAAAAACAAGGAAAATAATAAGTTTGAAGTCTAGATTATGAAAAAGAGTTCCAAGCACACTAACAAAAGACTCCATCATTCTTCAGGCATCATACATCTTCTAGAACAGATATAGAGAAGATACAGGGTATCTGTTCAATAGAACCATGTAACATGTTTGTGTTCCCTCAGGAATGACTTAGACAAACCCACTCGACTTAAAAGTATAGTGTGTAGGATGAAACATTGAAGAAATGCCAAATTAACTCTCCTGCTACAGCCTACCATCCTAACATTTTGAAAGGGCTAGGACTTGGAGAAATTCCACATCCTCACCCTGTAGCCCCATCAAGGATGATGAACTCATTCTAAATGACTGCTTGATGCAGAACTGGCCACGTGAGTTAAACCTTTTATTTTTCCTACAACTCTTTAGTACATGTCTTAGTAACTAAAATCAGTACACACTATAATGTTCCTCTAGATACACCTAAAAAGCTTCCAGACTTGTGACATCTCCATGTAAATGGATATATACATAGCTCAGGGGACGCATGTTGCTGGGTAATCAGATCATGGCTGGCATATAGGAGACAATTTTTAATTGTGACCTCTTCAGAAGATCTTCCCTTTGAAAATAGATATTTCTATGGTGGACCCTTCCCCATCCAAGTTAACACATCGTATATCACTATCCTGTCTATCAGGTGATTTTGAACTTTGCGCTGCATCACTCCATATTCCTTGGGATGTCCTATAAAATGCCAAATGAACCTCATTTCAACACCCCATCACAAACTCGATAACCTCCACGAAAATCAAACCTTTAGAGGAAAAACGAACAGAAAACTTTAAATTTTTCATGACTTGTTTTTACTGAGTTTTAGAAATTATCCCCCCTTGTTAGATAAAGCCCCTTTCAGCATGCATGCCCTTTGATGTCTCAGTTATGTTACAGTTGTGCTCTCATACTCTAAAATAATAAACTAAACAACTTGCCTCACCCCATATCAAATCCAAGTAACATGAGCATTTACATACTAATAGAAACATCCAACAACAAACAAAATTATAAGTAACTTCTTCATCTTCCGCTTTTATGATGAAAAATATCATGAAATGGAAATACAAGAAAGTTAAAAGAGACATCATTAGTGTTGGCAAGATCTTCTATCAGGTAAGGTCCTTTTGTAAGTTCCTTAGTAAAATCATGGTAAGACAAGATGAATTTTTCTTAATGCAGCTAAAGGTAATTAGGAAAAACCTTGAGCTGGCAGGATCACGAATCTCAAACTCATCGGCATCACTGTCATAGCCACAGATGACAATATAATGACCTGTGTAAACATGATTCAGCAAACAGGATTCTACAACTCAAGTACGAAGAGGACGGAGGTCCACTAGATCAGTACTCAGATCAGATATAGGTTTTGTATTCAATCATTTCATTATAACTTAACGTCTTTCTAATTGATTAAGCCTATACGCCACTTAATGATGCCATATGAATGCCCAGACAGTCCAGTGACACTTTAGCAAACAGAAAAAGTGAGAATTTCTGTTCATCTGCAGAACAATAAGTTGAAAGATAACAAACAACATGTACTACATTTCCCCATGCTAGGGAAGCTTAGAAGAATAAAATTTACACAAAAATAGAAGTCTTGCACAATCCATGAAAATATCAGTTGGCAACTAACAAAATGATAATTTTGTAGCTTTACAAAGAGATAACCAATGTTTTATAGTGAACTTCCTAATAGTTGGAAATAATTAGTTCAACCTTCTCATTTTTTTATTTCCATCTTTCAACACCGAATTATACCCCCAGGTTTGAATAATATTTAACAATTATACCCCAGATTTGAATAAACTTACAAAGCTGATTTAGAAAAATATTTGCATGCAATTGGATATATCATCAATGACATAATTGCGCATTTATATGACCCTTCGGAAAAATATTAATTCTCCTGTTAAACTAGTATTATATTCAAATGAGGATGAAAAAAGATAAAGGAATCTGGACATTTTTCAATAAAGCTATCTGTTTGACAATTAATGTCGTAATATATAGTAATTCTTTTACCTCCCACCCAAAAATTTTTTTTTTACTAGAGTGCAGCCTAGTTGAAAAGCTGCAACACATATGAGGAGCAGGAAAGAAGAAACTTCTCACCAGTATAATCTGAGGTGTCAGTGCATAAATCTGAAGCACAAGCATCCAGCCAAGAATCACTGCAGAAAAAGTCATATACAGAAGTAGAAATAAAAGACCTGAAGGGAGAAAACCTTGCCTTATTAGCCAAAACAAGCAAGACAGACAAAAATCTGACTAATCTCTCTCTCTCTCGTGCACGCATGGGTGAGGAAGGAAGATATAAGGGAAGGTAAAAGTGAAAAATTAATAAACGATGAACATTATACCTTAATTTGTACTGATCAACTAAAGTAATTGCAAGAAAATTTCCAGACAAAATCAGTAAAGAGATCTCTTCACTGCTGATTGATCTGCACTGGAAAAGGAGAGTGTTTATGTATAATATCATAGGATGTAAAACATAAGGCTATAGTGAGCAAATTAAGAAGGCTATAGTGAGCACATTAAGTTTCTGAACCTGCAGAATAGCGGAAAATAGAAACACCGCAAAATCAACAAATTTAGAGTTGACACTGCGCATGGTAAATAACTAGTAAACACCAATTCTAAATAAAGTCACATCCTGTGGCCAAGACTTGCCAGTTGCCACTTCAAGGAAGAAGAATAGTCTGATGATACGCTCCACACCATCCTGTGGCACCAAACTGGCCCCACAAGTAGTATGGATTGATTAGTCAATCAATCTATGCCTCAACCTTAAACAAGCAAGTTGGTATCGTCACTATGAATCCTCTGTTATCATTCCATGTTATTCAATGTGTTAGAATAGGAATAGGGACAAGAATATTATCCACAATCCTACTTAGAATAGGATTAGGAATAGAAATAGTATATAGAATCCTACTTGGAAAAGGATTGTATTATAGTATCCTAGTTGGAAAAGGAGTCTAATATTATCTACAATGCTACTTAGAAAGGATTAGGAATAGTATATCGAATCCTACTTGGAAAAGGATTATATTATAGTATCCTAGTTGGAAAAGGACTCTAATATAGTATCTAAAAATAGTGTCTCAATATAATAATGTAGAGACAATAATTCAATAATATTCTTCTCCAATATTTCTCACAGGATGTTAAACAATGAACCTAATGAAAGTGTAACCGTAAGAACTAAGCCTTAATCCAACTGGTTGGATCACCTATATGGAACTTATCACTTCCATGGCAACATGAATTTTTAGAAATTGCAGGCCTTCTGAGACATCTGCTCTCCATGTGAGTTTGGGTTCTACTTGTTCCATTGTATCACCTCATATCATCAAAGTGTAACACTTAAATGTGGTGGTCTATGTAAGAGCATGGATAAACCATCTTACGTTAGCTTTTCTCATCTTACAACCTCAAACAGGACCATCTGAAGGCCCAACGAACGGCTCCAGATTCAGCATCATCACTTCAACTAGAAGGCACCATCCTATATGAGTGACTTGCAGGAATGACGTTCATAGGGGGTGGTCTTGAACTTCCGGCCGTGCTTAACAATTTTTCCTTTAATATTGAAATGACCTCCATTTAAGAAAATCCATTGGGAAAAATCTTTTTTTGCCAATTGGACATAGGTTATGGGTATAAACTGGTTTTGCCTTGAGCAACAAAAGCTTTGCCTGGTGGATTTATAAAGTTAAGTTTATTTCTACAGATTTTGTTAATCGGGGACAAAAATTCAAGCCCCACCACACCCCTTATCGTATACTATTTATATAATTTATACATCCTATGGGGACCATAGCCCTGTACCGGCCAAAGATTGTTCTTCTGGCAAGACATATTAATTAGTAACAAAACAAATGTATAGGCTTCCTTTTGTATGCATATTTTCTTCTGGCAAGACATATTAATTAGTAACAAAACAAATGTATAGGCTTCCTTTTGTATGCATATTGTACCTTGTAAGTGTATATATACAAAAAAGAAACCTACTCCCTATGTAAGTACTCCTATCGCCCCAAATTATGTGATGCGGTTTGACTGGGCACGGAGTTCAAGAAATAGGGGAAGACTTTGCAATGATTCAAAACTATCCTTAAAATAAATGAATTTTCAAATAGAAAAGCAGACCTTTGTAAACTTTCTGCCAAATAACTGGGCCCCAATATGGGTAAAATGTTGATAGTGTAACTAAATATTTGTCAAATAAGGAAATGTGTCATTCTTTTTGGCACCGACTAAAAGGAATTGTGTGTCACATAACTTGAGATGGATGGGCTGTCATGATAGTGGGAATAGAGAGAGCAAGTTGATAGGTTAGCATTCAAGCTCTCAAATTCAGCTTTACTTTCATTTGAAACACTAAGACACACATCATCTAAAAGTTCAAGTATCAGGAGATGACAAATTTACTAATCTACTTAGGTTTTCAACATGCTGTCCTAATCTTTTTCAGTATATTAATCTACTTAGGTTTCCAACATGCTGGCCTAATCTTTTTCTTGTTATTCTTTTCTGGGGCAGAACATAGAATACAGTAATAAGCGAGAATCACAAAAGTGAACACATTTATTCATTTATGTAATTAGGTTTGCAACAAAACAAACTCCAGTATTTGTTATGGTAGGGCTAGTTGCTAAGCCATCTAAGACTAAGAAAATGATGCTATCCATTCCTTTTAGAAAATTATATTTTTTTAAGGCCACAATCAATGTGTACTACAAAGAGCAAAACATGTAGCACTTCACATCCAGTAATATCATCTTTTCTTGATAGCAACAAATGGTTAAAAAAAGATTATCACATTTTTCTTTCATCTCTACTTAGCTTTAACTTTGCAAGACAACTCTGTTAAAACGCTAACTCGCCTTGTAAGTATTCTTTTATTAGTAAAGAATAATAATATTATTGACTTCAACCATTACGAACTAGTTCTTCACATATTACAAACAGGAAGAACAAATCTCCTAGTTCATAACTTTTATAGTAAATCCAAAACCAACCCTGCAAAATATCAAGTGTTAACTGGAAATAAATTGCTACCTCTATACTTATACCAGCATCACGTGCTTTTTGAAATAGCATATCCACTCGGACAAGATCATTGGGCAGTTGTTCCTGCAAAAATTCAATGTTATGAGCTTCTCAGAGGCAGAGAAAAGAAAACTAAATTTCACAGAGCAAGCCACCACCATGAGTTGGGGTCACATCTTTCCTGACATCAGACGTTATAGCTTCACATATATCATGTTTTTGGTTACTATAACTCCTGCTTTTGCAATACAACTTATAACACTACTATGAAAAGAGCGAAAAGAAAAAAAGACGCGAGAAAAAATAGAACATTCTTTTACATAGTAAAACTAAATGTGACATGAGTGACCTAATTTACCTGGTATACAAATAGAGCACTTAGAGTGGGATGAGATTGAAGTGCAAGTTTTATGAGACATAAATTCCGAAGATTAATATATGACTCAACATGAAATCATGGGAAAGAGCAATCTCTGTCAGGTTATGACAGTTTTTTAATTACATGGACCTGAATTCTACACTCATCAGAGAGTAAACGTCAACATATTGTCTATAACGTACATTATTCCACACATTGACATTTTATATGAGTGTCAGCAATTGAGGACATTAAAAGCACATAACATGCAATTTGACATTTTTGACATACAGAGAACGGACAATCTAGAGGATACAGGAAAAAATCTGGATCTTAATTTTTTTTTTAAAAAAAAAACAATCGGCATAATACATAAACAAACACTCAAAACTTGGGTTTAGGTCGCAAGTAAACACTCCAACTCTGAGGACGAACATCTAGACACCTCAACACAGCTCTACTATGTCAGTTGAACATTTCAACTTACAAAATGATAATCTAGACACCTCAAAAATTTATGTTCCACATCAGTGTTGGGTGTCTACATGGCACACTAGGCATGAGTTGGAGTGTTTAATTGTCAATTGAGACAAAGTTGAGGTATCTAGATTGCACTCTCAAAGTTTGAGCGCTTAATTAATTAAGGCCAAGTTTGAGCGTTTGTTTATGTATTATGCCAAAACTGTATGTGTTAAGTTGCTGACATGTCTGGAGCGGATAAACCCATTTTACATTTGCTAGGTCACCGGCATCATTTCAAACTGAATGTCAACCTGAGAATGAACAGTTTACAGCGTGAAATCTCCTATCCACAAATCTTTTATGAGAAAAGACAATACCTTGTAAAATGTCTCCACAGAAAAACTTGGATTTGCACCTAATGTTACCGTGAAGTAGGAAAAATTGACAGAAAATTTCTTCAATAAATATGCCAGATCAACTGTCCAAATACTGCAAAAAAACAAAAGCAACATTGACTATCTAATCATTTCATCTTTGTCATATAAGAGGTAGATGATAGTTTCTTTGATGATAGTTTCTTTGACCCAATTCAATCCAGCAGGGAACTCGAGTGAAAATAGTGATATGCCAAAATGACAAAATAAAAAGAGGTACTCAATAATCAGAGAATAAGATTAATTATATCAGAGCCTAGATTTTCAATAAATTTCTTAGTTAACAAATATGCTTGAAGTAACAAAATTTGCAGCATGGAAAACAACTGACCAGAAAAATTTTGAGGCTACGATATTATTATCTTACTTTGTGATGCATAAATACCACTAACTAGTTCCTCTTAAGAAACATAAAGGGTATTTTCTTAGAATTATCAGGCAGTTCAATCTCTAGAATGAGAAGCTCACCTGCTGCGATTTGGTGGTGTGTGTGGACAGAAAGAAACATATTTTATTTGACGATGGAAAGAATACAGTCATTAATGTCAAAACACAAATATATTTTTTTGCTTAGCTTTTGGCAGAACATGGCAGTTCTACATGCTTTAGGCAAATCATGCATGACAAGCAAATATTGGAGACAACATCACAGCATATACAGGGGTTAGAAGAATTTCTTTCCCTTGAATGTTGATAATAAGCAGAAGCTTCACTTCTAAAGTTAATAGGTACAGGGGAATTATGTTGTTTTTTGCTCCAAAAATATCATCAAAAAACCGTACTATTTTCATTTAATAGAAGTATCACCAATGAAATCAACAAATCTGACCACAATGAATTATTTAATACTGCCGAGATCCAAAACTTTCAGAGGAACACCCAACAAAAAATGCTACGTAGAAGAATCTTGCATCAATTGAGACAAAACATTGAAAATGGAACAAATTCCTATTGGGAACATCCGTCTCTCCTCTCTATATAGTACTTATAATGGACATCCTAAGCATGTTATAATTGAATACTTCAGCTTTGACCAACACTTACTGAAAAAATGGGAAATCTCAAAGCAATAAAGGACACATGGATCAACTTCTTACTTCAGGAGCAAACCAAATAGATAAAGTAAAAACAAATAAACAAAGAGATGACTGAATATAGATACCAAAGGCTATACATCACATGATAGCAGAGGAAAAAGGTAGGGGCATTAGATAAAGGATTGTCATCAAATACTCATAGCACTTTAAAGTAGTACCTCGTAGTGCAGCAGAGGTCTTCTAGTTCTTGCATGTTACAATCCTTGACCCCAAGAGTCCTCAAAACCATCAGAACACAAGCAAGACCACAGTCCCACGAATGTAGTTGGTTTATATGTGGAACCTAGAGTGACAAACACAGCATATTTTTAACAAGTACAGAAACTAAAATTCAATATAAATTAAGAAGACTCACTAGATTTTATACAAACACCAACAAGTATGGAGATTCAACCATTGAGATCAGCATAGAAGGAAAAAAGAACAAATGATAAAGTAAGAAAAAAATAAAAGAACATTGACTCACATCAACAAAGTATGAGCCGGACACTGTGCCATGGAATTTTTCTCGACCCAATGATTGTTTCCAGAGCAAGGATTCTACCAAACATAAACTATTCTTTCCTGACTGTTCTTGTGTTCCCCAAAGCTTGCTCAATAGAACATATAATGGCCACATCTGAGATAGTTTGTGAAGTAGCTAAACGATCAAATGGAATTTATAATTTATGAATTGTCACTAGTGAGAAGAAAGAATTATCGGAAAAACCATGAACCAGAAATCGCCATAAAAATTGATAAAGCCAAAGATTGAATAAACGCCAAGATATTCATGTGATTCCACTTGAGCAATTCATCTACTATCGAATCCAAACACCAATCTATAATACTCGTTTACAAAATTGACCATCATGTCCAAATCTCTGGCTACACACATTTAATAATTACAAGACCATACATTTGTCGACATAATTGACAACAGAATTACAAGAAGACTCCATGAACTACAGCAAAATTTTCGCGGAAAAGTTGATGAAAAGCAGGAAGAAAAAAAAAAGTACCTTTTGATTAGGCGTTGACACAGAAAGAGGGGTTTTTGCTGTACGAAATAAAGGAAAGCCTCTGTTTCTGTTTTTCTGGAGGTCAGGTTATCTCGTCTGAATATTCTCCAAATGTTTCTGCTTCCTTACAGGGTAAAATCTGCAAGTTTGTAGCATGTGGTAGACATTTGAGCCGCTCACCCGGGTTCGATACCAGAAATGGTGAATATTTTGGATCTTGGGGGGTGTAGTACTAAGGGAATATAAGGACAACTTTTAATCGGATCAACCTAAATGAACGAATGAGATTGAATATTATAAAAATGGGTCGGATTCCGATTGAAATAATGGGTGATTGGAAGAATTTGTAAGGAATTTGACTAAAATAGAAATAAATTGTAATCATATGATTAGATTTGAAATGGATTGGAATAAAAGGGCCTCGAATTAAACAAATCGCAATAAAATTGAATTATTTGTCATTTAATAATTATACTATACACATTAATATACAATATTTTGAAATAATAAATTTTATGTAAAGAAAACATACGCAATATTGAACATATTATTTTAAAATTAAAAAATAAATAAGATGGCAAACATTATTATATTAAAATATGACACTAAATAAAAATAATAATAGATATCACTAGTAACAATAAATGATAAATAATAATAATTTATAATGACAAAATAAATTTTAAAAAATAGCAAAATAATTAGCAAACAAATTTTGAAAGTTTTTTTAAAAGTCATATTAAAATATATGATTATTTGAAAAAAAATCGTTTATTTAAAAATTTCAAAAATATCTATTTCATCAAATGGTAACCTAAAATAGAGTATAGGTTAGTCAAAATTGGATGTCAATAATTGCACTCTAGTTGTAGAAGTCAGTTTTATAAAATGTTCACAAAAAAAAAAGTATCAAAGGAAAACAAAGAATGAAAAATCTTCAACATATCTTCAATCATTCCTAAGTTCATCAAGTATCTCCAAATAACAATTTTTTTTTTTTGTAACTAACAATAAATATGTAACAGTAAAAGTAAAAATGTGCATAAATTACCTTATAGTTGAAATGTTCTCCGTTTATCTTGAACAAATTCCTCTTTCAAAATTCTACAAAACGAAGAACCTATGACAATTATATTGCAACAATTTTAGTCAAAATCTTACAAAAAGCACCTTTCAAATTCGTGCACGTCACATCAAATTAGGACTTCTCTACCATTTACAGGATAAAAAACACTATGAAATCTATC
>JAPFFP010000070.1:13210583-13225413 GCA_026153255.1 Solanum medicagineum
ATCTTTCTAAAATTGCAACATAAGGGCCTCTAATTGGCCCTTGGTTCAATTAGGTCCCCAAACTTTCTATTTTAAAGTCGATTAAGGACTTCCGAATCTCAACTTAAATGTACACTCCGACTACAATTAAGAACTGTGAACTTACTTCGACTTAATTAATTTACGGGGTCTAACACATGGTAGATGGGCATAGCACCCCCCCCCCCAATTAAAGTGTTCAAGGTATATACCCCTCAACATATTAGATGGGCATAGTACCCCCCATTATAGTGGTTGAGGCGTGTCACCCCCTCACCAAAGTGTGGTCAACTTGCAACACTATAGATACTGTTCATGAATTCAATACATACATACAATCTATCATCATCGAGTCACTTAACTTGTAACCATATCATAGACCTACAATAACCCAAGAATTCATGTCAAGACATTTTATTAAACACTTGGTGGGTGTGTAATGCTATTTCAAGATCATGCAATTCAAGAGTAAAATTATGTGAAAAAACTCAATGTAAATCCACCCACCAACTCTTGGTAACACCCTCATACAAGTTAAATTGAAACCCCTCATCAAATCTCATAATAGATCATAGATTTATAGCTTAACACATGCTTAAACAATCAACATTTATGAAACCCCAACATAGTTTATAATCAAATTTCATAATAAGAGATACACATAGATAATCCAACTTGAAAACATGTAATTTACATAAAAAGGAAGGTTGGGCACCATGGGCGAAAGGACCCAATAGTTGAAACCCATATACATCAAATTTGGGGATTTCCTTGATGCAGATTGAATGAGAACTTGTAGCTTGAATGGAGTTCTTGAAATCCAGAATTGAGTCTGGTACACTTGAATTTGGATGAAATATTTGGGTAAGTGTTAGAGAGGGTTTTGAGAGTATATTGAGTGATATATAGTTGAAAAATGGCTAAGTATTAGGTGTTTTTATGCATAGGAGGGCATGGGGTCAAGACCCCAAGGCCCTTGGGCCGAACTAAGAATATAGGGAAAAAATGTACATCTCCGCACCCTTGGTGTGTCGCACCTCGGGCGCGGATCGTCTTTGAACATTGTAATTTTTGAAAAATTATTTTTTTGCTATGGTTGCTCTAAATCGGGGTTTTACCTACTATCACTCAATTTTGCCCCTTGATCATGAATATAAAGTTAGACTTTCGATATCACGAATGAATTTTGAGATTTATGAAGATTACGATTATGAACATTTTTCGAGGCATATTTTTGAGCATTTTTGGGGCATTTCAAAAGTCCTATCTGAAATTGGAAACCCGTAAGAAAGGTCACTTCTTCGAAATAGGAGGCCCATAAGGAGAAATGTGGTTATCTTTTACAAGTAGACCACCTCTCTTTCGGTGTGAGGATAACATCGGGATTCCAAATAATACCTCACTTTTTCTTATATGTCAGTTGAGGTCCCATCCCCTCTTATATAAGCATTTTTGCATTTCAAGCATTGTGGATTTCATGGCATATCGTTATACTACTCTACTTTGGATATCTACTTCTTTCTGTATTATGTGTTCTTTCCATCTAACATTGAATGCAGGTTTGGTAACTCATGTGCATTGCATGCCTACATACTTCGTAAATTCAAACTTACTAAGGCATAATTTTTTCCTATATGATCTAACCATGTAAGGACCGCAGATTTCCTTCATCCACCATTTGACAACTAGATTGGATTTGAGACATTTGTTGTAGTGAGTCCTATCTTCCATGGACAAGCTACCATTCATCTACCTATGTGGCTTTGTTTATGTTAATTACTTTAAGGGTTAGTCCGGGACATAACTTGGCCCCCGTCCTATCTTATGACTAGAGACATTGTTGGACATCTTGTAGACTCTTGCTGGATCTATATATTATGTGTTGTAATTGGAGTTTATGATTATGGTTATCTATTGGATATGACTATTATGGATTGATTATGAGAATTATGATAAGCATGTATGTTTTGATATCGAAATGTGAAAGATCCTAAGTCATGTATTGCCAACATAAAGTGAGTCATACTTACCAGCCCCTTAGTTCTTATGTGCTATATGAATCCTTGTTAATCTCTTATCCCTATGGCATCCCTATAGCATGAGTCATACTTTTCTGTCCCTTAGAACTATGTGTTTACAATTCATATATACGCTTCCGAACTGATGATGTAAATATGGATACTTGAGGCTTGTTTGGGGACTCTCGAGTTCCTATTTGCCATGTCTGAAATGAACCAAAAATGTGCTTTGGAATGCCCACAATCGTTGTTTCCGTATATCTTAAAATCCATGTGTGATATCGAAAATCCAACTTCATATTCTCGATCAGGGGGAAAATTGAGTAGGAAATGGGTCTAACCCAAATTTTAGAGGACTCGAGCAAAAAATAATTTTCACTAATTTTCGAATTCCAAAGAGCATTGGTGACCTGGCTGCAACACGCCAGGGGCGTGGAGCAATGTAAAAGTTTTCTTCGCGTTAGATCTGTGTCGTGGTTCAGACGCGGACTAGTAAAAAATTTACTTTCTATTTTCATATGTGCCCAAGGGCATTGGGGTCAAAGGCCCATGCCCACTTAAACGTGAAATCACTTATATTTAGCCATTTTTCAACTTTATATCACTCAAAGCCCTCACAAAAACCTCTCTAAGACTTAACTAAATATCTCATACCAAATTCATGGATCTCAAGCTTAACTTTGGAACTCAAGGATTCACTTCAAGCTCTAAGTTTCCTTCAAGCTCATCTCAAGAAAACCCAAGTTTGAGGTATGTGGGTTTCATCCATTAGGTCCTTTCACCATGGAGACCAATCTTCCTTTTTATGAAAATTGCATGATTTCAAGTTGTATTATTTATGGGTATCTCTTATTATGAAATATGAGAATGAATTATGTTGGGATTTTATCAAAGTATTGTTGATTATGAATGAGTATCTATTTTAAGCTTACACTATGAGTTGATCATTGTCGATTGAGACTATGCATGTTTTGAGCTATGAAACTACGATCTACTATGTGTTTTGATAATAGATTTCAAGGTACCCTACATGAGGGTTTTACTACATGTTGGTGGGTTGATTTGTACTAAGTTTTCGCTTCTTATTTCACTCTTGAATTGCATGATTTTGAACAAGTATCATGAACCCACCATGTGTTTGATAAAATGTCAAGTCAAGAATTCTAAAGTTATTGATGATCTATTTCAAGATTTAGAAGTCAAGTGACTACATGATGATTAAGGGATTTCAGATATGTATTGAATTCATGAAAAGTATCTATGATTTTACAAGTATCAAGTTAAGCCCTATTTCAAGATTTTCACCTCTTGTGAGCCATTCTTTTTAAAGCAAGGGTTATGTATGATTATGATCTACCCTCATGTTTCAAGTTAGGCTCACAATTGGAGGTCAAGCATGTTTCAAGAGCTACTCATGTCATGTTTCCATGTTTCTTAAAAGTTATACAAGTTATGATTATTTCACGTATTCCGTGGGACTTGACGTAGCACCGATTGAGGCTTAAGATGCGGGCTCGACTCAAAGAGTCCTTGTATAAAGTCTTTTGTCTCTAAACTATGTGCCACCATAGGATTGTGATTATTACCCTTGCTGTACTAGTGGATCCATCTAGTCATATTATCATGTTTGGTTTGCCTTGGCAAGTAGACTACACCTAGATGGGGGTTGTCTTGCCTGTCCACCTTACTGAGAGGGTATCATGCCTTGGATTCCAAGTTGTAGCTACTTTGTCTATGTCGGTTGAGGTCTCTTCCCACACATGTATGCTATATATATCGTGCAAGATGAATGATTTACAAGTATGTTTTATTATGAGCATTTATCATGCATGCCATATTGAGATTATATATCTATTGCTTATGGTTATACATTTTGACTGTGTTGGCCTATGTCTTGTTGCATCTCATCCCGCATACTTAGTACATTTAAACATACTAATGCATATTTTATGCATACATGATCTTACCATGTAGGAACCGGAGCACCTTTTGATCATCTTCCACGTAGCTAGTATGATCCTTTGAAGCAAGCTTTGGTGAGTCCTCAAGTCCGAGGACACTATCTATGTTACGCTTGCTATTTTAAGACTTCTTTATGTTGAATACTTGTTACTAAGAGGGTGATCTAGGAAAGTGTCTTTGCCCCCGCTCCATTGCATGTTAGAGGTGTTGTTGGATATCATGATGTACTTATGCTATGAGCTTGGTTCTTATATGCTTTTATGATTATTAAAGATTTCCCTTAGTCCCCTTTCCTTTTTTATTATACCTCTTGTTGTTGTTTACTTTGCTTCCGCGACCAAGGATGTGTAAATAATATGTTAAGAGGCATTTTTGGGGTCCCTTCGAGTTCCCCATTCGTCGTGTCACTTCAAGGCCCTGGGCTTGAGTCATGAAAAACTTGGTATCGGAGCACTAGGTTGTTAATGGTCTTTCAATATCCAACACACTGCATTGATTTGAGTCTTATTCATAGTTTTGAAGCGCGCCACGACCACAAATGAGAGGCTATGAGGCATTTTAGGAAATGTTTCACTTCTTCATGGCTATATCGTGCTTTACATGTAAGTGTAAGGCTTTTCCCCTAATGAATTCTCTTTGCTCTTCTAGATCATACCGATTCCAAGAGGGAGACAAAGGAGAGCCCGTACACCCAAGGAGCAATCAGCCCCTCCCGCTCCTCAAGCTCCTCAAGTTATAGGGGTTGCCCAACATGAGTTCCAAGATGCTATTACAATGTTGGCTCATGCTATGACCAACCAAATTAACCAAGGGGTCCAATCCCCTCATGCTCCCACTCCGGCTTCTACGTTGAGGGATTTCACAAAAATGAACCCACTGGACTTCCATGGGACCAAGACAAATGAGGATCCCCAAGAGTTCGTAGACGGGGTGTACAAGGTTATATCCATCATGGAGGTCAATTTAGAGGAAAAGGCAGAGTTGGCGGCCTACTAATTCAAAGTGGTGGCTCAGATTTGGTTTACATAATAGAAGTTGGAGAAGAGGAATGATAATGCTATCCTTTGGGAAGAGTTCAAAGCCGCATTCCTCAACCGGTTCTTTCCTATCGAGCTAAGGGAGGCTAAGATGATGAAGTTTATAAACCTTAAGCAAGGTTCCATTAGTGTGAGAGAGTATGCCCTCGAGTTCAACAAGTTATCCAAGTATGCTCCACAATTGGTTGTCGAACCTAGATCAAGGATGAACAAATGTGTCCAACTTGGTTAATGAGGAGTGTTTACCACCATGCTAGTAGGAGATATGGACTTGTCTCTGCTCATGACTTATGTCGAACAACTAGAGGAGGGAAAGCTTGGAAAAAGAAGAAGTGGTGAGTCTAAGAATCTTGTTTTGAAGGTCGTCTCCAAGGTTTTATGGGTGGCCGGTTTCCTCAAGGCCACAAGTTCTAAGGATAAGGGTCATCCAATGCTCCTAACAAGAGATTTGCCAATGTTCTATCAATAAAAGGTTCCAAGGTGGTAATGAAGGAATGACAAATCCTAGATGCCCAAGGTGTGAAAAGAATCATAGTGGTCCACGTTTTGAGGAATTCTAATACTTGCTTTGGTTGTGGTGAAATGGGTCACAAAGTTATTGATTGTGCTCATGCTCAAAACAGAGGTAGAGATGGTCGTCTACAATGCCAAGGTGCAAATGCGGGTCGAAGGGCTAAGGGAGGCCAACAAGGGGGTGCTCTAAAGGAAAATAGATTGTATGCTCTTCAAGGAAGGCACGGGGTGGATGAGGTGCCCGATGTCGTCACTGATATATTAAAGGTTTTTGATTTTGATGTGTATGCAATGATAGACCCGGATTCCACACTTTCGTTTATTACTCCTTTTATTGCCAAAAAGCTTCATGTTAGTCCCAAATTGTTGTGTGAACCTTATGAAGTGTCAACCCCCGTTGGTAAGTCCATTGTTGCTAAAAGAGTCTATAGAAATTGTCCCATGTTCATATTGCATAAAGTCTTGCCTTGTGATTTTGTTGAATTAGATATCGTGCATTTTGATGTCATTCTTGGGATGGATTGGTTGCATGCATATTATGCTTCTATTGATTGTAGAACCCGTATGGTTAAATTCCAACTCCCTAATGAGCCCGTCCTTGAATGGGGAAGTCGTGACGTGGTGGTGAAAGGGTAGATTCATTTCTTGTCTTAAAGCCCAAAAGTTGATTTCTAAGGATTGCCTATATCATCTTGTGAGGGTTAGGGATGATGAGTCCAAAGTCCTTCCAATTGAGTTGGTTCCAGTGGTTAATGAGTTTCTTGATGTCTTTCCCGATGAGCTTCCTGGTGTTTCTCCCGAAAGGGAAATAGACTCATCCCCCCTTACCATATGGCCCTGGCGGAATTGAAGGAGTTAAAGGATCAATTAAGAGATTTGTTGGAAAAGGGTTTCGTACGGCCTGGTAAGTCACCTTGGGGTGCACTGGTGCTATATGTGAAGAAAAAGTATGGTTCCCTTAGAATGTGCATTGATTACCGACAATTTAATAGAGTCACAGAAAGAACAAGTACCCTCTACCAAGGATTGATGACCTTTTTGATCAACTTCAAAGGGCTAGTCACTTTTCTAAGATTGATCTTCGGTTCGGATATCACCAAGTAAAATTGAGGGAGTGTGATATTCCAAGACGGCTTTTCAGACTTGGTATGAACACTTTGAGTTTGTGGTTATGTCCTTTGGGTTGACTAATGCACTGAATATATTTATGGATCTCATCAATAGTGTCTTTAAACCCTACCTTCACATGTTCGTGGTGGTCTTTATTGATAATATCTTGATTTATTCCCATAGTGAGGAGGAGCATGTGAATTACTTGAGGGTGGTGTTGCAAATCTTGAAGGAGGAGAAGTTGTAGGCAAAATATGAAAAATGTGAGTTTTAGTTGAAAGAGGTTGCTTTTATAGGTCATGTGGTGTCGAGTGATGGCATTAAGGTGGATCCTAAAAAGATGGAGATAATTAGGAATTGGCCTAAACCCTTGACTCCATCAGATATTAGGACCTTCTTGGGTTTGGTGGGTTATTACCGGAGGTTTGTGAATTGCTTTTCTTCTATTGCTCCCCCTATGACAAAAAGTCGACCCAAAAGAAGGCAAAATTCATGTGGACCAATGAATGTGAGAAGAGTTAACTTTAAAACGTAAGCTTGTCTCCGCTCCTATCTTGGCTCTACCGGGAGGGTTGGAAGGGTTTGTGATATATTGTGATGCCTCAAGAATTGGTTTGGGGTGTGTTTTGATGCAAAATGGTAAGGTGATAGCATATGCCTCTAGGCAACTTAAGGTGCATGAGAAGAATTATCCCACCCATGATCTTGAATTGGCGGTCGTGGTGTTTTCTTTGAAGATTTAGTGTCAATACTTGTGTGGGGTTCATGTTGATGTGTTTACCGACCACAAGAGTCTCCAATATGTGTTCACCCAAAATGATCTTAACTTTAGACAAAGAAGGTGGTTAGAGCTCCTTAAAGACTATAATATGAGTGTGCATTATCATCTCGGCAAAGCTAATGTTGTGGTCGATGCTCTAGTTAGAGTGTCCATGGGTAGTCTAGCACATGTTGAAGATAGTGACAAGTTGGTGACTAGAGAGGTTCACCGATTGGCTAGATTGGGGGTTAGGTTGGATGAAGTTGATAATGGTGGTGTAGTGGTTATTGATGGTTCTACATCTTCCTTGATTGAGTAGGTAAAGACAAAACAAGATCTTTATCCCACGCTAGAGTTGAAGGCCTTGGTGAGAGATGGTAAAGTGGGGTTTTCTCCCAAGGGTGACATGGTGCCCTTAGGTACCAAGGTAGATTGTGTGTGCCAAATGTGGTTGATTTGAAAGAATTGATCTTGAAGGAGGCCCATAATTCATCATATTCCATTCACCCCAGTTCTACAAAGGTGTATAGAGACTTGAGGGAGGTGTATCAGTGGGGTGGTATGAAGAGAGATATTGCCAAGTTCATATCCGGATGTCACAATTGTCAACAAGTAAAAGTCAAACATCAAAGGCTGGATGGCCTAACCCAAGATATAGAAATTCCTACGTGAAAGTGGGAAGAGATCAATATGGATTTTGTGGTTGGGTTGCCAAAGACTAGGAAACATTTTGACTCTATTTGGTATTGTTATGGATAGAATGACAAAATCGGCTCACTTTCTACCAGTCCAAACCACTTATAGTGCCGAAGACTATGCTAAGTTGTATATACATGAGTTGGTTAGATTGCATGGGGTGCCTTTGTCTATCATTTCGGATCGTGGTGCTCAATTCACTTCTCACTTTTGGAGGTCCTTCCAAAGAGTCTTGGTACAAAGGTTAAGCTTAACATGATTTTTCATCCTCAAATGGATGGTCAAGCCGAGAAGACTATCCAAACTCTTGAGGATATGTTTAGAGCTTGCGTTTTGGAGTTTAAAGGTAGTCGGGATGAACATCTACCACTTATTGAGTTTGCTTACAACAATAGCCATCACTCAAGCATTGGTATGGCTCCCTTCGAAGCTTTATATGGTAGGCATTGTAGATCCCTGATTGGGTGGTTTGAAGTGGGGAAATGACTTTTCTAGGTCCAGATTTCATCATGGAGGCCATGGTGAAGGTGAGGTCGATAAGGGAGAGACTGAAAATAGCTCAAAGTAGACAAAAATTCTACTTCGATGTAAGGAGAAGAGATCTTGAGTTTAAGGTTGGTGATTAGGTTTACTTGAAGGTCTCACACATGAAGGGTGTAGTCCGGTTGGGCAAGAAAGGAAAATTAAGCCCAAGGTTTGTAGGTCTTTATAAGGTTTTAAGGAGAGTGGGTAAGGTTGCATATGAGTTGGAATAGCCTACAGAGATGAATATGGTTCATCTGGTTTCCATGTGTCCATGTTGAGAAAGTGTGTGGGTGACCCAAGTGCTATAGTGCCCTTGGAGGTTGTGGGTGTTGTAGAAGATAATTTGACCTATGAGGAGGTCCCGATGGAAATTTTGGATAGACAACTGAAGAGGTTGAGAAACAAAGATGTAGCTTCCGTCGAGGTCCTTTGGAGGAATCAACAAGTTGAAATGAAAGTGCCACATGGGAAGCTGAGGCGGACATGAAAAAGCGATACCCATATCTCTTCCACTCTACTCAAGTCGGAGGTACTAATTTAAGTCCCCTATATGATTTCAAGTCTTAAGTTTCATCCCTCGTGTCATTTTGCATGCATTTATGTTTATGTTAACAAGTTTATGATGATTTTTGACATTTATGTTAAAATGATGTTTAAATGCATTTGTTGCATTCATGTCGGGTTGAACTCTTCATGATTACTTCTCTTATGAATGTTTCTTTGACATTCGGGGACGAACGTTCCCAATGGAGAGATATTGAAATGCCCTAAAAAATGTGTTTCGAAATGCCCATAATCATAATTTTCATATATCTCAAAATTCATGCGTGATATCAAAAATCTGAGAGTATCCATGCCCTGGCCGCGACATGCCAGGGATGCGGAGCAGTAAAAATCTCCTTCATGTTAGGTCCGCGTCGCGGACCAAATGCGGACTAGTACAATACTTTCCTTATATTTTCTTATGCGCCCAAGGGCACTGGGGTCATAGACCCATGCCCACTTAAACATAAAATTGCTCATACTTAGCCATTTTTCAACTTTAATCACTCAAAGCCCTCAAAAAAACCTTTGCAAGACCTAAAACAAACATCTCACACTAAATTCAAGGATTTCAAGCTTAACTTTGGAACTCAAGGATTCACTTCAAGCTCTAAGTTTCCTTCAAGTTCATCTCAAGAAAACCCAAGTTTCAGGTATGTGGGTTTCATCCATTGGATCCTTCCACCCATGAAGCCCAATCTTCCTTTTTATGAAAATTGCATGATTTCAAGTTACATTACTTATGGGTATCCCTTATTATGAAATATGAGCATGAATTATGTTGGAGTTTTTATCAAAGTATTATTGATTATGCATGAGTATCTATTTTAAGCTTACACTATGAGTTAATCATTGTCTATTGAGTCTATGCATCTTTTGAGTTATGAAACTATGATTTATTATGAGTTTTGATATTGGATTTCAAGGTACCCTACATGAGGGTTTTACTACATGTTAGTGGGTTGATTTGCATTAAGCTTTCTCATCTTATTTCACTTTTGAATTGCATGATTTTGAACTGGTATCATGAACCCACCATGTGTTTATAGAATGTCAAGTCAAGAATTCTCAATTTATTGATGATCTATTTCATGATTTACAAGTCTAGTGACTATATGATGATTGAGGGCTTCCAAGTATGTATTGAATTCATGAAAAGCATCTATGATTTTACAAGTATCAAGTTAACCCCTATTTCAAGAGTTTTACCTCTTATGAGCCATTCATGTTAAAGCAAGGGTTCATGTATGATTATTATCTACTCTCATGTTCAAGTTAGGCTCACCATTAGAGTTCAAACATGTTTCAAGAGCTACTCATGTCATATTTCCATGCTTCTTACAAGTTATAAGAGTTATGATTATTTCAAGTATTCCGTGGGATTTTGCTTAGCACCAATAGAGGCTTAAGATGGGGGCTCGACTCAACGGGTCCTTATATAAAGTTTTTTATCTCTAAATTATGTGCCACCATGGGATTATGATTATTACACTTGCTATACTAGTGGATCCATCTTTTCATGTTATCATGTTTGGTTTGCCTTGGCAAGTAAACCATACCTAGCGGGGGGGTGTCACGCCCGTCCACCTTACCGAGGGGGTGTCATGCCGTGGATTCCAAGTTGTAGCTACTTGGTATATGAAAAACGGTTATATTATGCAAGATGAATGATTTACAAGTATGTTTTATTATGAGCATTGGTCATGCATACCATATTGAGATTATATATTTATTGCGTATGATTATCCATTTTGACTATGTTTGCCTATGTCATGTTGCATTGCATCCTGCATACTTAGTACATTCAAACGTACGAATGCATACTCTATGCTTACACGATATTACCATGTAGGGACCGGAGCACCTTTTGATCATCCTCCAAGTGGCTAGTACGATCCTTTGAAGCAAGCTTTGGTGATTCCTCAAGTTCGAGGACACTATTTATATTACTCTTGCTATTTTGTGACTTCTTTATGTTTAACACTTGTTACTATAAGGGTGAGCCCGGAAAGTGTCGCGGCCTCCGCTCCGTTCCATGTTAGAGGTGTTGTGGGATATTATAACGCACTTATGTTATGAGCTTGGTTCTTATATGCTTTTATGATTATCAAAGATTTCTTTTAGTCTTGCTTCCCTTTTTATTATACCTGTCTTTGTTGCTTATTTTATTTTGTGACCAAGGATGTGTAAATGATATGCTAAGAGGCTTGTTTGGGGTCCCTTCGGGTTCCCCATTTGCCGTGTAACGTCAAGGCCCTAGGCTTAGGTCATGACAATTTCACTCCTAGACCCTAGGTCCGGATCGTGACAGAGATTGTATGAGAGCACTAAGTGTATAAATGGTTCTCAGAGTCCAACATGTCGTGTCAAGTAGAGTCTTACTCATGGGTGTGAAGCGTGTCACATCTATGGGAAGGACGCTATAAGGTGTTTTAGAAAATGCTTCATTTTTTCATAATTCATATCGTGCCGTGGAGTGTGTCTAAGATTCCTATCTCCATCCCTCCCAACCAAATAGAGAGAGTTACTTTGGGCCCTTATTGCAGTCTAGGCAAGGAAGATGTTGTAGCTGATCTTATAGATGAGGTCAAAAGGAAGTTGGTGAAAGATGTGCATCGTTTGACAAGATTGGGGAACTGGGTTGAGTAAATCTGATGATGGTTTCGTTCGTATTCAGAATGGGGTTGAATCTTCTGTGGTTGTTGATGTCAAGACAAAGCAAGACTTAGACCCGTCATTGGTTGTGTTGAAGAGGTTAATTGCCAAAAGAAAGACAGAGGTTTTCTCCCAAGAGGGAAATGGTGTAACTCGGTGCCAAGATCGATTGTGTTCCGAACGTTGATGGTCTTAGAGAGATGATCAGGAGTGAAGCCCAAAACTCTCGTATTCCATACATCCAGGATCTACCAAAATATATCGGGAATTGAGGGAAATATATTGGTGGCATGGTACGAAGAAAGACATAGCCAAGTTTATGTCTGAATGCTCTAATTGCTAACAAGGTGGAACATCAAAGGCCCGATTGTTTGACCCAAAAGATTGAAATCCTACTTGAAATGAGAGAATGAGAATGTGGACTTTGTGATTGGGTTTCCCCATACCGAAAGAAATTTGACTCCATGTGGGTAATTGTTGGAAGAATGACTAAATTGCTCACTTCTCATCAGTTGAGACTACTTTCAATGTTGAGGACAATGCCAAGTTATATATTTGGGAGTTGGTTAGACTGGATGGTGTGCCTACTTTTTATTATAACGGATTGTGGTACCCAATTAAATTTACTTTTGAAAATCATCTTAAAAAGGGGCTTGGCATTAAGGTGAAGTTAAGTACCAATTTTCTTCCTCAATCCGTTGGACAAACTGAAAGGACAATTCAAACCTTGGAGGACATGTTGGGGACTTGTGTGTTAGAATTCAAAGGAAATTGGGTTATCACCTACCACTTATTGAGTTTGCTTACAACAATAGCTTTCATGCTAGCATTAGTATAACCCCGTTTGAGGCTTTATATGGCAGAAGGTTAAGATCTCCGGTGGGGCAATTTGAGCCAAGATTTAGTGTTGGATGCTATGGAAAGAGTGAAATTGAGTAGAAAAAGGTTGAAGACAACTCAAAGTTCGCCAAAGTCCTATTTTGATGCTAGGAAGAGGGATCTTGAGTTTCATATTTGTGATTGGGTGTATGTGAAGGTCTCACCGATGAAAGATGTAATGCATCTTCTAGAAGGGCAAGTTAAGTTACTAGTAAGTCCTTATGAGATTGTGGAGTGGATTGGGAATGAGGCTTATAGGTTGGATTTGCCTCCAGATTGGAGTTCTATTCACCCAGTTTTCCATGTGTTTGTGTTGAGGAAATTGCTTGGTGATCCTAGAACAATTGTTCCTTTGGAAGGTGTGAGGTTGGGGGAAACTTATCTTACGAGGAAGTCCCGATTGAGATCTTGGATAGGCAAGTGAAGCCAAGGATGTGGCTTCAGTTAAGGTGCTTCGGAGAAACCAACATGTTGAAAGTGCTACGTGGGATATGGAATCAAGTATGATGAGACGATACCTCTATCCTTTCCAATCTACTCAAGGCTATGGTATTAGGTTCTTCCGATTCTCGAAGGTCCTAATTCTTTCGCTCTTGACATTTATGACATGACATGAATACATGTGCACAAAAAAGATTTTTATGATGTTTTGAATGATTTAAATACGTTTTGACATGAGTTTTAAAGACTTCATGATTTTCAAATGATGAACTATGCATTGTACCTTGTGTTTGAATGTTTCATGTTCTAAGTCAAGCCTCGTTCTAGCACATTCGAGGACGAATGTTCCTAAGGGAGAGATGAGGTAAGGACCCGAACTTTGTACGACCTTAATGGAGCTTGAAAATTTGGTTCCAAAAAATTTTGGACCAAGGTGACGCTTCATGGAAGCGTTCACGGTCTATGTGAGGCTATACGGACCATGTGGAGGCTCCTTGAAGTGGCCCTTGCCCTTGTCTGGGAAGTGTTGACCATGATGTGGAAGTTTGAGACTAACGCATACCACAGAAGGACCCCACACGGTCCACGTAAGGCTTCATGGTCCGTGTGGTTGACCGCATGGTAACCTTGGCCTTGAAAATCCATATTTTTGAGCCAAGGCATTTCACACGGGCCCTCTCATGGACCGTATGGTCCCTCACGGTCCGTGAGGCCTTCCGTATGGGCGTTGGAGTGAAAATTTTCTAAGTATTGGATCACTGTCTCGAAACTTCTAAGTGTTTTTTTCTGGGACAATCTAGTTAACAACACCTTCCACTAATGGTGAGTAAATTCCTTTCTCCTCTTTCCGTCTATCATTCTTTAGGGCCTTAAAACTGCAAGGAATCGATTTATTTTTGTTTGAAGATTTATTTGATTTCTTGAGAGGGTTTTCATTCATAAGTGAATGTAGTGGCTAGCCAGAGGGAAGCAGAAATGGTTTACAAGGTGGACCATGAGTATGATTATTTATTCAAGATTATTTTGATAGGGGATTCAGGTGTCAAAAAATCTAACATTCTCTCCAGATTTACACGAAATGAACTCTGTTTGGAGTCTAAATCCACACTGGCGTCGAATTTGCAACTAGGACCCTTGAGGTTTGTTTCTGGTTTCTCCAGATTCGATACATTTATATGTCTTGTACTCAACCATATATTTCATGGATTAAAATTTTGACTACGTGGACATCTTACATTTTATGCAATGTGGCATGAATTTTAGAAATTATGGTACAGAAATGTGTAAATGAAATAACTTAATTTTTCCATCTCAAAAGCATCTAATACAAAAGAAAAAAGTGTTGGGGAAGCAACGACAAAAACACAACCGAAAGCGCAATACAATCTTTTCTCCAAATAAACAAAATGAATGACAAGGCACAATGAATTCTAAAAAAAAAAAAAAATCCAGCAGCAGCACAGCAGTGAAAAACAGAAGAAATAAAGTACAGAACACCACAATTTACATGGAAACCCCAAATCGGGGAGAAAACCACGAGACCGTTCAACAACGATCCAAAAACTTCCACTAATCACCAAACCAAGTGGGTACAATAAGTTCTCCTCTCTAGTAAACACTAGAGGCAAATACAATCATCAACAAACAATCTTGGCAAGACAACAATTACCAAT
>JAPFFP010000070.1:13225513-13238683 GCA_026153255.1 Solanum medicagineum
ACTTGGATTATTTTTATTGGTTGGGAAATTATCCCACATCATGAGGCACATAGTAACATAGGGAGGAGTATAGGATACAAATATATGTATTATTACTGTACATTATTATAATTCAATACATTCATATATTTTTTCCTTTACCAAAGCGGAGACGGCGATCTCGTGGAAATTGATCAATGTGCACCGATGACTCCGCGAGCTGAGGGACCATACTGCCTCCAACATTGTCATCATGATGGGCGGCTGGAAACAAGTCTGATCTGAACCATCTTCAAGCAATTCCAGATCAAGATGCAATACTCTTGGCCGAGAAAGAAGGGTTGTCATTACTTGAAACCTCTGCATTGGAAGCTTTAAATGTCAAGAAGGCGTTCCAAATGATTTTGTTGGATATTTATCAGATAATTAGCAGAAAAGCTTTAGGAGTTCAAGAAGCAGCTGCTACTCTGGTCAAGGAACTGTTATTAAGGTTGGGGAGGATTCTAACAGACCATGTTGTTCCAACTGAAAAATGGGTGGCTACTCTTTTTTTTCCTTGTAATGTGTAAAAGTAGATTTATGTGTGAGTTATGTAGGTAAGATTTGAATTGGGGAATGACAGATAGGAATCTTATGCTGCTTAAAACTTGTAAAACACAGGTATACTTTTTGACATTCTGATTAATTTGGAGAATCAAAGATTTTTTTTTCTTATAACTCAAGTGAAGGTCCGCGTAGCAACCAATCAGTTTTCGAATCACATAACATTTACTGATGTTACCTGAATATGGCTGAAGCTAATCGATTGTTTTCTGTATTTCAAATTTCAATGTGATCACAGTTGCACAATAAATGAGCACATCTTATTGGCATCATGCAGAGCAGACAATTAAAAAGTGATTCTTATGAATGTATCGCCTGGCTTGTTGCAAAGTAGGATTTCATTTTAGAACAATATTTGCAGGAAGTGGGAAGAGACACTTGGAGAATTCAAACTCAATTTTCATTGCAGTAGAATACTGCAGTCCACAATACATGTTACATTTTCTTTGCGTTCTCATTGTGGCATAAAATCTTCTCTTTGTGACCGAGTATCCACAGACGGAACCATAAAAAAAATAAATGGAGCTAATCCAGCTTTGCAAGATCAACTCATTTTCTCAGGGGAGCATTCAATTCAATGACTGCTGGATTGCCATACAGCACAAGTGGCCTTTGACAATGTAACAATGATGGTATCATAAAGGAAAACTTCCTGTCAAGCGAATGTGATCCAATGTACATCTTAAACCATACTTATTCACAGCTTCATTAGCAGCTCTGAATCCTCCACCATATGCTGGAGAAGTGTCATGGGCGATCTGATGCATGAAAAACTCACCCAGCTTATTCTCTACTCCAGACTTAACACCTTTCTTGGTTGATGACATTGATGACGATGAAGCAGTTGATGATGTTGATGGCATATCTCTGGATCCTGGCATTACCTCTGATTCCAGCCACATGTAGGAAAGCACTTGGCAGATCCCTTCCTCTACCTCAAGGCTGAGATTGCGGAATCCTGCAAATTTCGTACAAGGTAACTTTTCTGAAGTAAATCACTTATAAGCATATATTAGCTGTAGAGGCGAATATCCAGGATCTAGAGTTTGTGGACTCAGAATGAGTGTTATCTTATTTTATGTACAATATATTTAAATGCCTTTTGCACATAGCACATACTTTGAGCTGGAAGCAATGGTTTCAGTCGAACTCATGAAACTCACCCTAGATTGGCCTCTGATTAGCTGCTATCAGGCATCATCAGAGTTTGAAAACGAAACATCTAGCTGTCTTTTTATCATTCTTTCCGTGAAGATTTTACATATCTAAAATCTTTGCAGATCAACGTAGATAGAAACACAGAATCAAAATTACCTTTTAGACGTAACCATGCATGCATCAGTTCATGAGCAAGAATAGCACCAGTAAGTAATCTGCAGATAGAATAATATAGCAAGTCTATCAGGACTAACACATAATCTTTTCTAGAGATCATCTTAACTAGTAAATGAGGGTAACATATATTCCATCCATATCATTGTCAGTTGGACGTGCCATAAGTAGCGAAAGAGTTATGTTGGAATAAGACAAACTGAAAGGAATTAGACAAAAAGAAGTTACCTTGGTAGACCAAACAATACTAGAATAGCCGTAACTTCACATTTTCTAGTTAGCTTCTGAGGGTGTGTTCTGATTCCCACTATTTCGCGACCGCCCATTCTTGGCCTTTTGAGTATCTGGACAAAAAACATCATTGCTTGTAATGCACCATTCACTACGTTACCTAGATAAGTTCTTAACATTTTTAAGCTAGTAAGAAACTTAAAAATGATTTCAAAGTACTGAACGGCTTACACTGGTAACTGTCTGCTCTTCTGATAGGCATAGACCTCTGGTTTCGGGCATATGATGGAAACCCTGAAGTATTTTCCAGTCAGAAATTTCCCAGACTAAAGAACAGAAAACTATTAGGTACAAAGTCATCCTTACATGCCTCTCCCCTTCAATGGCTTCATTAAGGGCTTGTCGTTCAACAAGAAGCATAGGAACTTGCTGTTCTATTTTCATGTTCATGCCTTCATAATAGTCTCTGATGGCATGGTAAAGTGGTTGGCAGTCGCCGGTATCCATGATTGCAGATTCCATGCACTCTAGGCATAAGCTCCTACCATCCCCAAGTGATACATATCTTGCATTCCATGGCTTGAAGAAGGTAAGAACAATATCAGCGTCAGGCATATTAGTTGAACGATAGGTGATCCAACATGTTCAATTTTACAGAAAATCGTACCTCCAAACGTTCACAACTACAGCATCGTTTGGTAACATCATGCTCATGTGAAGGACAATATTTCTGAGACCAAAATGGGTGGCACCTATACTCAATCAAGCCTGCTGTGTTTGTTGGGATCTGAAAATGTAATGGTGGATCATAAAATGAACTACGAGGGATTAAACCGTTACAAATAATCAATGGCCTGCAAGTATATTCCATATAATTTCCAAAGCTTAAACTGATTCACCAAAAGATGCAATAGTGACTACAGAAAAATTAGTACTATAAGCTGGTTCCTAATCGGAAAAAAAATATTGTAAAGCAATTTGAAAGAAAAACTTAGAATGTAATCTATAGAAGAATATTCTGTAAAACGTTCTAGGTTGGTGAACTGACAAAATTTTGTCTCAAAGATGAAAAAAAGCAAAGCAACACCAACGGATGAACTAATGAAGCTGCTATGCCATCTCAATGTATGATATTGTAACAGCAAGTGATGATTTAGATGGACGAAAATCAGTGGGCACTCGAATATTCAGTTTGCATACATGTACAACTGTGCCTTTGAATGCTCTCTAGGGATTTTGCATTTTCAACTGAAGGAAGAGCAAAAATCAACAGTAGCCTAACAGAACATGTAGGAGAAGCCTATATCTGCAGATGCAGTCGAGATGAACCAAAAATTGAATTTGTGATGAGCAATTTCCAGTAACCAACTACATGAAGAAGTACCATGTCCTTACAAATTGGTAGCAAACTTCACATTTGGGGTGAGTCATTTCCCTGAAGCATGATTTGTGATATGTATTGTTCCCTGACAAGGAAAACTTGATTCAACAAAGAAACCAATGAGCTAAACATGAGGAAAGATTCAAAACCATTGAGATTACAAGTTCAATTAAGCTTCTGTTTTGGGGAGAGAGAACGAGTTACGGCACCAAGATAGTTGTAGACCAAGGACAAGAATGTACCTCATGTTCAGTAATTGGGTAGCCACAGGCACGACAAAGAAAGCACTCTGGATGAAAGAAAGTTCCCATGCATCCCAAGTAATTGCCAGAGCCAATATTCCCATGGCAGCCATTACATACTCTGCAAATTACACATGTGCATATAAGATTTCTTGTCCTCAAGAAATACCGATGCTCTGTTATGGTATAAGTTAATCCCCAAACAAGTGTGCACAAGAAGCAGTTTTTAACAAAATGCAATAGATGTTCCTTAAATACTTTACAACTACGAAATATCTACTCGAAGACATAAAAAATTGTTTGGATGTACGTATAAGTGGACATCAATTCAGGTCTTAAATTTGCATTTGTTAATTCTCCAGTTGTCCACCAAAGGTTACAGGAGGGGTTTCAAGGTTTCGTCTGTAATAGGTATTAGCATGCTACAGTTTCCATTTCCAGTAAACATTCATTGAGAATTTTCTCGGCTAAAATTTGATGCCCCCAGAATTTACCACTTTAGAGGCAGCCTTCTGTGAAATAAAAATCCATAAATACTACAAACAGCAATTTTCTTCTTCTCTTTGATCCCTTGTTTATTAATTACAAAAGAAACAGGATCCCATGCAGGACTTGTTTCGCTTAGCAAGAAAGGATTAATTGCAATGCAGTAGAAGATAATTAGACTAAAATTTCAAATGACATGAAGCATAAGAGGATATTCAACAAAATCCAATTACCTATAACTTGTGGGATTATATTCCCAAGGGGCATACGAAGGAGGATATGGAAGATATGAGGATGAACTAAGGTCATGGTTAAGTGATCTTTCGAGATCTTCATCATTGTCTGTCCGGCATTTGTATCCTGTGAAGCATAGTTCTAATTAATCAATAGAGAATGGTCAAGGAATATTAATTTCATAGGCTTGAAATATACAAAAGAAAACTTTTAACTGCCACCTGGTCTTTTCAGATCTTCGGACAAAGAGACTGCAGTTGCACGGTCTAGTTCCTCTTTCTCTTCACTAACCTTAGAGCGGTCATCCTGATGAACTTTAAAATTGAGTTAAAGAATCATTTGATCAGACGAAATATACTAGCAAGTAATGGCAGTCAGTCATATACCAAATAATTTCATTACTTGTGAATCAAAACTAATGGAAAGTAAAAGAGATTACCAAGGTTGTGATTGGAGCGCGCCAAACCATATTGTCATCTCCTAGAAACTGTCCTCCCCTATTACCCTTGAAAATCTTAGTCAGCCATTTCATAAACCTTGACTTCCTCTCAAAGTGACCTGCTTTAAAATATCATCAGCAAAAAACCAAGTAAAGGGTGTGCGTTAAATAGCAAAAAGTGAAACCTTACCATATATGCAAGGCTGAGAAAACTGATTGACACTTGACGGAGACATGGCAAAATAGAGAGAGAGAATGGTAATGTAATGGAACAGAGGGTGGAAGAATGGCATCATTATAAGAGAAAGCAGAGAATCTTTGAAAGGGAAAGAGATTCTTCGCTTGTAATGGGGATTGGGAAAAAAGTGGACAAGAGAAATGGGGGAATCTGATCGTGATGGAAAGGAAAGGAGAAAGGGAAAGACAAACTGGCACTTCCATTGGAGTGTTACTGAAGCATCATATACAAAATTCATGCCACCGAAAAGGATTTTCTTTAAACTTGCTGAGAAAATAAACTTTAATACTTAGGATTTGAAAATAGTTTTGCTCTAGGGCCTATAATTAACAAATACTCAATCCTTTTGTATCAGTCCAACACCTAAATACAGAATTCCTTCAATATCTTCCATCTTTCTCTACTCTCTTCTTACTAATTCCACCCTCCCCAAAACATAAACCACCCTCCTATCCTTCTCATTATAGGTAAGAAACAACATCGAAACTAATGTATTATGCTTGTTAATTTAACAAACTGATTTGTATAGTCACTTGTTGTTTCACCTTCTCAATCGTCATAATCAATTTTTCTAAATTCCTTCAAAACAACCTCATTCTTACAATAATAGAATTTGAATATATGAGATCAACTCATCAAGAGCTTCTCGACTCTGACCCGTCCAAGTACAGCTAGAATCTATCAAATGTTTGTTTAATTAAATTCACTTGTGATTCTATACTGATTCTACAAAGGTTGTAGCTTTATCAACAATAATTAATTTCTAACACCTAGATAATCTTATTTTAGTTAAGATCAATCCAGCTTTCATATGCTTATCAGATTGTATCAAAATGATTCTTAATTAATCATAGTGTTAAATTCAATTCTTCAGCATGGAGATAGATTTGGAGATGAATTAAAATCATAAGAATTCTCTAGCACAAAATTGAGTTAAAATGAATTTTCACACAAGATTTTATAAATATTAGGTGATCCAATGACTTTAAAGTGTGTATTTATATTAGGATCAATTCATAAGTATTTAAAATATATTGTATACGGTTGTAGGGTCATAAGGGATCTCGTGCACCAAACTTAGTTCAAAGAATTTCTATTGACTAAGTTTTTGCATGAATCCATGTAAAGGTCAACTTTAAATTACAGTATCTTCTACAATATAAAGAGTTAGATGGCTCATGACTAGTCAAACTAAAGGTGATTTAGTCTTCGTTACAACACCACTAGATTTGTCTTATTCCGAATTTAGAGTAAAATGTTATAGTAGTTTTATCGAAGACCTGCAAATTTGGTTAAAGTCCACGATGACTCCATGATGCGAAGTGAATATGGGCTTCATTGCCTAGGTTAAATGAAGCCTCTTTATTATTTTATTGAGAGAATTTTTCTCCAATAACCTTTGTAAAGGTATTTTAATATCCAAAACTTATTGAAGATTAGTTTTTTATAATTAAAATTCTCTCCTTCCTTCCTAAACTTGAATGCTCAAGAATTTTGAAGAAACACATCACGTTTGGATTTTCATTCAAGGTTCTTCGTCAAGGTAAGTTCTTTTTACTAGATTTCAAGCCTTCTAACACAAATTTCTTTATCTGTTCATGAATATTTAAGAGAAATCATAAATATTAATCATAGTATTTTCAAGAAAATAAATTCAAGAAATTCAAGAAAGGATTTCTTAATTGTTCTTCTTGAAGCATCAGTATGCTTCATAAAAATTTTTAAAGCTTTTAAGTCAAGAATTCACGAATCAAAAAGAATCCCTTCATCTAAAGTTTTTTCAAGTTCTTCCACCCACTCTAAAAACTATTGAAAAAAAAAAATTCTTTTGTCAAAATCAAGCATCGAGATTCCAGATCAAAAGTTTCCTCCAAGAAATCTAGTGTCCTTCGAATTTTGATTGTAATATCAATATTTTAAGTATGTAGGACTACTCATAGCATTGGATTGAAAACGTCCACACACCCAATATCTAAATTTTATCGCGATAGAGTACTAAGTTGAGTTTAAACTAGTTTCTTAAATTCCAAATGGATTAATTCTTTTTATATTGAAATCTATATATGTAAGCGTAGAGATTATCATTTCTATCTCTTAATTATTTGAAATTATCGTTTATTGTTGCATTCCCATGAATCATAATTGATTTGATGATCATAATGTAATACCTCGCAAAGTGCTTCAAAATAATATATATATATATATATATATATATATATATATTATACTAAAAGTGCGAAGTTCCTATCTTCAAAGTTGAATTACCATTTTGCTCTTTCACTAAATCAAAATTTAATTAAATAATAATATCATAAGTATATAATGATAAAATTTGTATTCCAGCTACTAAAAAGTATACTTTAATTCTTTTTATGGCTTTATAAAATTTTTTATGTTCTAGATGGAGTCCAGAAAGTATTTGTTAACTTCTTTTCCTTGGCTTTTCTCCTTCCATTTATTCCATCCATTCACTACTCCTATATTAAAAGCTCATAACTTTCCATATTAAACAAAAAATGGAAGTGCCCATCAGTTTTTCTTAGCAAATATCAAATGGCAACAATTTTATTAAGCATTTATAACTTATTTAAATCCTATAATTTAATTTGTCAAACAACCGATGAATATAAAAGGTTAAGGTTAAGGGTCAGGACAAGAAATAATACTAACTTCCAAAGTGAAGTGATGTATGCTCTTCAGATAGTATATAAGAATATTCAAAGGTCTTGCTTTATTCAAAATTGTCAAATCATCTAAATTATTTGTTCCTTTTAAACCTACTCAAAAATTCATACAAGGTTTATTTTCTTGTAACGTTTGATTTAATTCAAAATATATGATTATCGTATGAGTTTAGGTGTCTTTTGGTGATTAGTCTTTCCAACAACAAATAGGAAGAATTCAAGTAAAGAAAAAAAGTCATTCGCGTAGAAGAAGTATAGCTATCATTACGATTAGTTTCCTGTTCTTTCACTACTCTCCTATCATGTACAATTTTTCAATTTACCATGGGATTACATTTTATTTTGATGCTTGTATACCTATCTAATTATGATCTATAGTCTAAAATGTCTATTACTTTCAAAACAATTTTCACTTCCAATTTATTAGTATCATTTTTCATCCCTTTTGTGATATATAACCTGGAGTTGTAATAGTGACAGTGGCATGAGCATTGAATAGTTCCTTCTATTAGTGAGATTTCATATTGGCTTATTGCTCAAATCTCAAGTTGCTAAACAAAGTATCACATTCATGAAAATTTTAATTTACTTATGTAGTGATAATATGTTCCAACAATCTCATGTGATTATGCAAAATCGTATATTAAATCATTTGAAATACACGTGCAAAGTATATGTCCAAAAATTAGTATTATTAAAAGTGGGGAGATCCTAGCATCAAGTTGGATTAACATTTTGCCCTTACATTAAATTAAAATATTATAAAATATTTAATTAATTGAATATTAAATAGTAATCATATCATATTATTATTATTATTATTATTATCCTCTTCATTTTCATAACTTATATTCTAATAGTAATATTCTTTTATCTTGTGCATTTAATTCAAAATATTATCATTTTCATCACTTTTACTTTTAATAATCTCTTTAGTTTTATGTCTTTTCAAACTCATAACCCAAATAATATGCTATATTATTATAAAGTACTTTAAAAATTTAATTGGTGATAAATGTAACATGCATGCTTTTTTTGAAAAAATTAACGAACATAACAGCTTAATACATTTGTATGTCTTGTGCATATATCATGATATCATCTTATATCATACTAATTAAAAATGACGTACATATCTAATAACATTAATTTCTTTTACATTAAGTTCAAATTTATAATGAGTGTAGTGGTTACAATTGAAAAATCATTACTTATCTTAATGAATTTTCTCATTTGCTAAGAAAATCAAGTGATGCACAATTATATTAAATAATGAAAAAAAACTAACTAGGGATGTGACTATAAAAGTTGTTTAACAGACCATTTACCTATGTATTATACCCGATTATGTAACTTGGACATGCTATATTTTTCCCTCTTGATTTTAATGTTATCTGTTTTGTGGCTTATTTCTGGACAAGTTTGATGTCGATGGGTATATCACTGAATATTTCTCGAAATAGAAAAGTTAGCAAGAGAAACTTAAATAGTATGTGTGTATGTGTGTGTGTATGTATATAGAACAACTCTACACAATTTAGCATGGGACTCACGTGGAACGCACGTGCACAGGACTAGACTTATAACAAATGCCTTGCATAACGTATCATCCATTTGTTTTTTGAAAAATCTGAGGTCGTATATTGTTCATGAGGTAAAATTATGTGGGAAATGATCTTCTTTGATTTTTAAGTCAATCGTATCGAAAAATAATTTTCACATTATTTTGCACTTATCAGAGGGGTGCGTGACCTCTCCGGTCATGGAGATGGTCCATTTTAGTGTAAAAATAACTGAGACTCATCCCACTGTCAAAATAGGAAAAAATTAAATTTAATGCGAAAATGAACTACGACGGAACAAGTTCGCGTCGCGGTCTCGTTTCATCACAGTACAAAATTTTTAGATTTGAATAAGGGCAATTGGGACCTAATTTTGCAAAAAAATTTAACTTTCTTGGAAAGTAAAAAAGTCCGTTTACAGGTCGTGGAATGAGCTATAGGTCGTAAAAGGTAGTCGTGAAAATAAGGCAACAGTAAAATTGCTCGCTGAAAATGCAACCACAAGACCTATTTATGACCCATGGTTTGAACTATGGGTTGTGGTTGTAGGCTCTTCAAAGTATTCTGCAAGAATTCAAACCACGAACATTATTTACGATCCGTAAATGCAACTATAAATCATAAACAGATTCATCCTATTGAATTTGAATTTTTTAAGTTTCTGAAATCCACCCACGAGCGACAATTACGATCCATAGATTGAACTATGGGCCATAAAAGACCCTCGTGATTTTGGACATACAATGCCTGAACAATTCTAAGTCCAAGTCCAATCCAATTTTCAAACCAAGTGTAAATACATTAATATTTAGTTAACAACTTTGTCAACCAAATTTAGCCGAACACAGCCAATTTAAGCCCAAAGTATCAAATATAGTCCAATACATCAATATATGTTTCCAACAATTAATTTCAAGCCCAAATCCAATCAATATACATAGTCACATACCTAGACTCAATTTATCAACTTAGTCTGAATATTTAAGCACAATGACAACTATAGTCCAAACACATGGTTCAACACTATTCAAACATGGATATGTACATTTGCAAATCCAAATTCATCATTCTCATCATAACTTCGATGCAATTTTTTTCAACCCAACACAATCCAATTTATCCAGTTTTCAATGACAAGTGTTTATGCATGGTCTACACAGTGAAGTAAAAACATGTATTTGTCCTAATATCTATTCAACAATGGCAATTCATTGATTTTCAGACTTCGGACATTCAGATTCAACCACCATTCCTTCCTATTCAATCACCCATTAGTTAACATACATCATTTTCAGATAATTTCACTCTTGCTAAGGGATTTCAAGATATCAATACTCAAACCTTAGTAGTAGACAAAGGAGAAAACAAAGTACCCTCTATATCAGTCGCTCCATCTCGATTTTTGAATGTAAAGGGAAGAAAACAAACTGTATAACTTTAGGTTACTTTCTTTGAGTGAGAAATTGACCGAAATTAGAATTGGAGTGATCAAGGGGCACCAGAGAATAT
Organism: Solanum medicagineum; assembly: GCA_026153255.1. Lineage (NCBI taxonomy): Eukaryota > Viridiplantae > Streptophyta > Magnoliopsida > Solanales > Solanaceae > Solanum > Solanum medicagineum. The sequence continues at coordinate 13,236,434 of JAPFFP010000070.1, forward strand.
AATGGTAATACTCAAGAATAGTGGTCGAAAACTAGGAGAGTTGGATGGAATTTGAGACCTGAGGTGGTGAAGGTGATTGAATTTGGGGAAAAAAATAAAAAAGGTAAAAGGGTTTTACCTTTATTTTAATCGGGTCTGGTCAAAATTCTATTAGGTGTCTCAGTTCATGAAACTCCAATTATGGATTGTGGATGCTTCTATGACCCGTGGTTCTTGTTTCGTGGACTAAGCCGGCCATTATTTGAGACCTGGGATCCAAGAAACCCAATCACGAGCCGTGGTGTGGATTTCTTTGACACTTGAAAAAATTTCAGAAATCTTACCTAGATTCCATGAATCTCATTCATGACCTATATATCTTTTTACATTCCGTAAAGTTGGCTCGTAGAATCTATGTATCGAAACTCTTGCTTATTTGAACTTGATCTACGAGTAGCGTATACGGGTCGTAGATTGAACCACGACCTATACACTAGCTTGTAAACCTATATTTTTCTAATTTTTTAACTTACCTACTTTCTTATTTTGTTCCTGAATAGTCTCACGAAAATAAATTGTTACCTTACAACTCTCCTGATTGTTAGTTCAAAAATAAAAACATAAATTGCAAAAATTAAGCTACCTATGAGTCCAAAACTAAAACAAAACATAATCATAAGGAAATGAAAGATACAATCATGTGTTGCCTCCCATAGAGCGCATGATTTAATGTCGCGGCATAACATAGACTACTTGATTACTCAAACTTTGCCAAGTGTCCAAACTTCAACTATCCTTATTTTATCAATATTGACAAAGTATGGTTTGATCCTCTAGCCATTGACTTTTAACCTTGTGCTATTAGCCTCTAACTCAACGACTCCATGGTAGAAAACATATGTGACTTTATAGGGCCCCAACCACTTAGACTTGAGTTTGCCGGGAAACGGTCTCAGTCTAGAATTGAAAAATAAAACCAAGTCTCCTAGTCAGTTATGACGGTGCTCAATGCGATGATCATGATACAGCTTCATCCTTTGCTTGTACAACTGTTACGACCCAAACTAGGGCCTAGACGTGACACGGCGAATGAGGAACCCGGAGGAAGCCCAAACAAGCCTCTTAGCATATCACACACATATCCTTGGTCGCGGAAGCAAGAATAAACAATAAGAGAAAACATAAATAAGGGAAATTGGAACTAAGGGAGAGAGTTTAGTACTTAAATAACATAGATGAGTCAAAACTCAAGCATAATAAATAACTTGTCCAACAACACCTTTAGACATAGAACTTGGCGGGGGCCAAGATAAGCAACCGGGCTCACCCTCATAATCATAAGTTTCTAAATAAGAAGAGTCAATACATAAAATAAATTCAGAGAATTATGTCCTCGGAATGGAGGACTCACTAACTTGCTTGAATAGTTATTACTAGCCACCCGGAGGAGGGTGATGATCAAGTGGAGCTCCGATTCCTACATGATAACATCATGTAGGCATAAAGTATGCGTTAGTACGTTTGAATATACTAAGTATGTAGAATGTGATGCAACAAGAGATAAACAACATAGTCAAAATGCATGATGATAAGCAATAGATAGCATAATAGCAATATGGCATATATGATCAATGCTTAAGTAAATCATGCTTTGCAAATCATTTAATTTGTATAGATCATAATACATAAGTGTGGGAAGAGACCTCAACCGACAAAGAATAAGACCAAGCGAGCTACAACTTGGAATCCCGATGATTACTCCTTACTGGTAAATAGGTGGTCTACTTGCTAAGGTAAACCATACTTCACCATATGGGAGCTTGTCCCATTTTGAAGAAGTAACCTTTCTTATGAGAGTCCGTCCCATTTCGAAAAGAATTTCATGAGAAACTTCAACTTACGGGAGCCCTTTCCATTTTGGGAAGAACTTCAAGAAAAATGCACTAAATGGATCCACTAGCATTGCAAGGGTATAACATAGTAATATGGTGGCATATAGTTCAAGGAAAGAGAGTAAATCCTCCATCCATTAGTGCTAAGCCTAACCGCATGGACTAATTGGAATAATCATAACTTTAATAACTTATGAGAAACATAGAATCATGACACAAGTAGATCTTGAACATCCTTGACCTCTAATGGTGAGCCCAACTTCAAAACATAAGAATAGATCATCATCAAACATTACCCTAGAATTAACATCAAAAGGCTCACAAGAGGTATAATCTTTGAAAAAGGGCTTAGCTTCATACTTGCATAATCATAGATAAT
>JAPFFP010000070.1:13238783-13278374 GCA_026153255.1 Solanum medicagineum
ACATACATGAGAAGTGTATCATAAGGAGATCAGCTCCACCAAGAATGCATCAACACACTTAAAACATCATTTTCGAAATCTCAACATAAGTGTAAAATCACCATGAACTTTGTCAATATAAACATGAATGCATGTAAATGTCTTAGGGGCTGGAACATGAGACATGAGATCATATAGAGGACTTAGAATTAGTACCTTAGGATTGAGTAGGATGGAAAATATAAGGGTATCGCTTTTGCATATCCGCTTCAGCCTCCCAAGTAGCACTTTAGACTTGTTGATTCCTCCAGAGGACCTTAACGGAAGCGACATCCTTGTTCCTCAACCTCTTCACTTGTCTATCCAAGATCTCTACTGGAACTTCTTCATAGGTCAAGTTGTCTTCAACTACCCCCATAATATCAAGAGGAACAATAGCTTTAGGATCACCTACACATTTCCTCAACATTGACACATGGGAGACCGGATGAACCAATTCCATTTCTCTAGGCAAATCCAACTCGTAGGCCACCTTACCAATCCTTCTCATCACCCTATAAGGACCCACATATCTAGGGCTTAACTTTTCCTTCTTACCAAAATAGACCACACCCTTCATGGGTGACACCTTCAAGTAGACCCAATAACTAACCTTAAACTCAAGCTCCCTCCTTCTCACCTCGGCATAAGACTTTTGACGACTTTGGGACGTCTCCAATCGTTCTCTAATCACCCTAACCTTATCAAGAGCCTCCATAATCAGATCTGGTCCTAACAAGGCCACCTTTCCAACCTCAAACCACCCAACCGATGATCTACAATTTCTACCATAGAGAGCCTCAAAAGGAGTCATACCGATGCTAGAATGATAGCTATTATTATAAACAAACTCAATAAATGGAAGATGATCATCCCAACTACCTCTAAACTCCAATACATAAGCCCAAAGCATATCCTCAAGAGTTTGTATAGTTTTTTTGGCTTGGCCATCCGTTTGAGGGTGAAAGGCCATACTAAGCTATACCTTGGTTCAAGGTCCTATTTGGAAGGACATCCAAAAGTGTGAAGTGAATTGTGCACTACGATCCAAAATGATGGACAAAGGAACCCCATGCAACATCAAAAAGTCATGAATGTACAACCTAGCATAATCTTCAGCCCCATGTGTAGTCTTAACCGGTAGAAAGTGAGCCGAATTCATCATCTTATCAACCACAACCCATATGGAATCAAAACCCTTTATAGTCTTGGGCAACCCAACCACAAAATCCATATTAATCTCTTCCCACTTCTAAGTAGGAATATCTATGTCCTGGGTTAGGCCACCCGGCCTTTGATGTTCGGCTTTGACTTGTTGGCAACTATGGCAACCCGATACAAATGTGGCGATGTCCCTCTTCATGCCTCCCCACCAAAACACATCCCTTAATTCCCTATACATCTTAACAGACCCAGGATGAATACAGTAAGAAGAACCACAAGCCTCATCATGAATCCTTTCCCTCAAGGCATCAACACAAGGTACACACAACCTACCTTCGTTCCTAAGGGCACCATCTCCCCCTTGGGAGAAAACCTCCACCTTTCCATCGTTTACCAATTCCTTCAATTCCAATAAAGCGGGGTCAAGATCTTACTTAGCTTTCACCTTATGAACTAATAAAGATTTAGAGCCATCAATAACAACAACACCACTATTATCCACCTCTTCCAACCTAACTCCCAATTCAGCCAACCGATGGACCTCACTAGCCACCTCCTTATCACCACCATCAACATGAGCTAGTCTACCCATAGACACCCTACTCAAACTATCTGCCACAACATTAGCCTTACTGGGATGATATTGCACACTCAAATCATAATCCTTAAGAAGTTCTAACCACTTTCTTTGCCTCAAGTTGAGATCCTTTTGAGTGAAGACATATTGGAGACTCTTATGATTGGTGAACACATCAACATTCACCCCATATAAATAATGAAACCATATTGTTAATGCAAATACAACAGCTTTCTCAAGATCGTGGGTAGGATAGTTCTTTTCATACACTTTGAGTTGCCTAGAAGCATAGACTCTGACCATACCATTTCGAATTAGAACACAACCCAAACCAACCCTAGAAGCATCACAATAGAAAACAAGCCCCTTTAGCCCTTTCAGTAGTGACAATATAGGAGCGGACACAAGCTTATCTTTCAAGGTTTCTAAGCTCTTTTCACACTCATAGGTCCACAAAAACTTAGCCTTCATTTGGGTCAATTTTGTCTTGGGAGAAGTTATAGAAGAGGACCCATTCACAAATCTCTGATAGTAACCCGCTAAGCCCAAGAAGCTCCTAATATCCGACGGGATCAATGGTCTAGGCCAATTTCTAATCACATTCGACTTTTTAGGATACACCTTAATACCATCCCCTGCCACCACATGACCTAGAAAGGCAACTTCTTTCAACCAAAAATCATATTTCTTATATTTAGCATACAATTTTTCTTCCCTCAATCTTTGCAATACTACCCTCAAATGACCCATATGCTCCTCCTCACTACGTGAATAGATCAAAATTTCATCAATAAAGATCACAACAAATGAATTAAGGTAGGATTTGAAGAGACAATTCATAAGATCCTTGAAGATATCAGGTGTATTATTCAAGCCAAAGTACCTCAGAATAAACTCAAAATGCCAATACTTAGTCCGGAAGGCCGTCTTAGGAAAATCACACTCCCTCACCTTTACTTGATGGTACCCGGACTGAAGATCAATCTTAGAGAAGTGCTAGCCTCTTGCAATTGGTCAAATAAATCATTAATTCTTGGAAGAGGATACCTATTCTTGATATTGACCCTATTAAGTTTCCGATATTCAATACACATTCTAAGAAACCCATCCTTCTTCTTCACAAACAACACTAGTGCACCCGAAGGTGATTGGCTAGACCTAATAAAACCCTTGTCCAACAAATCCCTCAATTGCTCCTTCAACTCCTTTAACTCCATCTGGGCCATACAGTTAGGGGGAATAGAAATGGGTTGAGTATGGGGGATGAGGTCTATGCCAAAATCTATTTGCCTTACTGGAGGAACATCGGGAAAGTCATTTAGAAAGACATCAAGAAATGCCATTTACAACCGGAACCGACTCAATGGAAAGGACTTTGGATTCCACATCCCTAACCCTCACAAGATGATAAAGAAACCCCTTGGAGATCAACATACAGGCTTTAATGCAAGAGATGAATCTACCCTTGACTACCACATCATGAGTCATCCACTCAACGACGGGTTCATTTGGGAATTGGAAATTGACCCTACGGGTTCTACAATCAATAGAGGCATAGTATGCATGCAACCAATCCATTCCAAGAATGTCATCAAAATCAGCCATATCCAACTCAACAAGATCACAAGGCAATATTTTATGCAAAATGCAAATAGGACAATTTTTGTACTCCCTTTGAGCAACAATAGATGCATCAATAGGAGTAGAAACCTCATATGACTCACATAATAAATAGGGCTCAACATGGAACTTTAAGGAAAAAAATGGGTAACAAAAGAAAGAGTAGCACCCGGATCAATCAATGCATACACATCAAAATCAAAGATTTTCAACATACCGGTGACGACATTAGGCACCTCATCAACCCCTTGTCTCCCATGCAAAGAATAAAACCAATTGTGCCTTGGGGCACCATCTTGTCGGCCATCTCTCCTTAAAGGAACCACATGAGCACCATGTGGACGAACCTCCTTACCCTTGTTACGATTTCCAAGGTAATCTGACACCTTATGTCCAACCTCCCCACAACCATAACATGCAGTAGTATCCCTCAAGCATGGTCCACTATGACACTTACCACATTTAGGACACCCACCATTAGGAACCACACCCCCAACATAGTGGGCCCTTGAAAAATCATTGGTAACCCTATTAGGAAATGCATGAGAAGAACCTTGACCTTGATGGAACCGGCCACCTTTTGACTATGGAAGTTTCCCTCAAAACGGGCCCTCTTGGCCTCATGACCCCTTCTCTTCCTCAACTTCTCTTCCTATATTGTTTAGTATAGGTCATCAAATGGGACAAATCGATGATACTAATCAACATAGTGGACCGGCACTCCTCATTCACCAAGTCGAAAACACCCATCACAATTTTATTCATCCTAGACCTTGAGTCGGCTACCAAATATGGAGCATATTTTGAAAGTTTGTTGAACTTGAGGGCATACTCCCTCACACTTATAGACCCTTGTCTCAAATTCATAAATTCCACCAATTTGGCCTCTCTAAGCTCAAGAGGGAAGAATCGATTAAGAAAAGGCATCTTGAACTCCTCCCAAAGTAATACATTGTTGACCCCCTTCTCCTGTTTCCATTGATTGTGCCATATTTGTACTACCCTTTTGAGTTGGTAAGATGCCAACTCCAACTTCTCCTCCGACCTAACATCCATGATAGCCAAAATCTTATAGATCTCATAAATGAATTTTTGAGGGTCCTCATTCACCTTTGACCCATAGAATTCCAAGGGATTCATCCTCATGAAATCTCTCACCCGAGATGCCGATGTAGGAGCATGAGGGGTTTGGGTACCTTGGTTGGTTGATTAGCCACAACTTGTGCAAGCAAAGTGAGAGCACCCCGAAGCTAACCATGAGCCAGTTGTTCTTTGGGTGTACCAGCTCTGCTTCCTCTTGTATTAGGCATGATCTAGCATAGCAAAGGACAATCGTTAGGGGGAAAACCTTACCTCAACTTCTATAGCACGACATAGAGTAAGAAGAAGGGAAACATTTCCTAAATGCCTCAAAGCCACTAGCTCATAGTTCTGGTGCACAAAACAACTACTAACAAGACTCTAATCGGCATGGTGTGTTGGACACGGAGGACTTGACAACCTAGTGCTCTGATACCAAGTTTGTCACGACCCAAGCCTAGCGCCTAGACGTGACAGGGCGCATGGGGAACCTGAAGGGATCCCAAGCAAGCCTATTAACATATCATTACACATCACTGGTCGCGGAAGCAAATAAATGACATAATAGATTTGAAATAAGGGCAAAGGGTCTAAGGGGAAACTTCATAACATAAACATTAAGAACGAGAGAGTCAAGGCTCATAGCATAGATACATAATATCCAACAACACCTATACTACATAGATAAGAGCGGGACCCAAGATAAGTTATCAGGCTCACCCTCATAGTAAACATATACATAAAAGAAAGATAGTCTTGGGACATAGTATGAGATCATAAACATCGTCCCTGAAATGGAGGACTCACCAAAGAGCTTTGGAGATGTCCTACTAGCCACGTGGAGGAGGATGATCAAGTGGGGCACCGGTTCCTACATAGTGACATCATGTACGCATAGAGTATGCGTTAGTGCATTTGAAAGTACTAAGTATGTAGGATGCAATGCAACAAGTGATAAGAACCATATTGAAAATGCATAACATAGGGAATGAATAAGCATATAACAATATGACAAGTATGGATGATGCTTAAAGTAAAATCATGCTTATATAGAAAATAATACATGTGTAAGGAGAGACCATTATTAGTGCATATCCAAGTCCTACCACCCCCTTGGAGAGGCAAATGAGGTACGAACCCCTCAATAGGTTGATGAGGTACAAACCCCCCAACATGGTTGATGAGGTACAAACCCCCCCCCAACATGGTTGATGGAGTATGAACCCTCCAACGTGGTTATCAAGGTACAAACCCCTCGACAAGGTTGCACGGGCCTACCACCTCCCCAGCAAGGTGATCGAGGTACAAACTTCGCAACAAGGTTACCTGGGCCTACAACAACCAAGTGTGGCATGGTCAATTCCCAACATTATAGAGCTAATATCATATAAATATATTCCTTTCATCATCATAACATCATTTAATTCATAAGACATGCATTAGACCTTTAATTCCTTAAGAAATCATAATCGGACATTTTATGAAACACTTGGCGGGTGTGTAGTGCTAGAGTAAAATCATGCATTTCGAGAATGGAATCATGCTAGAAGATCCAATGTAAAACCATCAATAGATACTTGGTCACACCCTCAAGCAATATACATAAAAACTCTTCATCAAATCTCACAATAGATCTTAAATTCATAGCTCAAAACATGCTAAAATAGTCAAAATTTCATGAAACCCCAACATAGTGTGCAGTGAAATTCATATTAGATAAGATCCATGAGTAAAATTAACTTTAAATCATGCAATTTTGGATAAAAGAAAGCTTGGGTATAATGGGAAAAATTTATACTGAGGCTCGCTCTTGGCGCGTCGCGCTAGGTGTGCGAAAACCTCACTAGAAATCGTATTTTTGGGAAAATTAAATTGCGATTTGTTTTCTCTAAATTGGGTTTAGACCCACTTTCAACTCAATTTGACCCCTTGAATAAGTATATGAAGTCAAATTTTTGATATCACACACAGAGTTTGAAATATATAGAAATTACGATTCCAGACACTTCTAAGGCACATCTCGGGCACTTTTTGGGGTCGTTTCACGTATAACACATGAATTAGAATAAAGTTTTCATAGAGTTATATTCTATTGCATGAACTTAGATTATAGAAGAAGGGTAACACTTCCTAATGTCTGATAGCCTTCTGCTTATAAAGTGTAGTGCACGACACACCTATAAACAAGACTCTATAGACATAGCTTCATAGACTCCCTAGGACACCAGAACTCTGTGCTCTGATACTAAGTTTGTCATGCCCCGGGAGGGTGCCCTGGGTGTAACTAGAACTCAAAGAATATTGCAAGTCCCCCAAGAAAATGACCTATCCTCATTACATTCGCTTAATCAATAGATCAGCGGATGACATCAGAATTAATAATTACACAATAGTGGCAACTCTATCTTATCGTATCTACATCCAGAGATATGGGCCATGAGCCACAAGACTAGTCATCAACAATCATAAGACAATATAAATGATGAAGAAACCTCAATTTAGAAAGAAAGGGGAAAGACCCCAACATCAAACAATCTTTATGTCTATGAAGCCTCTAAGTCTACAGTCTAGGAAGGTACCATGATAGGCCATGGGTACCAAAAGCTCAAAGTGTAACTCAAAACATAAGAGAAGGGATAAAAGTATCCTCCGAATGCAGGGGAGCACTCACCAAGTCTCTGAAGCTAGAAGTCTCTGACCCTCAATGAATTGCCTACTGAAGTCCTCTGTCTACTGAATCTGAATCATGAAACGATACAGCGGCAAAATGATGTTAGTACGTAGAATGTACGGTATGAAAATGGGTAAAACGTAAATAGTATAGGCAAAGTAACATGGAATGACAACAACTTATCAGGTAATTTAAATGACCCCAAAAAGTACCCGAAAATGTGCCTCGGAAGAGACTGGAATCGTAATTTCCATATATCTCAAAATTCGTGTGTGATATCGAAAATTTGACTTCATATTCTTGTTCAGGAGGTCAAATTGAGTGGGAAATTGGTATGAACCTAATTTTAGAGTAAATTAATCATAATTTCAAATTCCCAAGAATCAATTTCTAGAGAGATTTTTGCGCGCGCCAGTTGCGCCAAGGGTGTGCCACAGTTTAAATTTTGCACAGTTTTCCTATCTCAATCCAAGGCTTTGGGTCTTGGGACAAAGTGTTTCCATGCATGAAAATGCCTATACTTAGCCTTATTCCACCCTTATATTATTCAAGACATTCTCAAATAATCACTCAAACACTTAGCTAATATTTCATCACCTAAATTGAAGTCTCAAAACTCATCTGAATCTAAAGGTTCTCATTCAAGCTTCAATTCTCCATCTGCAATCTTCTTCAGGGATCCTCCAAAGACAAAGTATGTGGGTTTCTTTTGTAGGTTCCTTTCACCCACGATACCCAAGATTCCTCTTACCTTAAATTCCATGATTAAATGTTGATTTTACTCAAGGGTCTTATCTATTATGAATTTCACTGCACACTATGTTGGGGTTTCATGAAATTGTAGTTGTTTTAGCATGTTTTGACCTATGAATCTAAGGTCTATTGTGAGAGTTGATAAACGGCTATGATGTATATTAATTGAGGGTGTTATAAAGTATCTATATTGATGGTTTTTACATTGAATATTCTAGCATTATTCCACTCTTTAAATGCATGGTTTTATACTAGAAGTAAACACTCACCAAGTATTTGATAAAATGTCCGTGTTATGATTTCTTGAGGAATTGAAGGTCTAATGCATATCTTATTAGTTGAATGACTATATGATGATGAAAGGAATGTATGTATATGATATTATCTCTATAATTGTGTGAAAAATGACCAAGCCTCACTCGATAGGTTGTAGACCCGGGTAACCACATTGAGGGGTTTATACCTCGATAGCCTCGCTCAGGAGGTGGAAGACCCATGCAACCACTTCGAGAGGTTTGTTCCTTGATAACCATGTTGGGAGATTTGTATCTCATCAACCATTTTTTTTGGGGGGGGGAGGGGTTCTTCATCAACCACATAAAAGGGTTTGTATCTCATGTGCATCTCCAAAGAGGTGGTAGGCCTTGGATATTCACTAAAGTGGTCTCTCCTTACACATGGATTATGTTCAATATAAGCGTGGTTTCACTTCTAGCATCATTCATACATGCCATATTATTATATGTTTATTCATTGCCTATGTTATGCATTCAGGTTATGGTGCTTATCACTTGTTGCACTGTGTCCTATATACTTAGTATATTCAAACGTACTAACGCATACTCTATGCCTACATTATGTCATTATGTAGGAATCGGAGCCCTGCTTGAGCATCCCCGTCCATGTGGCTAGTACGATTCCACTCAAGCTTATTGGTGAATCCTCCATTCTGGGGATGTTGCTTATTGTGGCATGTTATGTTCTGAGACTACTTTTCTTTCATGTAAATGTGGACTATGAGTGTAAGCCTGATTTCTTTTCTTGGCCCTCGCTCTAATCTATATAGTAGAGGTATGGTTGGGCATGTCATGTGTAATGTTTGAGCTTTGACTCTCTCTTGACTCTTATTGGTTATGATAATTAAAGATGTCCCATAGCCCCGGTTATACCTATTTACTATCTCTTCTTGTATTTTATTTCTTTCGCGACCAAGAATCTCTAATGATGCGCTAAGAGGATTGGTTCGGGTCCGTTTGGGTTCCCCTTACGTCGTGTCACATCTAGGCCCTAGGCTTATGTTGTGACCAACTTGGTATTAGAGCACTAGGTTGTTAGATCCTCAGAGTCCAATACACCGCATCGATTAGAGTTTTGTTCATGGTTGTGTTGTGCACCACAACTATAAGGAAGAGGCAATGAGACGTTTAGGTAATATTTCCCTTCTTCTTACTCTACGTTGTGCTATAGAAGTTGAGGTAAGGTTTTCCCCCTAACGATTGTCCTTTGCTATGCTACATTATGCCTAATATAAGAGGGAGAAGTGCCCGCACGCCCGAGGAGCAACCTGCTAATGGAGTGCTTCGGGATGCTCTCACTTTGCTTGCAAAAGTTATGGCCTAGGCAAACCAAGGGGACCAAGCCCCTCATGCTCCTACACTGGCATCTCGAGTGAGAGATTTCATGAGGATAAATCCCCGGGAATTCTATAGGCCAAAGGTGAGTGAGGACCCTCAAGAGTTCATTGATAAGGTTTACAAGATTTTGGCTATCATAGATGTGAGGTTAGATTATAAGGCAGAGCTGGAGGCCTACCAACTCAAGGGGGTAGCACAAATATGGTACAATCAATGGAAAGAGGAGAAAGGGGTCGACAATGTGGTACTTTGGGAAGAGTTCAAGGCAGCCTTCCTTAATTGGTTCTTCGCTTTTGATCTTAGGTAGGCCAAATTGGAGGAATTTATGAATTTGAGACAATGGTCTATGAGTATGAGGGAGTATGCCCTCAAGTTCAACCAACTTTCAAAATATGCTTCACATTTGGTGGCCGACTCAAGGTCTAGGATGAAAAAATTTGTGATGGGTGTTTCTGACTTAATGAGTGAGGAGTGTCGGTACGCCATGTTGATTAGTGACGTGAATTTTTCCTGTTTGATGATCTATACCGAGCAAATGGAGGAGAAAAAGTTAAGGAAGAGAAGGGGTCATGAGGCCAAGAGGGCCCGTTTTGAGGGGAAGTTCCATAGTTGAAAAGGTGGTTGGTCCATCTAGGCCAAGGGTCTTCTCATGCATTTCAAAAGAGGTTTGCTAATGATTTTCCAAGGAATCAAGATGTTGGAGGTGTTGTTCCTAATGGTGGGTGTCCAATATGAGGTTGGGTTATAGTGGCCCGTGCTTGAGGGACAGTAATGCTTGCTATGGTTGTGGTTAAGTTGGGCATAAGGTGATGGATTGCCCCCGAAATTACAACAAGGGTATGGAGGTTTGTCCACAAGGTGCTAATGCAGTTCCTTTGGGAAGAGCACAATCGGTTTTATGCTTTGTACGGGAGCCAAAGGGTTGATAAGGTGCCCGACGTTGTTACTGGTACGTTGAAAATCTTTGATTTTGATGTGTATGCATTGATTGATCTGGGTGCCACTCTTTCTTTTATTATCCCCTTTTTTGCAAAAAAGTTCCATGTTGAACACGAATTATTGTGTGAGTCATATGAGATGTCTACTCCTATTGGTGCATCTATTATTGCTAGGAAGATTTATAGAGATTATCCCATTTGCATTTTGCACAAAATATTTCTTTGATCTTGTTGAGTTGGACATGGTTGATTTTGATATCATTCTAGGGATTGATTGGTTGCATGCGTACTATGTTTCTATAGATTATAGAACCCGTAGGGTAAAATTCCAATTCCTAAATGAACCCGTCCTTGAGTGGGAGAGTTATGATATGGTGATCAAGGGTAGGTTCATCTCTTGCATTAAAGCTTGTAAGTTGATCTCTAAGGGATATCTTTTCCATCTTGTGAGGGTAAGGGATGTGGAGTCCAAAGTCCTTCCATAGAGTCAGTTCTCGTTTTAAATGAGTTTCTTGATGTCTTTCCAAATGACCTTCCCGATGTCCCTTTCGAAAGGGAAATAGATTTTGGTATAAACCTTCTTCCCGATACTCAACCCATCTCTATTCCCCCTTATCGTATGGCCCCAGCAGAGTTAAAGAAGTTGAAGGAGCAATTGAGGGTCTTGTTGGAGAAGGGTTTCATTAGGCCTAGCAAATCCTCTAGGGGTGCATCGGTGTTGTTTGTGAAGAAGAAGGATGGGTCTCTTAGAATGTGTATTGACTACCGGTAACTTAATATGGTCATCATCAAGAATAGTTTTCCTCTTCTAAGGATTGATGATTTGTTTGACCAATTTCAAGTTGGTAGCCACTTCTCTAAGATTGATCTTCGGTCCGGGTATCATCAAGTGAAGGTGAGGGGGTGTGATATTCCTAAGATGGCCTTCTGGACTAGGTATGGGCATTATGAGTTTGTTGTGATGTCTTTTGGGTTGACCAATGCACCGGCTATCTTTATGGATCTTATGAATATGGTCTTTAAACCCTACCTTAATTCATTTGTTGTGATATTCATTGATGACATTTTGATCTATTCACATAATGATGAGGAGCATATGGGTCATTCGATGGTAGTTTTGCAAAGATTGAGGCAGGAGAAACTGTATGCTTAGTATGAAAAATGTGATTTTTTGTTGAAGGAGGTTGCCAAATTTATTTCCAGTTGCCATAGTTGCCAACAACTCAAAGCCGAACATTAAAGGTTGGGTGGCCTAACCTAAGACATAGAGATTCCTACTTGGAAATGGGCAGAGATTAAGATGGATTTTGTGGTTGGGTTTCACAAGAATAGAAAGGATTTTGATTCCATATGGGTTGTGATTTATAGGATGACAAAATCATCTCACTTTCTACCGGTTAAGACTACATATGGGGCTGAAGATTATGCTAGGTCATACATTTGTGACTTGGGGAGGTTCCATGGGGTTCCCCTTTGTCCATTATATCGAACTGTGGTGCATAATTCACTTCTCACTTTTGGAGGTCCTTCCAAAGAGGTCTTGGAACCAAGGTAAAGCTTAGTACTACCTTTCACCCTCAAACGGATGGCCAAGCCGAAAGAACTATCTAAATACTTGAGGACATGCTTAGGGCTTGTGTATTGGAGCTTAAGGGTAGTGGGGATGATCATCTTCTATTGAATGAGTTTGCATACCACAATAGCTATTCTAGCATCGATATGGCTCCGTTTGAAACTCTTTACAGTAGACATTATAGATCACCGGTTGGGTGGTTTAAAGTTGTAGAGGTGGCTATGTTGGGACCAGATCTAGTTATGGAGGCTCCTGAGAAGGTTAGGATGATTAAGAAAGGTTCAAAACTACCCAATATCGCCAAAAGTCTTATGTCGATTTGAGGAGAAAAGATCTTGAATTGAAGTTTGGTGATTGGGTTTATTTGAAGGTGTCACCCATGAAGAGTGTGGTCAGTTTTGGTAAGAAGGGTAAGTTGAGCCCTAGATATGTGGGACTTTATATGGTGATGAGAAGGATTGGCAAGGTGGCTTACGAGTTGGATTTGCCTTGAGAAATGGAATTGGTTCATCCTGTCTTTCATGTGTCTATGTCAAGGAAGTGTGTGGGTGATCCTAATGCTATTGTGCCTCTTGATGTTGTGGGGGTAGTTGAAGACAATTTTACATATGAAGAGGTTCCAGTAGAGATCTTATATAGACAAGTAAAGAGGTTGAGGAACAAGGAAGTTTCTTCCGTTAAGGTCCTTTGGAGGAAGCAACAAGTTGAAGGTGCAAGTTGGGAGGCCAAAGTGGATATGCAAAAGCAATACCCTTATCATTTACACTCCACTCAAGCCCAAGGTATTGATCTAAGTCCCTTGTGTGATTTCAAGTCTCAAGTTCAGTCCTTATGTCATTGCATACATTCATGTTAACATTGACAAGTTCATAATGATTTTACATTTATGTTAAGATTTTTGAAATGATGTTTAAGTGCATTGTTGCATCCTTATGTGGACTGAAAGTGTCATGTTTGCATCTCTCATATACTTTTCTTTGACATTCAAGGATGGATGTTCCCAAAGGGGAGATATTGAAACGACCCCATAAAGTGCTCAAAAATGTGCCTCAATAATGTCCAGAATTGTAATTTCCATATATCTCAAAATCCATACGCGATATCAATAATCCGACTTCATATTCTTATTCAGGCGGTCAGATTGAGTGGCAAAAGGGTTTAACCCTGATTTTAGAGAAAACGAATCACAATTTCAAATTTCCAAAAATCAATTTCCGGAGAAGTTTCGTGCCCTTGGCGTGAAGCGACAAGGGCGCCCCCATGGTGTAAATTTTGTCCAGTTTTTCTATTTCGGTCCAAGGCTTTGGGTCTTTGGACTTAGTGTTCCCATGCGTAAAAATGTCTATACTTAACCTTGTTCCACCCTCATGTCATTCAAGACATTCCCAGATACTCACTCAAACACTTAGCTAATATTTCATCTCCTAAATTCATGTCTCAAAACTCATCCGGATCTCAAGGTTCTCATTCAAGCTTCAAGTCTCCGTCTCCAATCTTCTTCAAGGATTCTCCAAAGCCAAGGTATGTGGGTTTCTTTAATAGGTTCCCTTCACCCATGATACCCAAGCTTCCTTTTACTTATAATTTCATGATTTAAAGTTGATTTACTCATAGGTCTTATCTATTATGAATTTCACTACACACTATGTTGGGGTTTCATGAAATTATGATTGTTTTAGCATATTTTGAGCTATGATCTAAGGTCTATTGTGAGATTTTATGAAGGCATTTGATGTATATTGTTTGAGGGTGTTAGCAGGTATCTTTTGATGGTTTTAACATTGAATTTTCTAAGATGATTCCATTCTTAAAATGTATGGTTTTACACTAGCACTAAACACCCGCCAAGTGTTGGATAAAATGTCCCGGTTATGATTTCTTGAGGAGTTGAAGGTCCATTGCATGTCTTATGAGTTGAATGACTATATGATGATGAAAGGAATGTATGTATATGATATTATCATTATGATTGTGGGGAAAATGACCAAGCCTAACTCGGGAAGTTGTAGGCCCAGGTAACCATGTTGAGGCGTTTGTACCTCAATCGCCTTGCTCGAGAGGTGGCAGGACCATACAACTATGTAAGGGGTTTGTACCTTGATAACCATGTTGGGGGTTTGTACCTCATCAACCATGTTGGGGATTTGCACCTCATCAACCATGTTGGGGGGTTTGTACCTCATCAGCCACATGAAGGGGTTTGTACCTCATGTGCCTCTCCAAGGAGGTGGTAGACCTTGGATATTCACTAAAATAGTCTTTCCTTACACATTCATTATGTTCTATATAAGCATGGTTTTACTTCAAGCATCATTCATATATGCCATATTGCTATATGCTTATTCATTGCCTATGTTATGTATTTTGATTATGGTGCTTATCACTTGTTGCATTGCATCCTACATACTTAGTACATTCAAACGTATTAGCGCATACTCTATGCCTACATGATGTCACCATGTCGGAACCGGAGCCCAGCTTGAGCATCCCCATCCACGTGGCTAGTACGATTCCACTCAAGCTTGTTGGTGAGTCCTCCATTCCAAGGACATTGCTTATTGTCTCATGTAATGTTCGAAGGCTACTTTTCTTTCATGTAAATGTTGACTATGAAGGTAAGCCCAGTTGCTTGTCTTGGTCTCCACTCTTATATATAGTAAAGGTGTTGTTGGACATGTCATGTGTAATGTTTGAGCTTTGACTCTCTCTTGACTCTTGTTGATTATGATATTAAAGAAGTCCCTTAGCCTCAGTTATCCCTCTTTACTATCTCATATTGTATTTTATTGCTTTCGTGACCAAAGATGTGTAATGATGCGCTAAGAGACTTGCTTGGGGTCCCTTCGGGTTCCCCATGCGTCGTGTTGTATCATGTCTAGGCTCTAGGCTTGGGTAGTGACAGTACTTATCTCAGCTCAGGATAAGGAGTAGACAGTATCACATCAACATAAATCAAGACTCATACCATCACATCAACATAAGAGTACTATCAAGATGAAACTTAGCTGGGAGTTTCTCGAACCGCTAACCATCACCTATGAGTCGGTGATGATACAACAAACCAATGCCATTACCATATCTATCTAGTTCCTTTCCAAGGTAAAGGACATTTTTATCAGGGGATCCATAAATCTATCAAGTCCTCTTTTGGGACATAAGGAAGCATCCTTTTCCACGGTCCAATCCTCTCCTTCGCTGGCCATGTAGTTAACTAATGCGAGTGGGACTCACTATTTCTCATTTTGGTGCTCAATACTCCTCTCGGAACTCAAAATACTAATAAGCTATCAAACATTAAGATTTCTCATCACTTAGTCTCTTTTGGACAAGGGATATCAACTCAAGGAATTAGGAACATTCTTTTTAAGATTAAATTAAACCTCTTTAAGAATCTAAGGATATCAATCTCGTCAACATCAATCATCAACACATTCAACTCAGGACCCAGACCACAACAAGCAAGCACACCCATATGATCAAGGCTCTAGACATCAACCCTTAAGTTCATTCTTGTAATCTTTAACAAAGTAATCATGTAGGGTTAATATAATAATTAAAATACCTCATTTAAACAAATAATTCAAGTTGTGATGATCATCAATTCAAGAAAATATATGATATAAGAATAATTTTCAAATAACTGTTCAAGAATTTGACGGACAGAACCCATCACCCTTAACTATCAACCTACTACATTAAATGGGGCACATGGGAGAACAATTTCATGTTTGGAAATCCTTACATACCTGGATGAAGAATTACTTAGGCTTCTTCAAGGAATTAGTCCTGAACCTAGGAATCTTCAAGCTCTCTCTTCTTTCTCTTTCAAGAACCCTCGTTTAGAAGTTAGGAAAAACGGGTTTTGAAACACTTAATTTGACATAAACGACCCTTAAACATGTATTTGGGACTTAGGATAGGTTGAAAATGACCAAAAGGCCCTTCCCATAATAAGAAATAAAATTTGCTCCGGAAATTACACAGGTCCGCGACACGCCTTGGGCACAGCCCAGTGTGTTTCCTTCCAAAGTTATTTTCGTTGAAAATTGCAAAACAAACATAAGCGCCAGTCCGTATCCTGTCCGGGTCACGCCTTGGGCACGTACTGACACTGTTTTTTTATTAATTAAAGAAAATTATCTTTTGACTCGGTGGCTCTAAAATCGGCTCGAGGCATTTTCCCACCCAATTTTTCATGTTGATTACAAATCTGTTCTCGAATTTTCCATTGGAACTTAAAAAAACATGTTATGCGCACGATTCCATTCTAGGGGTATTTTGATAATTCCATAGTGTGTTACAATAATTTTGTAATATTACTCCTAATAAATCATTTTTCCAACTGCTTTTACTATACTTTTACTATATCATCATAATCAATTATTTAAAAATCACGTGAACATATCAATAAATAAAATTTTAATACACTCTAAAATTCTATTTGTGCAACATAAATTAGAACGAAACAACATATAGTATTTTATTTACAACTACCATAAAATACTCTATAGGCCTCGGTAATTACCAACTTAGAATTTTTTGAAATATATAAAAAAAATTTATTAATATCACATAAATCGAGACTAAAACATAATTTATATTGGGCCCATATTAGCACGAGTTTTCGTAAGTAATATATACATATATATAAAAGATTGAATTTAATAGCTCCAAATAAAAGATACATACAATGCATTAAGTTTATTTTGGCTTGTAAGGGTCATTTGATTTGGAGATAAGCTATAGACGAATAAATAATGAATAGATTAACTATGCAAATATCATCTCTTGTTGCATTTTTAGTTGATATATTACATACTTGTATGTGTATCTATATATACACACACGACTTCTTTACTATTATGATGGTTAATTTGGTTATTTTAGTATTCTAATCATGTATTACTAATTATTATATTCTTATTTATTATTTACCTCACATAAAATAATTCATGAATTCTTTCCTAACTTGTGCATATTGCATTTTCGTTGATAAAAGATAAAAGAAAGAAGAAGTAACAATCAAACATGAGATAAGCGGAGTCGAATTGGATGCGGGTTAAAATTAAGAGAAAACGATTTATATTTGCCGATTTACTTTAATATTAATTATTTATTTTAAATTGTTTTTTAGATCTATTAAACGTATACATTAGTTAATATGACTATTACACTAAAATAACAAAAATAGTGAAATGATACCATCAATCTTACAAAATGGACATAGATGGAAGCATCAGAGAAGAAAAGTGGGATAGGTGGCATCATCAGCAACTTTGAAGGCAAGCTTCTACCCACCTTGTCGATATATCTCGTGGGAGGAACAAATAATTGGGAAAAATATAGAGCACTTCAATATGGGCTAGATCTCGCAGAAGTGGATGGCTTAAAAAATATAATAGTGGAGATAGATTCTATTCTATTGGTGACAAGTGTGATAGGGAAAAAAAGTACACTATGAAACATGCAAACGAAGGTAGAAGAGACATAAAAGAGATTAAGAGAAGAAGAATAAAGATACAACATTGTTATAGGGAAACAAACAAAGTGGTGGACAAGCTAGCAAGCATCAATTAATCATTATCATCAGGAGTGCATCATCCATACAAACTTTGAGACTCTACCTAGATCAGCCGAAGCTTGCTTCAGCTGGAAAGAATGGGAGTAACATCATTTAGAATAAGAAACTCTAAGGACAAGGAAATAATCGTTGAACACCCATAAGAGCAAATTGCAACAGGTTATGACTATATTTAAATTTTTACAGTACTTCACACTTATGAATGCAAATTTTGATAGAAACTGGTATGTCAACCCTCAAAATAGATTGAAAATATTTGTAACCTTCTTAAGTTCTAATATAATGGTGCTTTTAAAGAGTGTGTGTATAATGAAATATCCATGAAGAGTTTGCAAAGTTCTTTATGGATAAATAAATGTGAATAGAGACAATATTTATTAATAATTTATTTTATTAAATTAATCTTATTTATCATACTTCAAAAAATTTAAGTTTTAACTACTAATAGTTTATATAACTATTTACTGATAAGAGTAATATTAGAATAAAATAATAAATATGTCCTATTTTTTATGGACAAAGTTGCCTAGTATCTATTGCTGGTGGAAGATAGTAAGTATCTCGTGATATTAGTCGAGGCGCTCAAAAGCTAGCTAAACACCATGATCATACAAAAATAAAGTAATAAATATCTTTAATTTGCTAAAATTGACAAACAAAAAAGGAAAAAGAAAAAGCAAGAAAGGAGAAAAATATATTAAAAAAAGTAACATTACAACCCAAATAGAATTAAAAAAAAACTAATAATACATATAAATTGAAAAAGAAAATTACTAGTATTAAATAAGAAATTGTAATGATCCAGGATGTTGTACGACGTTGTTGGACCTTGAGAATTTTGTTATGGACAAAATGTGGACTAAATGTTATCTCAAGGGAGACCACACATCCAATGTGAGGTCACATGAGCCATCCTCCAGTGAGGCAACACTTGGCCTTAATTGTGAGTGTTGGCCCTTGGTGTGGAGTTACAAGCTAAGGCACACCATTCTGGCACCCCACACAGACCGTGTGGAGGAGCCGTGGAGTGGCTTGAGTTTGAAACCCCACCATTTGGGGCTAAGTTAGGTCACACGGCTCGTGTGATGCCTCACAGGTCGTCAAGGTGCCCATATGGCTTCCGAAGTAAAAATATTCTAAGTTCAGAATCACCGAATCGTAACTTTTCTGTGAGAATTTTTCCATGTGGTATACGAGCACATCACACGGACCGATTAACTCCACACGGCCTATGAACCCAACCATGTAGTGGACTTTGTGCTCAAAAATTCTAAGTGTCAAGCCATGGTTCCATCTTTCAAATTTTCATCCAAGTGTTGATGCCCAGGCACTCCACATGGACAGTGGAGTGCCGCACAAGGCGTGACACCTCAAGAGTAGTGGCTACGAAAATTTTTTCCATCCGTTTCATTAGTGACGTTTTTGTAAATCTAAAATATTCTAATGACTTTTTGGGAATTCTTATGCTATCTTAAGACTTTTTTATGACCTAAAATGCTATTCAAATCATTAAAATTCATTTTCACATCCTTCATGCACTCAAAAACACCTCTCAAGAACACTTGTGGAATTCAAGCTTGGGGTTCAAGATAAACACAATTCTTATCCAAATTTCTCTTGGGATTTCTTCATTGGGTCTAGGTATGTGGGTTTGATCTTTGGTTCCTTTCAACCAAAGAGACCCAAAACTTTTCTATCACTGTTCATGATTTTTAACTTACTTTAAAGTTGGATTTTTAATGGTCTTGCTTATTAAATTAAATTAGTGCATGGGTAGTACTTATTTGATGATTTTAAGTTGATTTAAACTAGAATATGATGAATTACATTGGGTTTATGAAATTATGAATATGCATGTCCCTTTAAAGGCTAGTTCATGCATGGGAGATTATATTATGATTTTAAATGTGGATTTAATCGTGTTTTCACTTGTATTTTATATTATATTATTAATTTTAGATTGAATCTCAATTGTCCATGCTGTTCCCACATCATTCATGGCATATGCATTCATGCACATTGGATTTTATAGAAATTATGAAGTGGGTTAAGCTCAATTATGTTTTATGATATATTTTGATAAAGATATTGGTTATGACAAGAATGTGATCACATACATGTCAATAATTATGGCTCTTGGAGCATTTTGGGTGCTTGCACCATCTTGTATATATAAATGGGCTATTTCTATGCATGAGTATTATGACTATGAACTATGACTTTGGCATTTGAACCTAAGTATGGATTATTATGAATGGTGTTTGGTATTTAAGCCTAAGAATGTATTGAAATGATTTAGGAAATGAATATTGTCTCTTTCGAAATCATATGTATGTATACGTATAGGTATTCTTGTGGGATGAAAACTTAGCATCGATGGAATGGGGGCATTAGGGCTATCCCCAAGGGCCCTCTCCCTTTCCTTGAACTATGTGCAGCAAAGGTCCTTTTTAAAATGGGGATGCCCTTAAGGAAAGTTGCCTTCAAAATGGGGATGCCCGTAAGAAAAAGAATTGATATGATATGTTATATGTGAAAACTTTATCCGAAAGTGGGATTCCCGTAAGGAAGGTTGCTTCATATGAAATGGGGATGCCCATAAGGTGAAGTATGATTTACCTTTGGCAAGTAGACCACCTTTTTACCGATGAGGGGATTTCATCGGGATTCTAAAGTAATAGATTGCTTGGTCTTACTCATGTTGATTGACGTCACATCCCCACTATATATATAAGCATCATTTGCATTTCATACTTCATCAGTTTCATAGCATCTTATTATATTACATTCCTTGCTATACATCTTCTTCTATATTATGTGCCCTTGCCATCTAACATTGTATGCAAGTTTTGGTAAACAACATCCATTGCACCCCAAATATTTAGTTTATTCAAACATACTAACGCATACTTTTGCCTACATGATCTCACCATGAGAGGACCGAGGAATTTGATCATCCACCGTTCTATGCTTAGCTTGGATCTCGAGTTTGCTTGTAGTGGTGAGTCCTACCTTCCAAGAACGAACCACTATCCTTCTACCTATGTTGCCTTTTATCTCTTTTACTTACTTTAACGGTGAGCCCAGGGTATGTCTTGAGCCCAACCTATCTTATGCTATAGGCATCGTTGGACACACTTGAAACACCCCAGAGATGTGCCTCGGAAATGGCCATAATCGTAATTTTTATGTATCTCAAAATTTGTGCGTGATATCGAAAATCTGAATTCATATCCATGATCAAGGGGCAAATTGAGTAGAAAATGGGTATAACCCCGATTTTAGAGAAATTGTAGCAAAATATCATTTTCAAAAATTTATGAAAATGGTGAGGATTCGCGCCTGGCCACTATGCGCCAAGGGCGCGGATCAGTTCACTTTGTTCCCAGTTTCTCTTATTTCCACCTAAAGCTTTGGGGTCTTAGGCCCATGCCCTCCTATGCATAAAAATACCTATACTTAGTCATTTTTCAACCCCATATCACTCAAGACATTCTCCAAAAATCTCTCTAATACTTAGCCAAATATTTCACCCAAATTCAAGTGTTGCAAACTCAATTCCATATCTCAAGAACTTCATTCAAGCTTCAAGTTCTCATTCAAATCATCATCAAGGAAATCCCCATGTTTGAGGTATGGGGTTTTCAACCATTGGGTCCTTTCACCCATGGTGCTCAATCTTCTTTTCTATGAAATATCATGTTTTCAAGTTATATTACTTATGGGTATTACTTATTAAAAATTATGATTACAAATTATGTTGGGGTTTTATGAAATGTTGATTGGAAACATATGTCTACCTATTTCAAGCTTATACTATGAGATGGTTGCCTATTGTGACTATGCATATTTTTGGCTATGAAACTATGATCTATTATGATGTTTGATAATGGATGTCAAGCTATCTTGCATGAGATTTTTACTATTTGTTGGTGGGTTGATTTGTATTGAGTTTTCTCACACGATTTCACTCTTGAATTGCACAATTTTTTACTAGCATTAAACACTCGCCAAGTGTTTGATAAAATGTCTTGACATGAATTCTTGAGTTATAAATAGTCTATTACATGGTTTACAAGGCAAGTGACTTCATGATGATTAAGGGCTTCCAAGTATATATTAAATTCATGTAAAGTCCTATAGCATCAAAAATAAATTGTTGGACTCCTATGATTGTTGTGTTTTTGGAAAAATGAGAAGTTTTTTCTTGATACTTGAATGTGATGGCTTGATGAGCTATTTTCATGAATCCTTCCAAAAAGATTACGTCGTAAGGTATGGGTATTCTATAAGATCTACCGAAAAGGCCATGTCGTAAGGTAGAATGACGCATGGCTCCTAGCGAAAAGATTATATCATAAGGTAAGGACATCCCAAATAACCTATTGAAAAGGCCATGCCATAGGTATAATTCATGGTTCCTACCAAAAAGATTATATCGTAAGGTAGGATAATTCACATCTCCTACCTAAAAGATTATATCGTAAAGTAGAGAACGTCTTATACTACTTACCAAAAAGACTATGTCGTAAGGCAGAGGTATTGGTAACACTCTTTGAAAAGGTTATATCGTAAGGCGAGTGGGTGGCTATGTGGCGCATCACAAGCATATTTGTGTAATAAAGTATACATATATTCCACATTCAGTTTACGTTCCTTGATTATGATCAAGCATGTTTCACTTCAACCATTGATCATGCATGCCATATTGAGATTATGCCTATTGCTTATTACCACGCATTTTGACAATATTGGCTTATGTCTTATTGCATTGCATCCTACATACTTAGGGCATTCAAATGTACTAACACATACTCTATGCCTACATGATATTACCATGTAGGAATCAGAGCTCCTCATAATCATCCTCCACGTGGCTAATTTTGACATCTTGAAGATAAGCTTTTGGTGAGTCCTCAAGTTCGGAGACACTAGCTTTGCACTCTTACTTTTGTTATCTCTTCATACCGAACTTTGATACTATGAGGGTGAGCCCGAAAAGTGACTTGGCCTCCGCCCAGTCTATGCAAGAGGTGTTATTGGAATAATTGATGTAATTATGTTACGATCTTGACTCTTGAATGTTTTATGGTTATTAAAGACTTCTCTTAGTCCCTTTATCCTTATTTAAATCTCTTGTTGTCATTTTTTTTATTCCATGACTGAGGATGTGTGATTGATATGCTAGGAGGCTCGTTTGGGGTTCCTTCGGGTTCCCTATTTGGCGTGTCACATGTAGGCCCTAGGTTTGGGTCGAGACAAACTTGTAAACTCCTATACGTTATATGTTAAGTGTTATGGTTGAAGTTTATGTTATGACTTGGTTACCTTTTGGTTGTCGTATGTGATTTGGTTATGTGACTTATAGTTTGATTATATGATAAGATGGAAAGATCCTAAGTCCCGAATTACCCTTATAGCATGAGTCCCACTACCTGCCCCTTAGTCTTATGTGGTACGTGTTATGTGGATCCATGTAAATCCGTTTCACTAAGATATCCCCATAGCAAGAGTCCTACAATCCCATCCCTTAGAACTATGTGTTTACTTTTAAATGCGCTTCCGAACCGATGATGTAAATTTTGGTACTTTGAGGCTTATTTGGGGACTCTCGGGTTCCTATTCACTGTGTCACTCCCAAACCCTAGGCCCGGGTCATGACAGAGATGGTATCAGAGCACTAGGTTTGTCAATGATCCTCGGAGTCCAATATGTCGCGTGAAATGGAGTCCTATTCATGGGTGTGAAGTGCATCATGCCTATGAGTGGGAGGCTATGATAACGTTTTAGGAATTGTCTTACTTCTTCATGTCTTATGTTGTGCTATGATTCGTGATTATTTTGCTTCCTTATCTTGATGGTGTCGTCGCTCCATTTCAAAAGATGCCTCATGAAAGACCTCACCTAACAAGATCGGCTCCTACTAATGAAGGTCAAGCACCTCAAGGGCCTATGGATGAGCCTATCTCTAATGGTGAATTTCTTACGGCCTTTGTATGCTTTCCTAGGTGGTGATTAATGAAACTAGGCAGGCCAACCTTCCTCGAGATCCCACTCCGGCTTCTATGGTGAGGGATTTCACCCAGATGAACTCTCTAGAGTTCTTTAGCTCCAAGGCTAATAAGGATGATCAGGAGTTCATTGATGAGCTCACCAAAGTATTGAATGTCATGGGTGTTACTTCTGAGGAGAGGGCTTAACTGGCTACCTATCAGTTGAAGGATGTAGCATATGTGTGGTATCAATGGTCCATAGAGAGAGTTTATGGCGACGTTGTTGATTGGGAGGAGATCAAGCTCGCTTTTCTGGATCATTTCTTCGCACTTGAGCTTACAGAAGACAAGATAACTGAATTTGTCAACCTCAAGCAAGGGGATATGAGTGTGCGGGATTATGCCCTCAAGTTCACCAAGCTCTCCAAGTATGCTCCGACACTTGTGGCTGATTCTCGTGCTAGAATACACAAGTCCATTTTCGGTATCTCTGACTCACTTGTGAAAGAATGTCACATCGCCATGCTTATTCGGGATATTGATATTTCTAGATTCAAGGTGTATGCCGAACAGATTGAAAGGGAGAAACTCAAAGAGAAAAGGGTACATGATCCTAAGAGGGCTTGTTTTGATGGTGGCTTCTCCGGCTCTCGGGGTGGTGGTTTTGGTCACTTCCAACAGGGTCAAGGTTTGGATGCCAAGGTTGCTAATGCTAGAGAGCCTCCTCCTAGGGCACCAGTTAGTGGTGGAATAGGGTATCCTCCGTGTGTCAAGTGTGGGAAGCCCCACACAGGTTAATGCTAGAGGAATTCGGGCGCTTACTTTGGGTGGGTGATAAGAATCACAAGGTTACAGATTGTTCTAAGAACGCTCATAGAGGCCAAGGTCACGTGGATCAAGGTGTTCAGGGCCAACCAAGAGCTCCCCAAGGTGTTTCCCCAAGGAACAACAGGTTCTATTCTCTTTATGCATATCAGGATGTTGAAGAGGCTCCAGATGTTATGAGTGGTACATTATGCGTCTTTGAATTTGATGCTTATGCTTTGCTTGATCCACATGCAAATTTATCTTTTATGACTCCTCTATTGGCTATTAAATTTGGTTTAAGTATGAAAATTTTTAGGGATAGTTTCTCAGTTTATACCCCCATGGGTGAATATGTGGCTGCACATAGGGTCTATCGTGGTTGTCTTATTTTCTGTGTAGCATAAGGTTTTCCCATGTGATCTTGTAGGAGCTAGAAATGTATGATTTTGATGTAATTCTTGGGATGGATTGACTGCATTCATCATATGCCTCTATAGATTGTAGAACCCAGAAGGTCAAGTTCCAACCTCTGGGTGAGCCTGCTCATGAATGGAAGGGTAGCGACTCCATTATTAAGGGTCAGATTATTTCCTACCTCAAGGCTCAGAAGATGATCTCTAAGGGGTGCATTTATCATATTGTAAGAGTCAAAGATGTGGAGTCTGAATCACCTACTCTTGAGTCGGTTCCGGTGGTGAATGACTTTCCGGACGTGTTCCCCGAAGACTTGCCCGGTATTCCTCCAGAAGGGGAATTAAGTTTTGTTATAGATCTTCTTTCGGATACTCAACCCATCTCTATTCCTCCCTATCGTATGGCATCGGCTGAGTTGGAAGAGTTGAAGGATCAATTGAAGGATTTGTTGGAGAAGGGTTTTATCAAGCCAAGTATATCTCCATGGGGTACTCTGGTATTATTTGTAAGGAAGAAAGATGTATCTCTTTGGATGTGTATCGATTATAGGCAATTGAATAAAGTAATCAATAAAAGTAAGTATTCATTGCCTAGGATCGATGACTTTTTTGACCAACTTCAAGGGGCTACTCACGTTTCAAACATCGATCTCCATTCCGGGTATCATCAGTTGAAGGTTAGAGAGTGTGATATTCCCAAGACGACTTTTCTGATAAGGTGGACACTTTGAGTTTGTGGTAATGTCATTTGGCTTAACTAATAAACTGGCTGTGTTTATGGATCTTATGAACCAGGTGTGCAATCCATTCCTTGATAGCTTTGTGGTTGTCTTCATTGATGATATCCTCATTTATTCCCAAAGTGAGCAGGAGCATATAGATCATTTGAGGTTGGTTTTACAAACCTTAAGAGAGAAGAAGTTGTATGCCAAGTTTAGCAAATGTGAGTTTTGGTTATGTGAAGTTGCCTTTCTTGGTCATGTGGTGTCCGGTGATTGTATAAAGGTGGAGCCAGAAAAGACCGAGGCCGTGAAGAATTGGCCTAGACCGTTGACTCCTTCGGACATTTGAAGATTTCTTAAGTTAGTGGGTTATTATAGGAAGTTCATCGATGGTTTCTCATCCATTGCATCTCTGTTACCTAAATTGACCCAAATGAAAGTTGAGTTTGTGTGGTCGGATGAGTGTGAAAAGAGTTTTCATTTTGCAAACTTTGAAGGATTGGCTTACATCGACTCCTATTTTGACTCTACCAAATGGTTTGGATGGGCTTGTGGTATATTGTGATTCTTCTCGGATTTGGTTGGGTTGTGTACTTATGCATCATGGTAAGGTGATAGCTTGTGCATCAAGGCAATTGAAGGTGCATAGGCATAATTACCCAACTTATGACCTTGAGTTAGCGGCGGTGGTGTTTACCTTGAAAATTTGGAGACACTATTTGTATGGAGTGCATGTTGATGTTTTCACCGATCACAAGAGCTTGCAATATGTTTTCACTCAAAGGGAACTTAACTTGAGGCAAAGGAGATGGTTGGAACTTCTAAAGGACTATGACATGAATGTTCAATATCATCCCAGCAAGGCGAATGTGGTAGTCGATGCTCTTAGAAGGCTTTCTATGAGAAGTATGGCTCATGTTGAGGAGCAGAGGAAGGATTTGGCAAGGGATGTTCACCATTTGGATAGATTAAATGTTAGGTTGGCCGACTCCAATAATGGCAGTATACATGTTCAAAATGGAGCCGAATCCTTGGTGGTTGTTGATGTGAAGACTAAGCAAGATTTAGATTCATCTTGGTTAAATTGAAGAATTTGGTTGCCAACAAGAATATAGAAATTTTCTCCTAAGGGAGAGATGGTGTACTCCGGTATCAAGACCGGTTATGTGTTGCGGATGTGGGTGACCTTAGAAAGGTGATGATGAGCGAAGCCTATAAGTCTCATTATTCTATTCATTTGGGATCTACTAAGATGTATCGGGATTTAAAAAAGGTGTATTGTTGGCATGGTATGAAGAAGGACATAACCAAGTTTGTATTTGAATGCCCAAATTGACAACAAGTGGAAGTAGAGCACCAAAGGCCCAGTGGGTTGGCTCAAGACGTTGAGATTCCTACTTGGAAGTGGGAGGATGTGAATATGGATTTTGTGGTTAGTTTGCCTCAGATTCAGAAGCAATTTGACTCTCTTTGCGTTATCGTCGACCGCATTACTAAGTCGGCTCATTTCCTACCAATTAAGACTACTTCTAGTGCTGAAGACTATGCAAGGTTGTACATCTGAGAGTTGGTAAGGTTGCATGGTGTTCTTAGGTCAATCATATTAGATTGGAGTACCTAGTTTACTTCTCACTTTTGGAGGTCATTTCGAAAGTGACTTAGTACTAATGTCAAGTTGAGCACCACCTTTCATCCTCAAACCGATGGACAAGACAAGAGGACAACTCAAACCTTGGAGGATATATTGAGGGATTATGTGTTAGAGATCAAGGGTAATTAGGATGATCATCTTCCACTCATTGAGTTTGCTTATAATAATAGCTTATATGATAGCATTGGTATGGCACTGTTTGAGGCTTTATATGGAAGGAGATGTAGATCTCTGGTAGGGTGGTTTGAGTTGAGAGAGGTAGCTTTGATTGGCCTGGACTTGGTGATGGAGGCTATGGAGAAAGTGAAGTAGATAAGGGAAAGGTTGAAGACGCAAAAAGTCGCCCAAAGTCCAATTTGGATGTTAGGAAAAGGGATCTTGAGTTTCATGTTGGAGATTGGGTTTTTGTGAAAGTCTCACCTATGAAGGGAGTGATGCGTTTTGACAAAAATGGCAAGATAAGTCCCTGCCATGTAGGCCCTTATAAGGTTATTGACCGAATCGGGAATGTGGCATATAGGTTGGAGTTGCCCCCGGATTTGAGTTCTATCCACCCGATCTTCCATGTGTCTATGTTGAGAAAGATGATTAGTGATCCTACTACTATTGTGCCTTTAGAAGCTATTGAGATCGAAGAGAACTTGTCTTATAAGGAGGTTTTGGCAGAGATTTTCGATAGACAAGTAAAATGGCTTCGTAATAAGGATGTGGCTTCTGTAAAGGTGCTTTGGAGGAACCAACATGTGGAGAGTGCTACATGGGAGGCAGAGTTGGACATGATGAAGCAATATCCCCATTATTTCCAATCTACTCAAGCCTAAGGTACTAGGTTCTTCCTTTTCCCATTGGTCCTAATCCTTTAATTCTTGATTCTCATGGCATGACATGCTTACATGTGCATTAAATGATTTTTGTAATGTTTTGAATGATTTTTGTATAATTCGGCATGAGTTTCGTATACTTTATGATTTTCAAATTTTGAAACTATGCATTGTATCTTGTGTTTTAATGTTTCATGTTCTAAGTCAAGCCTTTCAAGCCTTGTTCTAGCACATTCGAGGACAAATGTTCCCAAGGGGGAGATGATGTAAAGACTCAAGTGTTGTACGACATCGTTGGACCTTGAGAATTTCTTTACAGACAAAATTTGGACCAAGTCTCGTCTCAAGGGAGACCACACGGCCAGTGCGATGTCACACGAGCCGTGTGGCCTCCAGTGAGGCAACACTTTGCCTTAATTTTGAGTGTTAATCCTTGGTGTGGAATTACAAGCTAAGGCACAATACATTGGCACCCCACACGGGTCGTGTGACACTTCATGAACCGTGTGGAGGAGCCGTGGAATGGCTTGAGTTTGAAACCCCACCAGTTGGGGCTAAGTGAGATCACACGGCTCTTGTGCCCGTATGCCTTCGGGAGTAAAACTATTATAAGTATGGAATCACCATCTCATAACTTTTTCGTGAGAATTTTTCCATGTGTTGGTATATGGGCACACCACACAGATCATGTAACTCCACACAGCCCGTGAACCCAACCGTGTAGTGGACTTTATGCTCAAAAATTCTAAGTGTCAAGCCATGATTCAAACATTCAAATTTCCATCTATGTGTTGGTTCACGGGCACTCTACATGGACCATGGAGTGCCATACTAATGATGTTTTCATAAATCAAAATTATTCTAATGAATTTTTGGGACTTCTTATGCTATCTTAAGACTTTCTTATGACCTAAAACCCTATTCAAATTCATTTTGTCATTCTACACTAACTCAAAAACTCCTTTCCAAAACACTAGTGGAATTCAAGCTTGGGGTTCAAGATGAACACTATTCTTCTTCAAATTTTTCTTGGGATTTCTTCATTGGGGTAGGTATGTGGGTTTGATCTTTGGCTCCTTTCAAATAAAGAGACCAAAAATTTTTCTAGCATTTTTCATGAATTTTACTTACTTTAAAGTTGGGTTTTCAATTGTCTTGCTTATTAAATGAAATTAGTGCATTGGTAGTATTTATTTGATGAATTTAAGTTGATTTAAACTAGAATATGATGAATTACATTGGGTTTATGAAATTATGAATATGCATGTCCCTTTTAAGGCTTGTTTTTGCATGGATGATTATATTATGATTTTAAATGTGCTTTTAATCATGTTTTCACTTGAATTTCATATTATATTATTTATTTTAGATTTAATCTCAATTACCCATGTTATTCCCACATCAATCATGGCATATGCATTCATGTACATTAGATTTTATGGGGATTATGAAGTGGGTTAAGCCCAAATATGTTTGACGATATGATTTTGATAAGATATTGGTTATGACAAGAATGTGATCAAATACATGCATGTCTTTGATTATGGTTCTTGGAGCATTTTGGGTGCTTGCACCATCTTTTATATATGAATGGCCTATTCCTATGCATGAGTATTATGACTATGAACTATGATTTTGGCATTTGAACCAAAGTATGGATTATTATTAATGGTGTTTGATCTTTAAGCCTAAGAATGTATTGAAATGATTTTGGAAATGACTATTGTCTCTTTTGAAATCATACGTACGTATATATATAAGTATTCTTATGGAATGGTGACTTAGCATCGATAGATTGGGGCCGTTACAGCTATCCCAAAGGGCCCTCTCCCTTTCCTTGAACTATGTGTCTAGTATAGTTCCTTTCTAAAATGTGGACGCCCATAAGGAAAGTTGCCTTCGAAATGAGAATGCCCATAAGGAAAAGAATTAATATCGAAACGACCCCAAAAAGTGGCCAAAAATGTGCTTAAAAATGCCCATAATCGTAATTTCCATATATCTCAAAATCCGTGCATGATATCAAAAATTCTCCTTCATATTCTTGATCAGGGGGAAGAATTGAATGGGAAATGGATCTAACCCTGATTTTAGAGCAGCGTAGAAAAATTTGAAATTTCCAAAATGCAATTTCTAGAGAGCAGTCCACGTCCCTGGCGCGACCAGGCCAGGGAACAAACTAGTGTTATTTTTGGCCAGTTTTTGTTGTTCAGTCTAGGGCCTTTGGGTCTTGGGCCTAAGCCTCTCCATGCCTAAAAAGACCTATACTTAGCCACATTTCACCTTCATATCATACAAGACATTCCTCAATACTCTCTCAAACACTTAGACAAATATTTCACTCAAGATTCAAGTGCCAAAACTCATTCCGGATCTTAAGGTATTCACTCAAGCTTCAAGTTCTCATCTCAATCTTCATCAAGAAATTTTCCTAAGTTAAGGTATGTGGGTTTGAATTATTGGGTCCTTTCACCATGGTGCCCAAGCTTCCTTTCTACACAAATTTCACGTTTCTAAGTTGATTTACAGATGGGTCTTACATACTATGAATTTGACTATGAACTAAGTTGGGGTTTTATAAAATTGTGATTGTTTAATCATCTTTGGAGCTATGAATCTACGATCTATCTTGAGACTTAATGAAATGTTTTTATGTATATTGCATAAGGGTATTACCAAGTGTTGATGGGTTGATTTACTTCAAGGTTTCTTGTATGATTTCACTCTTGAATTGCATGGTTTTATGCTAGCATTACACCCCCACCAAGTGTTTGACAAAATGTTTGATTTTGGATTCTTGAGCTATTG
This sequence comes from Solanum medicagineum, assembly GCA_026153255.1. Taxonomy (NCBI): domain Eukaryota; kingdom Viridiplantae; phylum Streptophyta; class Magnoliopsida; order Solanales; family Solanaceae; genus Solanum; species Solanum medicagineum. The sequence continues at coordinate 13,269,608 of JAPFFP010000070.1, forward strand.
ATGATCTATTATACGATCTATGACTTAAATGACTTTATGATGATGAAAGGAATGTTTATATGAGTTGTTTCCATGAAACGTACTTATTGTATTGTAAGTTGACCATGCCTGGTTGAGGAGGTGATGCCTCAATCACCATGGATGATAGGGTGAGACAACCATTAACCAATTAAGGGGTTGATACCTCAATCACCATGCATGGTAGGGTGAGACAACCATCAACCAATTGAGCGGTTGATACCTCAATGACCATGGATGTTAGGGTGTGACAATCCATCATAATGTTGGTCTCTTCTTATGTAATATGTTCTATACAAGCATGTTTTACTTCAAGCATCATTCATACATGTCATATTGTTATTATGCTATCCATTGCTTATGATGTTGCATTTTGCCTATATTGCCTATCTCTTGTTGCATTTCATCCTACATACTTAGTACATTCAAATGTACTAACACATACTCTATGCCTACATGATGATACCATGTAGGAACCGGAGCCTTGCTTGATTATCCTCCTCCTCCACGTGGCTAGTACAACTTCTCTCAAAGCAAGTTGGTGAATCCTCAACTCTGAGGTCATACTTTTCTTGATTTATCCTATGTATTGACTATTCTTATGTTGAAAAATTATGATTTTGAGGGTGAGCCCAGAGATTGTCTTGGCCCTCGCTCTTATCTATGTATTAGAGGTGTTGTTGGAACCTTATGATATGTTAACGCTCTGCTATTGGCTTGTTATGTCTATATGGCATCAAAGATGTACCTTAGCCCCGTATTTCTCTTTTTCTATCTATTGTTGTTCTACAATTGCTTTCGTGACCAAGGATATGTAATGATTTGCTACGAGGCTTGTTTAGGGTCCCTTCGGGTTCCCCATTCGTAGTGGCACATCTAGGCCCTAGGGTTGGGTCATGACAAATATGATATGTTATATGTGAACATCCTATCCGAAATGGGGATGCCTCTAAGGAAGGTTTCTTCATACAAAAGGGGGATGCCCGTAAGGTGAAGTATGGTTTACCTTTGTCAAGTAGACAACCTCTTTACCGATGAGGGGCTTTCATTGGGATTCTAAGTAATACCTCGCTTGGTATTACTCATGTAGATTGAGATCATATTCCTACTATATATATAAGCATCATTTGCACTTCATGCATTATGAGTTTTGTAGCATCTTGCTATATTATGTTCCTTGCTATACATCTCCTTATATATTACGTGCCCATGCCATTTAACATTGTATGTAGGTTTTGGTGAACTATATACATTCCACCCTGCATACTCAGTACATTCAAACATACTAACGCATACTTTTGTCTACATGATCTCACCATGTAGGGATCGAGGGCTTTGATCATCCACCTTTTGACGGTTAGGTCAGATCTCGAGTTTGCTTGTAGTGGTGAGTCCTATCTTCCAAGGACGATCTACCATCCTTCTACATATGTTGCCTTTTATTTCTTTTAATTACTTTGAGGGTGAGCCCAGGGTATGTCTTGACCCCCCACCTATCTTATGCTAGAGGTATTGTTGAACACCTTGTAAACTCCTTTACGTTATATGTTAAGTGTTATGGTTGAAGTTAATGTTATGACTTGGTTACTTTTTGTCTATCATATGTGATTTGGTTATGAGACTTGTCTTTTGATTATATGATAAGATGGAAAGATCCTAAGTCCCGAATTACCCCCATAGCGTGAGTCCTACTTACCCGTCCCTTAGTCTTATGTGCTACGTGTTATGTGGATCCATGTTAATCCCTTTACCTAAGATATCCCAACGTGTGAGTCCTACTATCCCGTCCCTTAGAACTATGTGTTTACTTTTGAATGTGCTTCCAAACTGATGATGTAAATTTTGGTACTTTGAGGCTTGTTTGGGGACTCTCGAGTTCCCATTCGCTGTGTCACTCCTAGACTCTAGGTACTGGTCGTGACAGAAATTCTTCTATACTTTTACCTCATTTATAACAGAATCACTACATTAATATAATTCTTCTATACTTTTACCTCATTTATAACAGAATCACTACATTAATATAATTTAAGATAAATACCAAATCAATATGGCAATAATATTTTGCGAAAACAGCACAAAATAGATTCAATGTGAAATTATCTACTCAAATTTGACCCAATCTAAACTACTTATCCTTAATGGACTCATAACCCAAACTATTTGCTCTTTTACCCTGCTTTTTTCTTTTATATTTCGCCCATGACCTCAACACGATTGCTATGAATTAATACTCTATGATAGTCCATCAATATATTGATACCATATTGATATTATATAGAATGAACTTAATTCTCTATGATATTCTGCTGCTATATTGATAGCCTACCTATCATATAAATAACCTAGGATTGAACTCATTTTTAAGAAATATATAAAAAACAATTTCAAAAATATCAAACTCTAAATTAGTAAAAATAAATAGATATCATATCGAATTGAGCTTAATTCTCTATAATACTCTATCCGGTATATTAATACTCTATTCATACACTACTAACAAGTGGCCAAAAGATTCATCCCCTAACCATGACCAGACATCTTATCAAACACTTGGTGGGTGTAAAATGGGGGTATAAGACCATGCAATTTAGGGATGAAATCATGCAAGCACTCCCAAGACATTCACATCAAAACACCTCAGAAAAACTTAAAATAGATCCAAGATATATGGCTCACATCATAGCAAAATAGTCACAACTTTACATAGTTTTAACATAGTTCATAGACATGTTCATACTAGTAAACCCATTTGTAAACTCAACTTTAAATCATGAAATTTAGGAAAATGAAAGCTTGGGTATCATGTGTGAAAGGAACCCATGAAAGAAACTCACATACCTTATGTCTAGAGTTGTTTGGAATTGAGATTGGGAAGAATGAAGGCTTGGAAACGATCTTGGAATCCAATCTTGTTCTTGGGTTTCCTTGAAATTTAATTGGGACTTGATGGAGGCTCTTGAGAGGATTTGGGAGTGTGACTAAGATTTAAGTAGTGAAGTTGGGTCGTTAAGATTAGATTTTAGGTCTTCTAGGAAGGTTAAGATAGCCTAGTCAAAAAGGGTCATTAGATAATTAGCATTTACGAAAATGCCATTAGTGAACGAATGAAAAAATTGGCAAAGTGCTGTCTCATTGGAGACTTCACTAGCCGTGTGGCACTTCATTGGTCGTGTGGACTGCCCATGTGAAGTGCCTTAATGGAAAAAATGGAAGTTGGGAAACTTGGAAAAATTGACGTCTTGTCACTTTAGACGGACTATTTCACGGACCATGTGGCGTTACATGGACCATCTACTGGTCTTTCGCACCTCACTTAGACAAAAAAAAGTTGCAGGCCACCACACGTCCAAGTTCCATGGACCGTCCCACTCTGCATGGCCCGTCAACTGTGCCCGTGGCGCTACTCTTAGCCACATTTTCCCCGATTTCCAACAAGCTCCCTTTGGCACACCTTGTGGCCATCCACACCGTCAATGGTGAGCCACATGGCCCGTACCACTGCCTTTCCCACCTTACCTTGTCCCAAAAATGGAATTTTCCAACCCCAACTGCCCCAAACGGCCCGCCAAAGGCCACACTGGCCGTCAAACAGTCCGTGCGACAACACTGCACGGGAGGGCCTCACGAAAATGATCATAACTCTTTCATCCGACCTCGGAATGAGGTGAAACCAAGTGCGTTGCGAAGCTAACTCAAAGGTATTTTGTTTGATATGTCGTTGGCCACCCATTTCCAAATGTACTAAGAGTTATTCTTGTTTAAAGTTGACGCTTGTATGAAGCAACACCCAAAAATCAACTTGGAGGTAAGTCTTGAACTCGTCTAGGTACTAGGAGTCTCCCATTAATCTAGTACACCCCCAACCTAACGAAATGAGGCTTGAACATGGATATACAAATGTATAAAGTTACGGAGTGTCATAATATCTCCCCCTTGGGAACATTCGTCCCCGAATGTGAAAGAAATGTATACAAGGAAGGTAGCCATGAAGATTTTTAGCCTAACATAGATGCAACAAATGTATCTAAACATGATTTTCAAAAGTCTCAAAACATGAACATCAAAATTTACCATAAAACCTTGCCCATATAAACATGAATGTATGCAATGGCTTAAGGCTAAAAAATAAGACATGAAATCATATAGGGTACTTTGGATTAGTACCTTAGGCTTGAATGGAGTAGAAAAGATAAGGATATCACTTTTGCATGTCCGCTTCGGCCTCCCATGTAGCAATTTCGACTTGTTGGTTCCTCGAAATGACCTTAACGGAGGTCACCTCCTTGTTCCTCAATCTCTTTACTTGCCTATCCAAAATTTGAACTGGGACCTCCTCATAAGTCAAGTTATCCTCAACAATACCCACCACATCAAGAGGCACAATGGCATTAGGGCCACCCACACATTTCCTCTACAAAGAGATGTGGAACACCAGATGAACCAAGTTCATTCCACTAGGCAACTTCAACTCATAAGCTACCTTGCCAACCCTCTTCAAAGACCTCACAAAAACCAATGTACCTTGGACTCAATTTACCCAAATGGACCACACCTTTCATTGGAGAAACCTTCAAATAAACCTAATCACCCACTTTGAATTCAAGGTCTCTTCTTCTCACATCGGCATAAGATTTTTGATGACTTTGGGCCGTTCTTAACCTTTCCCTAATCATCCTAACCTTCTCAAGAGCATCCATAACTAGATTCGGTCCCAATAAGGCCACCTCTCCAACCTCAAACCAACCGACCAGTGATCTACATCATCTCCCATAAAAAGCCTCAAAAGGAGCCATACTGATGCTAGAGTGATAGCTATTGTTGTATGCGTATTCAATCAAAAGAAGATGGTCATCCCAACTACCCTTCAACTCCAATACACATTCCCTAAGCATATCTTGAAGGGTTTGAATAGTTCTTTCGGCTTGGCCATCCATTTAGGGATGAAAGGTCATACTAAGGTGAACTTTTGTACCAAGACCCCTTTGAAAAGAACTCCAAAAGGGTGATGTGAAATATGCACCCCGCTCCAATATGATGGATAAAGGAACCCCATGTAACCTCACTAACTCATGGATGTACAACCTGGCATACTCCTCGGCCCCGTGTTTGGTCTTAACCGGTAGAAAATGAGTCAATTTCGTCATCCTATCAACCACCACTAATATGGAATGAAAACCTTTTCTAGTCTTGGGCAATCCAACCACAAAATCCATATTAATCACCTCCCACTTCCAAGTTGGAATCTCTATCTCTTAGGTTAGGCCACCTGGCTTTTGATGTTTGGCTTTGACTTGTTGACAACTGTGGCAACCGGAAAACGAATTTGGCAATGTCCTCCATCATGACTCCCCACCAATACACATCCCTCAAGTCTCTATACATTTTGGTAGAACCAGGTTAGATAGAATAAGAGGAATTATTAAGAGGAATTATGGGCTTCATCAAGAATTCTCTCCCTCAAACCATCAACACATGGCACACAAAAGCTACCTTGGTATTTAAGGGCCCCATCTCCCCCTTGGGAGAAACCTCTATCTTGCCTTCTTTCACCAAAGCCTTCAACTCAAGCAAGGAGGAGTCTAGATCTTGTTTTGCTATCACCTCATCAACCAATGAAGATTTGGTACCATCAAACACAATAATACCACTACCCACATCTTGCAACATCACCCCCAATCTAGCCAATCTATGCACCTCCCTACCCATCTCCCTAACACCACCATTCACATGAGCTAGGCTACCCATAGACACCCGACTCAAAGCATCCGCCACAACGTTTGCCTTACTCGGGTGGTAATGCACATTCATGTTATAGTACTTAAAAAGTTCTAGCCACCTTCTTTGCCTCAAGTTGAGATCCTTTTGAGTGAAGACATATTGGAGGCTCTGATGATTGGTGAATACATCAACATGCACCCTATACAAATAATGACGCCAAATCTTTAAAGCAAACACCATGGCGGCCAATTCAAGATCATGGGTAGGGTAGTTCTTTTCATGCACTTTGAGTTGCCTAGAAGCATAGGCTATGACCTTACCATTTTGCGTAAGCACACAACCTAAACCAACCCTAGATGAATCACAATACACAACAAAACCCTCAAGCCCATCCGTTAGTGATAATATAGGAGCGGACACAAACCTATCTTTCAATGTTTGGAAGCTTTTCTCACATTCATCGGTCCACACAAACTCAACCTTCTTTTAAGTCAATTTTGTCATAGGGAAAGCAATGGAGGAGAACCCTTTCACGAACCTTCTATAGTATCCCACGAGGCCCAAGAAGCTCCTAATATCTGATGAGGTCAATGGTCTAGCCTAATTCCTAATCACATCGGTTTTCCTAGGATCCACTTTTATACCATCCCTCGACACTTTTATGACCCAAGAATGCAACCTCCTTCAACCAAAATTCACACTTTTGATATTTAGCATACAATTTCTCTTCCCGCAATCTTTGCAACACAACCCTCAAAAGTCTCATATGCTCCTCCTGCTATGTGAATAGATCAAAAGATCATCAATGAAGACCACAACAAAGGAATCAAGGTAGGGTTTGAAGAACCTATTCATTAAGTCCATGAAGATGGTTGGTGCATTGGTTAACCCAAAAGACATCACCACAAATTCATAATGCCCATATCTAGTCCGAAAGGCCGTCTTGGGAATATCACGCTCCCTCACCTTCACTTGATGATACCCAGACCGAAGATCAATCTTAGAGAAAAAGCTAGCCCCTTTCAATTGGTGAAACAAGTTATCAATCCTTCGAAGAGGATACCTATTCTTTATAGTGAACCTATTGAGTTGCTGGTAGTCAATGCACATTCCAAGTGACCCATCCTTCTTCTTTACGAACAACACCAGTGCACCCTAAGGTGATTGGCTAGGCATAATAAATCCCATCTCCAACAAATATTTCAATTATTCCTTTAACTCCTTCAACTCTGTCGGGGCCATACGATATGGGGGAATAGAGATAGGTTGAGTATCAATAATGAGATCTGTGACAAAATCTATCTCCCTTTCAGAGGTACACCAGGATGGTCGTTTGGGAAGACATCAAGAAACTCATTTACAACCAGAACTGACTCAACAGAAGGGACTTTGGACTCCACATCTTTGACTCTCACAAGATGGTATAAACACCCCTTGGAAATCAACCTATGTGCTTTAATGCTTGAAATGAACATACCCTTTACCACCACATCATGACATTCCCACTCAAGGACTGGTTTATTTGGGAAGTGAAAATTGACCCTACGGGTTCTACAATCGATAGAAGCACAGTAGGCATGCAACCAATCCATCCCAAGAATAACATCAAAATCTACCATGTCTAATTCAACAAGATTGCAAGGCATCAACTTAAGCAAAATGCAAATAGGACAACTTCTATAAACTTTCCTAGCAAAAGTAGAGGCACCAATAGGAGTAGACACTTCATATGACACATGCAACAACTCGCGGTCAACATGGAACTTTCTAGCAACAAAAGGGGTAACAAAGGAAAGAGTGGTACCTGGATCAATCAAAGCATATATGTCAAAGTAAAAGATTTTCAACATACCGGTAACAACATCGGGAACCTCACAACCCCTTTCCTTCCATGTAGTGCATAAAACCGATTGTGCCTTGGGGCACCACCTTGAGGACCACCTCTACCCAATGGAACCATATTTTCACCCCGTCCTTGACCGCAGCTCCTTCGACAATCTACCTTTTTGTGACCAAGCTCCCCACATTCAAAGCATGTATTAGAACACTTCATACATGGACCTCCATGCTTCCTCCCACATTTAGGACACACCTCTATAGGAGCCACTCCACCCGCACCTTGAGGCCTAGGGAAGTCATTGGCAAATCCCCTATAGTAGTGTGAGAAGATCCTTGGCCTTGGTGAAATCTAGCACCCTTTGGGAACTTACCCTCAAACCGGGCCCTATTAGTCTCATGGCCCCTCCTCTTTCTTAACTTCTCTTCTTCCATTTGCTCGGCATAGGTCATCAACTGAGATAAATCCATATTATCAATAAGCAAGGTGGACCGGCATTCTGCACTTAGTAAGTCGAAAACCTCCATAATAAACTTATTCATCCTTGACCTAGGATCAGCTACCAAGTGAGGAGCATACTTTGAAAGTTGATTAAATTTGAGGGAATACTCTCTCACACTCATACCACCTTGTTTCAAGTTCATAAACTCAACCAACTTTGCTTCCCTAAGCTTAAGAGGGTAAAACCGATGAAGGACAATTAGAATTCCTCCCAAAGCACCACATAGCTATTACCCTTCTCACCTTTCCATTGATCAAACCAAATTTGAGCAACCTGAGTTGGTACGCCACCAACTCTTCCTTTTCATTTGGTCCAACACCCATTATAGACATGATTTTGTAGATTTCGTCGATAAACTATTTTAGATCTTCATCCACCTTTGACCCATGGAAAATCGGAGGGTTCATCCTCATGAAGTCCTTTACCCTAGCTCCCAGGGTAATAGTATGAGGGGCTTGGGCCCTTGTTGGACTTGGTTGGCCACCACTTGGGCAAACATAGTAAGGGCATACCGGAGCTCACCATTGGTAGGTTGCTCCTCGGGAGTTGGGCTCGTCTTCCTATAGTATTCAGCATGATCTAGCATAGCAAAGAATAATAATTAAGGGGGGGATACATACCACAACTCTATAGCACGACTTAGGACATGAAGAAAGGAAACATTTCCTACAACACCTCGCAGCCTCCTA
>JAPFFP010000070.1:13278474-13295452 GCA_026153255.1 Solanum medicagineum
ATGATTGACAAGCATGTTTTACTGTAAGCATTGATTATGCATGCCATATTGAGATTATGCATCCATTTTTATGATTATGCATTTTGTTTCAAAGACCCAATATGTATTTTTTTTTACATTGGGCTCCTTCATTAACTGATATAAATATCAGTTAGTCTGCCATTTTTTCCCTTGACAGAAAAACGATAAGATAAGGAAATGGCTCCAAGTAATGCAACTTGAATCTCATGGAGAGTTCGATCCTGGCTCAGGATGAACGTTGGTGGCATGCTTAACACATGTAAGTCGGACGGGAAACATGGAAAACGTGTTTCCAGTGATGTACGGGTGAGTAACGACTATATTGGCTTATGTCTTGTTGTACTACATCTCATATACTTAGTACTTTCAAATGTACTAACATACCTATACCTACATGATGTTACCATGTAGGGACCGGATCACCTTTTGATCATCCTCCACGTAGCTAGAGCGGTACTTTGGAAGATAAGCATTAGTAAGTCCTCAAGTCCGAGGATACTATCTACACTACTCTTGCTATTTCAAGACTTCCTTATGTTGAACACTTGTTATTATGAGGGTGAGCTCAGAGAGTGTCTTGGCCCCTGCTCCATTCCATGCTAGAGGTGTTGTTGGATATTATGATGTCCTTATGTTATGAGCTTAACTCCTTTATGCTTTAATGATTATCAAAAACTTCCCTTAGTCCCGCTTCCCTTGAAATTTTATCTCTTGTTGTTGTTTATTTTGCTTTTGCAACCAAGGATGTGTGATTGATATGCTAAGAGGCTTATTTGGGGTCCCTTCGGGTTCCCATTCGTCGTGTCACTTCTAGGACCTAGGCTTGGGTCGTGACAAATATGGTATCAGCGCAAATAGGTTGTTAATGGTTCTCGGAATCCAACACAGCATGTCGATTAGAGTCTTGTTCATATTTATGAAGCGCGCCACAACTATGAATGGGAGGCTATGAGGCGTTTTAGGAAATGTTTGACTTCTTCATGGTCTATATCGTGCTTTAGATGTAAATGTAAGGCTTTTCCGCTAATGAATGCTCTTTTCTCTTCTAAATCATCCCGATTCCAAGAGGGAGACTAAGGAGAGCCCGTATACCTTAGGAGCAACTGGCCCCTCCCGCTCCTCAAGCTCCTCAAGGTAGAGGGGTAGTCCAAGATGAGTTTCAAGATGCTATTATAATATTGGCTCATGCTATGACCAACCAAATTAACCAAGGGTGCCAAGCCGCTCATGCTCCCACTCCGGATTCTAGGGTGCAAGATTTCACAAGAATGAACCCATCGGAGTTCCATGGATCTAAGACGAATGAGGATCCCCAGAGTTCATAGACGAGATGTACAAGGTGTTATCCATCATGGGGGTCAATTTAGAGGAAAAGGCAAAGTTGGGGTCCTACCAACTCAAAAGGGTAGCTCAAATTTGGTTTACACAATGGAAGTTGGAGAAGGGGAATGATACTTTTATCCTTTGGGAAGAGTTCAAAGCCATATTCCTCAACCGGTTCTTTTATATCGAGCTAAGGGAGGCTAAAATAATGGAGTTTATGAACCTTAATCAAGGTTCTATGAGTATGAGGGAGTATGAACTCAAGTTCAACAACCTCTCCAAGTATGCTCCACATTTGGTGGCCGAACCTAGATCTAGAATGAACAAGTCTGTGTGGGGGGTGTCTGACTTGGTTAAATGAGAAGTGTTATACCGCCATGCTAGTAAGTGATATGGATTTGTCTGACTTATGCTAAGCAATTAGAGGGGGGGAAAGCTTAGAAAAAGAAGAAGTGGTAGTCCAAGAGGGCTCATTTTAAAGGTGGTTTCCAAAGTTCCAAGGATTGTCGGTTTCCTCAAGGCCACAAGTTCCAAGGCCAAAGGGTCTTCCAATGCTCCTAATAAGAGATTTGCTAATGATAACCCAAGATTCCAAGGAGGCAATGGTGGGATGGCAAATCCTAAGTGCCAAAAGTGTGGGAAAAACCATGGCGGCCCATGTTTGAAGAACTCTAATGCTTGCTTTGGTTGTTGTGAAATGGGTCACAAAAGGTCATTGATTGTCCTCATGCTCAAAACAAAGGTAGAGATGGTCGTCCTTGAAGCCAAGGTGCTAATGCGGTCAAAGGGCAAAGGGAGGCCAACAAGGGAGCGCTCCAAGGCAAAATAGGTTATATGCTCATCAAGGAAGGCAAGGGGTGGATGAATTGCCCGATGTCGTCACCGATATATTAAAGGTTTTTTTATTTTGGTGTGTATGCATTCATAGACCCGGGTGCCCCTCTTTCTTTTATTATTTCTTTTGTTACCAAAAAGCTTCATGTTAGTCCCGAATTGTTGTGTAAACCTTATGAAGTATCAACCCCCATTGGTGAGTCCATTATTGCTAAAAGAGTCTATAGAAATTGTCCTGTGTTTTTATTGCATAAGTCTTGCCTTGTGATTTTGTTGAATTAGATATCGTGGATTTTGATGTCATTGTTGGGATGGATTGGGTGTATGCATATTATGCTTCTATTGATTGTAGAACCCGTAGGGTTAAATTCCAATTCCTTAATGAGCCCATCCTTGAGTGGGAAAGTCATAATGTGGTGGTCAATGGTAGATTCATTTCTTTTCTTAAAACCCAAAAGTTGATTTCTAAGGGTTGCCTTCATCATCTTGTGAGGGTTAGGTATGTTGAGTCCAAAGTCCTTCCTATTGAGTCAGTTCCGATGGTTAATGAGTTTCTTGATGTCTTTCCCCATGAGTTTCCCAGTGTTCTTCCCGAAAGGGAAATAAGAAACACCCCAAAAATGTGCTTCGGAAATGCCCATAATCGTAATTTCCATATATCTCAAAATTCGTGTGTGATTTTAAAAATTCAACTTTATATTCTTAATCGAGGGGGGAAAATTGGGTGGGAAATGGGTATAACCCAGATTTTAGAGGACCCGTAGTGAAAAATAATTTTTGCTAATTTTCTAAAACAGTGCATATCTGCGACCAGGCCACGACGCGGATAAGGTGCGGATTAGTGTTAATTGTCCTCCGCGATGCATCCGCGTCGCGGACCAAACGCAAACCTATTCAACCTTTTCCTTAGTTTTTCATTTCGGCTAAGGGTCATTGGGTTCATAACCCCATGCCCACTTATGCATGCAAAACACCTATACTTAGCCATTTTTCAACTTTATATCACTCAAGATCCTCTCAAAAGCCTCTCCAAGACTTAATCAAATATCTCATTCAAATTTCAAGGATTTCAAGCCTAACTTTGGAACTCAGGGATTCTCTTCAAGCTCCTAGTTCCCTCAAGCTCATCTCAAGAAAACCCAAGTTTAAGGTATATGGGTTTCATCCATCGGGTCCTTTCACCCATGGATCCCAATTTTCGTTTTATAAAAATTGCATGTTTTCAAGTTGTATTATCTATGGGTATCTCTTATTATGGATTATGAGTATAAATTATGTTGGGATTTTATGAAATGTTGATCTATTATGCATGACTATCTATTTAAACTTATTACATGATTTGATTATATTTATTGAGACTATGCATGTTTTGAGCTATGAAACTATGATCTATTGTGAGATTTAATTATGGATTTCAAGGCACTCTACATGAGAGTTTTACAATATGTTGATGGGCTGATTTACATTAAGTTTTCTCATCTTATTTCACTCTTGAATTGCATGATTTTGAATTACTATCATGGACCCACCAAGTGTTTGAAAAAATATCAAGTTAAGATTCTTAAGTTATTGATGATCTATTTCATGATTTACAAGTCAAGTGACTATATGATGATTAAGGGCTTTCATTTATGTATTGAATTCATGAAAAGTATCTATGATGTTACAAGTATCAAGTTAAGCCCTATTTCAAGATTTTTACCTCTTGTGAGTCATTCATGGTAAAGCGACGGTTCATGTATGATTATGATCTACTCTCATGTTTTAAGTTAGGCTCACCATTAGAGGTCAAAAATGTTTAAGAGCTACTCATGTCATGTTTCTTACAAGTTCTACAAGTTATGATTATTTCAAGTATTCTGTGGGATAAGACTTAGGATTGGATATCGGTGTGGACTATCTTCAAGGGTCCATACTCCTTTCCTCAAATTATATACCAACATAAGATTATGATTTACCTATACTATACTAATGGACCCATCTAGTGCACTTTATTATGAAATCCACCCCGAAATAGGACAGGTCCTGTAAGTGAGGTTACTTCTCCGAAATGGGATGGGCTCCCATAAGGTAAAGTATGGTTTACCTTGGCGAGTAGACCATCTCTTTACCAATGAGGAGTAATCATCGGGATTCCAAGTTGTAGCTCGCTTGGTCTTACTTTTGTCGATTAGGGTCTCTTCCCACACATATATTATGTTCTATGCAAGTTAAATGATTTTACAAGCTTATTTTACTTCAAGCATTGACCATGTATGCCATATTGATATCTCACTTATCTATTGCTTATTACTATGCATTTTGACTATATTGTCTTATGTCTTGTTGCATTTCATCCTACATACTTAGTACATTCAAACGTACTAACGCATACTCTATGCCTACATGATATTACCATGTAGGAACCAAAGCACCACTTGATCACCCTCCACGTGGCTAGTACGATCCATCGAAGCAAGCCTTGGTGAGTTCTCAAGTTCGGGGACACTATCTTTACTTCTCTTGCTATATTGAGACTTCTTTTACTGAACACTTGTGATTATGGGGGTGAGCCCAAAAAGTGTCTTGGCTCCCGCTCCATTCTATGTTAGAGATGTTGTTGAAGTATTATGATGTATTTATGTTATAAGCTTGACTCTTTATGCTTTTATGATTATCAAAGACTTCCCTTAGTCTCGCTTCCCTTGTTCACTACCTCTTGTTGTTGTTTACTTTACTTCCGTGGTAAACGATATGTGATTGATATGTTAAGAGGCTTGTTTGGGTCCTTTCGGGTTTCCATTTGCCGTATCACGTCTAGGTCCTAGGCTTGGGTCGTGACAAAATAGACTTTGGTATATACCTCCTTCCCGATACTCAACCCATTTCCATTCCCCTTTACCTCATGGCCCCGGAAGAATTGAAGAAATTGAAGGAGCTATTGAGAGATTTGTTGGAAAAGGGTTTCATGAGGCCTAGTAAGTCACCTTGGGGTGCACCGATGTTGTTTGTGATGAAAAAGTATGGTTATCTTAAAATGTGTATTGATTACCGACAACTCAATAGGGTTACCATGAAGAACAACTGCCCTCAATCAAGGATTGATGACCTTTTTGATCAACTTCAAGGGGCTAGTCACTTTTCTAAGATTGGTCTTCAGTTCGGCTATCACCAAGTGAAAGTAAGGAAGTGTGATATTCCCAAGATGGCTATCTGGATAGGTATGGGCACTTTGAGTTTGTGGTTATGTCCTTTGGGTTGACTAATGCACTAGTTATATTATGGATCTCATGAATAGAGTCTTTAAACCGTACCTTGACATGTTTGTGGTGGTCTTTATTGATGATATCTTGATTTATTACCACAGTGAGGAGGAGCATGTGAATCACTTGAGGGTGGTATTACAAATCTTGAGGGAGGAGAGGTTGTATGCTAAATATGAAAAATGTGAGTTTTGGTTGAAAGAGGTTGCTTTTCTTGGGCATGTTGTGTCGGGTGATGACATTAAGGTGGATCCTAAGAAGACAGAGGTGATTAGGAATTGGCCTAGACCTTTGACTCCATCGGTTATTAGAAGCTTCTTGGGTTTGGTGGGTTATTACCGGAGGTTTATGAATGACTTTTTTTCTATTGCTTCTTCTATGACAAAGTAGACCCAAAAGAAGGCAAAATTCGTGTGGACCGATAAATGTGAGAAAAATTTTCAAACTTTGAAAGATAAACTATCTCCGCTCCTATCTTGGCTCTATCGGAAGGGTAAGAAGTGTTCATGGTATATTGTGATGCCTCAAGAATTGGTTTGGGTGTGTGTTGATGCAAAATGGTGAGATGATAGCATATGCCTCTAGGCAACTTAAGGTGCATGAGAAGAATTATCCCACCATGATCTTGAATTGGCAGCCGTGGTATTTGCTTTGAAAATTTGGCATCACTATTGTATGGGATTCATGTTGATGTGTTTACCGACCGCAAGAGTCTCCAATATGTGTTCACCCAAAAAGGTCTTAACTTAAGACAAAGAAGGTGGTTAGAGCTCCTTAAAGATTATGATATGAGTATGCATTATCACCCCGGCAAGGCTAATATTGTGTCTAATGCTCTAAGTAGAGTGTCCATGCGTAGTCTAGCTCATGTTTATGATGGTGGTAAGGAAGTGGATAGAGAAGTTCACCGGTTGGCTAGATTGGGGGTTAGGTTGGATGAAGTTGAAAATGGTGGTGTAGTGATGGTTGATGGTTCTAAGTCTTTTTTGATTGAGGAGGTAAAGTCAAAACAAGATCTTGACCCCGCATTATTAGAGTTGAAGGCCTTGGTGAAATATAGTGTAGTGGAGGTTTTCTCCTAAGAAAGAGATGGTGCCTTTAGGTATCAAGGTAGGTTATGTGTGTCTAATGTTGATGACTTAAGGGAGTTGATCTTGAAGGAGGCCCACAAGTCATTCTATTCTATTCGCCTCGGTGCTACAAAGATGTATAGAGACTTAAGGGAGGTGTATTGATCGGGTGGTATGAAGAGAGATATTGTTAAGTTCATATCGGATGTCACAGTTGCCAACAAGTCAAAGCCAAACATCAAAGATCGGGTGGCCTAGCCCAAGACATAGAAATTCCTACTTGGAAGTGGTAAGAGATCAACATGAATTTTGTGGTTGGGCTGCCTAAGACAAGGAAACATTTTGACTCTATTTGGGTTGTTGTGGATAGAATGACAAAGCAAGTTCACTTTCTATCGATCAAAACTACTTATGGTGCCAAAGATTATGCCAAATTATATATACATAAGTTGGTTAGATTGTATGGGGTACCTTTGTCTATCATTTCAGATCGTGGTTCTCAATTCACTTCTCACTTTTGGAGGTCCTTCCAAAGAGGTCTTGGTACCAAGGTTAAGCTTCTTATGACTTTTCATCCTCAAATGGATGGTCAAGCTGAGAGGAGTATCCTAACTCTTGAGGATATGCTTAGAGCTTGTCTTTTGGAATTTAAGGATAGTTGGGATGAATATCTTCCATTCATTAAGTTTGCTTATAACAATAGCTACCACTCAAGCATTGGTATGACTCTCTTTGAAGCTTTATATGGTAAGCGTTGTAGATCCCTGGTTGGGTGGTTTGAAGTGGGAGAGATAGCTTTGTCAGGTCTGAATTTGGTTATGGAGGTCTAGGAGAAGGTGAGATTGATAACGGATAGATTGAAAACAGCTAAAAGTAGACAAAAGTCCTACTCTAATGTGAGAAGAAGAGCTCTTGAGTTTAAGGTTGGTGATTGGGTTTACTTGAAAGTCTCACCCATGAAGGGTGTGGTTTGGTTTGGCAAGAAAGGAAAATTAAGTCCAAGGTTTGTGGGTCCTTATAAAGTTTTGAGGAGAGTGGGTAAGGTTGCATATGAGTTGAAGTTGCCTATAGAAATGAATATGGTTCATCCGGTCTTCCATGTTTCCATGTTGAGAAAGTGTGTGGGTGACCCAAGTGCTATAGTACCCTTGGATGTTGTGGGTGTTGTAGAAGATAATTTGACCTATGACGAGGTCCTTGTGGAAATTTTGGATAGACAAGTGAAGAGGTTGAGAAACAAAGATGTAACTTCCTTCACGGTACTTTGAATGAATCAACAAGTTGAAAGTTCCACATGGGAAGCCCAGGCGGACATGAGAAAGCGATATCTATATCTCTTCCACTCTACTCAAGCCGAAGGTACTAATTTAAGTCCCCTATATGATTTCAAGTCTTAAGTTTCAGCCTTTATGTCGTTTTGCATGCATTCATGTTTACGGTAACAAGTTTAGGGTGATTTTTGACATTCATGTTGAGATTTTTTTTTGAAAATGATGTTTAAGTACATTTGTTGCATTTATGTCGGGCTGAAATCTTTATGATTACTTCTCTTATGCATGTTTGATATTCGGGGACAAATGTTCCGAAGGGGAAGATATTGAAGCGCCTACAAAATGTGCTTCGAAAAGCCCATAGTCGTAATTTCCACATATCTCAAAATTCGTGCGTGATATCGAAAATTTGTCTTTATATTATCGATCAAGGGAAAAAACTGAGTGGGATATGAGTATAACTCGAATTTTAAAGGGCTCATAGTGAAATATAATTTTCACTAATTTATGATTTCTAGAGAGGCCGCGGCCAAGGTGCGGAACAGTACATTTTCTTCTTTGCTTTGGGTCCGCATCGTGGACCAGAGGCGGACCAGTACAAAAATTTCTTTAATTTTTTTATGCGCCCAAGGGCATTGGGGTCATAAACCTATGCCCACTAAAATGTGAAATCACCCATACTTAGTCATTTTTCAATTATATATCACTCAAAACCCTCACGCAAATCTCTTTAAGACTTAACCAAATATCTCATTCCAAAGTCAAGGAATTTCAAGCTTAATTTTAAAACTCAAAGATTCACTTCAAGCTCTAAGTTTCCTTCAAGCTCATCTCAAGAAAATCCAAGTTTGAGGTATGTGGGTTTCATCCATTGGGTCCTTTCACCCATGGAGCCCAATATTCCTTTTTATGAAAATTGCATGATTTCAAGTTGTATTACTTATGGGTATTTCTTATTATGAAATATAAGTATGAATTATGTTGAGGTTTTATGAAATATTGATTGATTATTCATGACTATCTATTTCAAACTTATACCATGATTTGATTATATCTATTAGAATTATGCATGTTTTGAGCTATGAAACTATGATATATTATGAGTTTTGATAATGGATTTCAAGGTACATGAGAGTTTTACTACATGTTGGTGGGTTGATTTGCATTAAGTTTTCTCATCTTATTTCACTCTCGAATTACATGATTTTGAACTAGTATCATGAGCCCACCAAGTATTTGATAAAATGTCAAGTCAAGAATTCTCAAATTATTGATTATCTATTACATGATTTACAAGTCAAGTGACTATATGATGATTAAGGGCTTTCAATCATGTATTGAATTCATGAAAAACATCTATGATTTTACAAGTATCAAGTTAAGCCCTATTTTCAAGATTTTTACCTCTTGTGAGCCATTTCATGTTAAAGCAAGGGTTCATGTATTATTATTATCTACTCTCATGTTCAAATTAGGCTCACCATTATAGGTCAAGCATGTTTATGAGCTACTCAAGTCACGTTCTTGCAAGCTATTCATCTTATGATTAAAGTGTAATTATTCCAAGTATTCCGTGGGATTAGGCTTAGCACCGATTGATGGGATGTCGGCGTGGACTATCTTCAAGGGTCCATACTCCTTTCCTCAAACTATGTGTCAACATAGGATTGTACTTTACCCTTGCTATTCTAGTGGATCCATCTAGTGCACTTTATCATGAAATCCTTTTCGAAATGGGTCATGTTGCTGTAAGGAGGGTTACTTCCTACGAAATGTGTCATGTTCCCTTAAGGTGAAGTATGGTATACCTCGGCAAGTAGACCACCTCCTTATCGATGAGGGGTAATAATCGGATTCCAAGTTGTAGCTCGCTTGATCTTACTCATGTCGGTTAAGGGCTCTTCCCATATATGTATGCGCTCTCTCTCTCTCTCTCTCTCTCTCTCTCTCTCTCTCTCTCTCTCTCTCTCTCTCTCTCTCTCTCTCTCTCTCTTTATATATATATATTGTGAAAGATAAATGATTCACAAGCATGTTTTACCATGAGCATTGATCATGCATGCCATATTGAGATTATGCATCCATTGTTATGATTATGCATTTTGAATATATTGGCTTATGTCTTGCTATATTGCATCCCACATACTTAGTACATTTAAATGTACAAGCGCATACTCTATGCCTACATGATATTACCATGTAGGGATCGAAGCACCTTTTGATCATCCTCCACATGGCTAGATCGTTACTTTGGAAGATAAACATTGGTGAGTCCTCAAGTCCGAGGACACTATCTACACTATTCTTGCTACTTTGAGACTTCCTTATGTTGAACACTTGTTATTATGAGGGTGAGAAGTTGTAAAAGTAAAAAAGGAAAAACTTGTACATGATGTTTATATTTTATCATTCAAATCTTATTGCTTTATTTTTTTTATTTTTTATATTTGATTTCCTTTTTTACCCATTGGAAAGTATTGAAAAAAATGAGTTTTTGCAACGAAATAAGAAGATTAAGGTGCAAATCACAAAAAAAAAGAAGATAGAATAACATGCAAGTTACAAAAGAGAGACATACATTATACAAAAGAGAGACATACATTATACGAAAGAGAGACATATATTAAGGGGTCATTCGGTGTGATGAATAAAAATAAATAGTGATGGAATAAAAAATAGTGTATGGATAAAATTTTGGTTTGTTGTTTGGTTGGCAAGTTTGGGATAACTTATCCCATTATTTATACCATATACATGGTGGGATAAGTTATCTCATAATAATTAATTATTCTGAGATAAGTTGTTCCCAACCAAACCACGTGCAAATCACGTATTACTCCATTTTATACTAATTATGCAGATCACAAATTACTCCATTTTATACTAATTACAAAGTTAGCAAGCCAGGTTGATGCACTTGAGAGAGGGCGCCCACTTTTTGGGCCAGCACTTTTTTGAATTTCCAAATTCCAATCTCTCTCTCTCCGGTAGGGTTTCAAATCAAATGCTCAATTTCACCCACTTCACTCCTCTCTCTGTATCCCACTTTCCCATCTTCTGAAAGGAATTCAAATCTCTGAAATTATACATTTCACAATTCATAGATGAATTCTACAGATTCGATAAAGACCCTTTTGGCCTCTACTGGTGGTGACACCGTTAAGCTTTTTGACCTCTCTTTGGAGCCCCGTGATCCCTGCATTCTTAGCTACACTCCTTCCCCTGGCTTTCAAGTCAATTCCGTCAAGTGGAACCACACTAGTTAGTGCCCCCTTCTACCATGAATTTCAAATGTTTACACTTTTTGCAAATGGATTTAATTTGGGTGTTGCAGATTTGGTGGTGGCAACCGCTGGAGATGACAAGAAGATAACCTTGTGGAGGAAAAGTGGACAGACATTGGGGACCATTGGCACTGATGCTGCTGACAATATCGAGGTCTCTACTTTTCTTTACCCTTTCTGCAGAATTTATACTTTTATTTTAGCTACTTTGGCGACCTCTTATCAAAATGTAATAATTCCTTAGTTTTTGTGAATTTTGAGAGGTTAAAGATATGCTGTAGCTTGGACCAACTTCATTGTTACCTCTATTTGCTGCTGAAATGTACAGAAAGATTAGTGCTTTCATGTGATAAGTTTTCTTTTACAATGCACAGGACAGGTCTCAATGATGTTCTCACATGTTAGAGAGATTTCCAAAGCATAAGTGCATAATGACCAACACATTTCAAAAGAGACATTATAGCACATTGAAACTATTGTACACATAGCTAGACTGCTGTTTGACATATACATTTTATGCAACATGGATACTTTTGGTTGTGCTCATAATACAAAAAAAGTAGGTTAAAGGAGCTGTTTTATGCAGTAGCTTCAAATATTGATTTTTCCCTAATAAAGTAATTTCAAATAATGATCATGTTAAGTTGCCCTGGGGCTTTGATCTGTTGTAAGAGCTCAAGACATGATGTGTGGGTTAGGTGCAGGACATGGGGTTCAAACCTGGTCAGAGATAAAAACCTAGTAGTTAAGTGGAGAAGGGTAGATGGTGGGCGCATTATCTACCGAGTTTTGAACCATTCGCCACAGACCCTTGGGGAATCAAAATTTTTTTTGATTATGATAAATTACACATGTATCATCTGATACACTTTTTGGTAACCATGATTGGTGGATGTTGCACTCAAATATTCTCCAATAATTACTTTTCTTATAGGGGTTTCCATGTGTTTCAGGTGTTTTAGGATAAGTTCGTTCAAATACTTTTAGTGTTAAAACACCAACTGAAAAGTCACAGTTTCAAGTTCACTAGTTGAAACACATCAACATGAGATTGAACCATAACAATTTTGTTAAGAAGAAGCCAAAATGATTTCATTTTTGCTAAATCAGTAAATCAGAATTGTGTGTTTACCATTGGCTTATAAGAATTTCATAATTTGATATATTTACTGATCAGAAAAGAGTACCATACTTTACATCTTTGTATGTTGAATGCGCTTGCCGGAGATTCTGTGTTTGCCTCTGGGTTTGAATGGGAGAAAGGGTTTTGGTAGGGTATAGAAATGGGTCCTATTGTTCAATTATCCTATGACATATATATTTATGAAAGAAGTATGCTGCATAAATATGTGCTATATTGCTATCCTGTGGCAAAAGGTGATTATAAGAAGATTTGTTGGAACAAAATTAGCTTCTTATCCCTCCTTCATTACCTAACCTGGGTCTTTGTTATAAGCTGTCAACATTTTTTTGAAGTCCAGCTTATTTAGTGGGATGTCAATCAATTAATTATCTACAAGTAGTTAAGCTATATCCTTGCAGGAGTCTTTTTCAACAATTAACTTTAGCAGTAAAGCATCCAGATACATTTGTTCTGGAGGCAGTGGCCAAGTTGTACGAATATGGGATTTGCAGCGGAAGCGTTGCATCAAATGGTTGAAAGGCCATACTGATACTATTAGCGGTGTAATGTACAATTGCAAAGATGAGCACTTAGCTTCTATCAGTCTTAATGGGAATCTTATACTTCACAACCTTGCTTCTGGTGCAAAGGCTGCTGAACTCAAGGATCCAAATGGGCAGGTTAATTCATTCTTTCCAAGTCTCACCTTTCTGAAAAGCATCTTAGAGCTGCAGTTTGCTTTTGCTGTTTGGAATGATGCTTTGTTTTCTGATGCCATTGTTCTTTGTCTGATTTTCACAAGATCAGGTTTTGAGAGTGCTTGATTATTCTAAGATTAGCAGGCACTTATTGGTGACAGCTGGTGATGATGGATCTATCCATCTGTGGGATACAACTGGTCGCAGCCCCAAGGTTTGTTGATATTGGTGTTCTGAGATGATAAAATTTGATTTCAACAGAATGTGTTGGTGCCTAGATCTGTCTTTTGGTTAAAAGGGTTATAACTGGACATTACTAGGGAATTCTATTTCTTTCTCCTCACTCTCTGCATTTGCAAGTCAGATCTCATCCACTAATTTGGTATTGGCCGTGACATAGAACATTTCTGGTAGAGTGTTTTCAGAAAGAAGAATCAGCTATCGATTTGCAACTTACAACTGTTGCGTTTTAGAGCACTTGACAGTCTTTTACTTATACAAAGAGAAATTTACCACTGCTCTTTGGGGGTTTAGTAGTCAAAACTCACAAAAAAAGAAATTATTACTTCTTAGTTGTTGTGCTTTTATATCTTATAGCTTGTGGACTTCAAGGTTGGAGTGTGAGCTTGCATGTATGTGCAAAACACTGGATAATGGTTTTGAATTTTATGAATTATTCAGAGAGAGAATTATTTTGGAAGCTCCCAGTCCCTGTTTCAGTACATATTTTGCCTGCCTACCTGCTAATGTTCAGAATATGTCATGGTCCTTCTACCCGATCAAAAAAAAAAGTCATGTTCTTTCCTCTGTTCCTTTCCCGGCGCTCTTTCTTTTCCTACTCTTCCTTTATTTATTTTGAAAGATGAGATGTGGATATTCTTCTGTCCTCCCTCTCCGCATTCCTTCCTCTTCCCATCCTCAAGCATGCTCTGATAGCCATAATGGTTAAATTCGCCAACTGCATTGGTATCTTGCTTTGCATTTGTGTTAATCTTTATTATCCCTTAATATAGTGGTTGAGCTCTCTGGGTTGA
This sequence comes from Solanum medicagineum, assembly GCA_026153255.1. Taxonomy (NCBI): domain Eukaryota; kingdom Viridiplantae; phylum Streptophyta; class Magnoliopsida; order Solanales; family Solanaceae; genus Solanum; species Solanum medicagineum. The sequence continues at coordinate 13,292,375 of JAPFFP010000070.1, forward strand.
TGTCTCTCACTTCTACTTGTCTTGCCTGCTGTGCATTGTTTTTATGTAAAAACTGATAATTGCTTTTACGTCTGACAGGTTTCTTGGCTAAAGCAACATTCTGCACCAACTTCTGGCATTAGTTTCTCACCATCAAATGACAAGGTTTTTTCTGTATTTATACTTGTCAACTGGTAGATGTGTTGTGGACCTGTTCTACTGGAAAAACTGTGAATCCATCCTCTTGTCAAATGATGGGAAGCATTTACTTAGGTGTGGTTTTACTGTTATGATTGCAGATTGTTGCCAGTGTTGGAATGGATAAGAAGTTGTACACTTTTGACTCAGGGTCAAGAAGGCCATCATTTTGCATTCCTTACGAGGCACCTTTTTCTTCACTGGCATTTACTGATGATGGCTTCACTCTGGCAGCTGGAACAAGTAGTGGCCGGGTGGTATTCTATGACGTTCGCGGAAAACCACAACCTTTGACTGTTTTACGTGCTTATGGAAATTCTGAGGTCTTTAATTCTTTTCTTAATAAATTGTTTTCTGTTAATGAGCATTTTGTCCTTGACTATGTACTTCTATATGTCATTTTATTTCCTTGGTTGGCAAAGCATGAGAAGGAAAAGAGAAGTAGAGAAAAGTTTTAGTTCCTATTTGCCAAAGGATGAGATATGGAACCATATAATAAGCCCATGTGGGGTTGGTATGCATATATACTTAAGTCCACTGATTGTCTTTATTTTTCTTGCATGATGATAGAGGTGAATATGCATGACAATGGTAAATGTGCAAGAAGGGGTGGGGTGCGGGAGGTTAGACAGACAAGTAGGTGACCCATGGTTCTATCAATTTGGCGTGTAGATTTTAAGAGGTTAAAGATTGCCTGCAGTTGCTTTGAGGAAAGAGAGGTAGTCCCACAAGCTGTTGACCACCTATGATATGCCTAGGTGCAAGAATAGGGTTCAAAAGCAGCACATTACTTGGTCAAGCATGACAACCAAATTTTTGGTTGGTCAAATGTGGATAAGAATTAGATGCATTTCTCAACAACACCATACCCAGTGGAATCTCACAAATGGGGTCTGGGGAGGGTAAAATGTACGCAAACTTTACCACTACCTCATAGAGGTAGAACGGCCGTTTCTACGGAACCCTCGTCTCAAAAACTCATAAGTAGAATAAACTAGATACGGAAAAACAGAAAAGGAAAAGAGAAACAATGAAGAATTAAAAACGAAAGCAATGATGGAAAGTAAATGCAATAAAATTAACAAATATAAGACGGATAATGCACAGGACATAAAGACCCGACTAATCTTACTAATCTATCCCTACTAGCCTATTAGCCTGCCACTCTAATACGCAACCTCCACTCTTTTCTATCTAGGTCATGTCCTCGGTGAGATAAAGTGTCGCCATGGCTTGTCTGATCACATCCCCCCAATACTTCGTCGGTCTACCTCTACTCCTCCGTGTAGCCCCTAAATCCAACTTCGGACCTCCTAACAGGAGCATCAGTACTTCTCTGCACATGTGCAAACCATCGCAGTCTCGCTTCCCTCATCTTGTCATTAACAGGGGCTACTCTAACTTCTCCCGAATGGTCTCATTCCTAATCTTATCACTCCTAGTATGTCCACACATCCATCTCAACATCTTCATCTCCACGATTTGCATCTTTTGAACATGTGAGTTTTTGATTGGCGAACACTCTTACCCTATACAACAAAGATGGTCTAACCACCATTCTGTAAAACTTACCTTTAAGTTTAGGTGGTATCTTCCTATCACACAATATTCTAGAGGCAAGGCTCCATTTCGTCCATGCTGCCCCAATACGATGTGTGACATCATCATCAATAGCGCCATTACTCTGGATGATGGACCCAAGATATTCTAAGTTTTCTCTCTTGGGAATATATTGAGTAACAAGCCTCACATTACTGTCTGCTTAATCCCTCTCAACATTGAATTTGCACTCCAAGTATTCTATTTTGGTCCTGCTCAGTTTGAACCCTTTGGATTCCAAGGCATGTCTCTAAACCTCTAATCTATCATTAACTTTAGCTCGAGTCTCATTAATCAGAACTATATCATCCACAAATAGCATACACCATGGAACCTCCTCTTGAATAGACCGTGTCAGCTCATCCATCATTAAGGCAAAAAGAAAAGGGCTCAGTACAGATCCTTGATGAAGTCTCATCTCAACATGAAAATATTTTGAGTCTCCTCCCACCGTTCTTACTCGAGTTTTGGCTTCGTCATCCATGTCGTTTATCATTCTAATATATGCCATTGGAACACTTTTCACCTTTAGACACCTCCATAGGACATCCCTCGGGACTTTGTCATAAGCCTTCTCGAGATCAATTGAAGGTCCATCTTTCTTTCCCTGTATTTCTTCACTAATCTCTGAACAAGATGAATTGCTTCACTAGTCGACCCCCCCGACATGAATCCAAACTGATTCTCTGAAATAGACACTCCTTTTCTCACCCTCATCTCTACCACTCTCTCCCAAACCTTCATAGTGTGGCTTAACAACTTGATACCCCTGTAATTGTTACAATTTTGAATATCACCCTTGTTCTTGTACAATAGAACCATTGTGCCCCTCCTCCATTCATCGAGCATCTTGGTAGTCTTCATGATAACATTGAATAGTTTAGTCAACCACTCTATACCATTCCTGAGCTTGCTCTTCCAAAAATCCACCGGAATCTCATTGGGTCCGAGCGCCCTCCATCTCTTTATCTTACTAATAGCACGTCTAACCTCAACTCTGAAATGCCTGCAATAACCAAAGTCTCGATGACTATCGGAGTGTACCAACTCACCCAACTCAATATCTCTATCCCCTTTTTCATTTAAGAGTTTATGAAAGTAAGTTTGCTACCTTAGCTTAATGGGAGTCTCATTCACCAACACCTCACCTTGATGCACTTCACTTGATCCAAGTCGCGAGTTTTCCTTTCTCTCTCTTTTGCGAGCCTATATAATCTCTTGTCCAGACCTTTCTCACTTATCTCCACATATAGGCGTTCAAACGCTGCTGTCTTAGCTTTCGTCACCGTCGTCTTCGCTTCA
>JAPFFP010000070.1:13308536-13326624 GCA_026153255.1 Solanum medicagineum
CACAGGTGGCTGACAATGAACAGGAACTGGATCAAACCGCAGCTAATTTGTCGTTATTTATAGGTGGGATTCATGTCGAAATATTCTGAAAGAAACCAAAATGAACTCCTTTATTTTTGGAATAAATAAGAAACCAAGTCAAAAACTTGAGACGGATGACAAACAAGAAGTCAAACTGACTATCGGATTGACATAATATCAGACATACAAGATGAATGGTATGAGAATAGGAGGACTGGACTGAACCAAACCCCAACATAAAATAAAAGGTAAAAAGCTCAAAGCCACTTCATCATAAGCCAGGAATGCTCATATCTTTTTTAAACATAAGTAAACATGTTCTATCACACAAGTATAAAAAGGTTGGCCCTTTCACCAGAGACAAGGAAGTTTGAATCTCTCTCTCAGTGTCTCCAGACGGGGGCATGAGTGTGTCATTCTATACCATTTCATTTGAACATTACCTCAAAAAGTCCACCCTGAACAAGGGCAAAGAAAATCCCAGATGTCAAAGCATTGGGTACTGGATTTGGGCCACCCATGCCACTAACTAGTGAAAACAGTGCTCCAGAACCAAAGGCAGCTGCCATACTGCATAAAGTAATTATTAATCTCCATCAGTTACAGGAAACAAAAAATGTGAACTCAGAGAGCTTGAGAAAGAGTGGATGGGGAGAAAGTGGATCAAAATGGAAAAAAGGAAGTTTAAGGATAAAAAGGAAAACAGAATATCCAGTTAGGATATTTATGATCATTAAGGTGTTAATCTGAGCCACTTGTGGGATTACACTGGGTATGTTGTTGTTGTTGTTTGTAAGGTGTTAATCCGAGACATCAATGGTATAAAGATTAAGGTGTATGAGACAGCAAAGAGTTTTAGGTTCTAATGAAAAGGCATCAACTGAAACCTGCGCTTTACCTAGTCTAGAAGGACAGCTAAATGTGCAACCAGAAACGGATGCAAGAACTTTAACAGAGTAAGGCTACTGTAGTACTTAAGTGAGAGCCAAATTGGGAAAGCATGTCCTCTTTCTGGGGAGGGGAAGACAGTATCCCTATTCATACTCATAGCTATACTACTATGGCAGTGTGTGTGAATTGGCCTCTGAATATCTAATCTATAGAGGATGCAAAAACGTCTAGACAAGAATATGCCTCAATCCCAAACAAGTTGGACACGTTGGAGTGTAAAAACAAAAACTTATCAAGATCAATGATTTCCCTGGAAATTAACTTACATCGAAAAGTCAACTATTTAGAGGCTTTACTTAGTAAACAAGCCTGATTATAAAACTGACTGGCAAATTTTGTCTACCAGGAATCCAGTAAAAACAGGCTTACCTGGACTGCACATCCTCCTTGCCTCTAATTCTTTTCAAGACACAAGATATGCCAGCATTAGCACCAGTCATAACAGCAAAATTACGAGCCTGAACCAGCGGACCTCCAGCAAGAGCCTGAAACCAAAATTCCCGTTACATTTGCTTATCCATCATAAAGTAGCTCTATCAAATCTTAAAGATTCCACCTTGAAGTACTACACATTGACTTTCTGGATGAACAAAGTGCATTCACAAGTGCAAAAAAAAAAAAAAATAGATAAAAAGTTTAAGCTTTATAATCTATTCTGATAGTTCAGAAATTATATACATGAATGCAAAGAATGCAAGTAAAGCACATGATAGACTCCTAAATTCTAGCCAAAAAAACCTACTATAGTGAACATAGAGATAAGTTCTCAACAATAATTTCAGCAATACCTTAGAATAGATAAAACAATATAGTACTAATAAGAAAAGGACCTGAGCTTGTTGAAAAGAGGCCATAGCTTGAGGATTGAGATTAGCACCAGGAGGAGGAGTAGGCATAGCGGAAGACACATCCTGTGTAAGCGTTCCCATAAATCCACCAATAGCAGCACCCTGTAATCCACTGGTTGCTGTAACCACAGCGGCTTCAACAGGAATTGACTGCTTCGATAACCACCCTTTGAAGACAATCTCCAATTCCTTGAACTTGTTCTGCAACTGAGCTATTGGATTCTGACTACTGCTATTCGGCATTTCAACCACCATAGCTTCTTGCTTTCCTGCACCCATTCGAATTGAGAATTTTTTAGCCCTTTTTCTCTACCTTTGAAATGAAATTTTGGCCTGCAATGGAGAAAGGGGGGGTTTTGGGGGGATAATGTAACAAACTTTTTTATTCCCATTTTCTCCCTTAAACCCTTATCTTAGCAAAATGACAAAACTTTTTTACTCTTCTTTCAAATTTGACCCCACGAATTTGTTTATTTTTCCTTTTTCCCCCAAGATAATTTTAATTTCGCGCTTTTGGTCCATTAGTACTTTCCTCTTTCAACCTCCTATAGTATTTTAACATGTGATGCACGTATAAAAAGTTTTCGTATTAAGTGCTCTTTTTACCAATTTTCATACTTTGGGTTGTTGGGTCATAAGGTTTGAAATCCCTTTCATTTTACGTTGACCCTTCAGTCCAAATAGAAAACTACATTACTACTCTACTTTCTTTTTTTTGACATATTAATAATAAAATGTGTCACAAAAAAATTAGATAGAGAGAAAGATTTTTTTTTAAAAAAAACTTACCATTCTAAACATATTAGTATATTAATTTTGTGATAATGAATACTAGTAGTTACGGTGGCAAAAACAATAACTTTCAAATGCTCGTATGTCAATTTAGGGGCAGCGACAAAGATAAAAAGTTATACAACTTCACTAGGTGAGAGAGAGAAAAACTCGAGATCTAGTTCCGGTGAAGCACATAAAAATGAGGATAAAAAAGTATTAGTGGAAGAGGCACATATTAGACGAAGATGACAAACATACTTTCATATACACTTGAACGAAAAAGGAGATATGAACATGGTATTAGGTAATTCGGAGAACTCAAACAGACGACATAATTTTAGATCTTGTAGGTATATTGAGGTTGAAGACGTTAAGGGTAGTACTATATGTAATAGTAGTAGAACGATTGGACCTGATGAGACTTTGATAGTATTCTGAAAGAGCATAGACTTTACAGGTCTGGATTAATTGACTAGGTTATTCAATGTCATTTTTAAGACTGTGAAATGCCCGACAAATTAAAATGTAGTATAGTAATTATATTGCATAAGAATAAGGATGATATTCAGAACTACAATATCTATAGGGATATCGAGCTACCAAGTCATACCACGAAAAATTAAGAGAGAGTAATAGATATAAGGGTGAGAAATAGTGTGTTCATTTTTTAGTAGTATGAATTCTTGTGGTGACGCCCAATTACTGGACCCATCCACCTTGTGTGGAAATTGATAGATAAAATATGAGAAAAGAAAAAGAATGTAACGACACACCTTTAGAAATATGTGGATCCTAAAGGTGTGCTAGTGGCTTGCATTGATAAGGAACATGTATGATAGGGCCAAGATTCGGATAAGAGAACATTTCCCATTTGGAATAGGTTTGCACCAAGAGTCAGTGCTTAGCTTACCTTTATTTTTCTTTGATGATGAATGAATTGATATGATATAATCTCGGTGATATGTCATGTTGTATGTTATTTATATGTAATATTGTTGTAATAAAGAGACTCGCGGCAGGATTAATGCTAGATTGGAGGTGTGGAGACAGACTGTGAAGTCAAAAGAATTCAAATTGAGCATGATCAATATGGAGTATTTGAAGTGTAAAGTTAGTGATGTGAACGGCTTGAAAGTGAGAATTGATACATGATCGGTCTCCAAGAGAGATAAGTTTAAATAACTTGGGTCTTTAATCTAGGAAAATGAGAATATCATTAATGATGTCACACATTGTATTGATGTAGCATAGATAAAATGAAAGATTATCTCCGTAGTCTTGCGTGACAAAAAATTTAAAGGTAAAATTTATATAGGGGTGATTAAAATGACTTTATTGTACGAGACAAAGTGTTGACAATTAGAAACTTTCATATCTATAAGATACAAATGATAGAAATCAAGATGTTAAAATAGATGTGTGAAGATACTGAAATGATATGATTAAAAATTATGGTATTTGGGATCAAGTAAGAATGTCCCTATCCGGTAGACAAGATTAAAAAAAAGGAAGAGAGTTTGAGTACGTAAAGTGGAGATGTTAGATGTATAGGCATCCCAATTAGGATAAGGATGTTATTGACTTGGTAGCAATCTAGAGCACCGTGCATGTCATAATATTAGCATATTCATGTAGTTTTGTGCTTTTGATATCTCTTATTATTTGTTGTTTACCGCGTTTAAGTAATCACACGTTGCTTTCTTTTAGTTGTCATTTTTTTCTTCATTGTCATTTCTTCTTTCTATTATCAGTATGATTTGCTTCACTTGAGTCAAATTTCTTTAGGGAGTAGCCTTTGCACGTAAACAAGTAAAGTATGTGTACACTTTTATTCCAATTCCCAATCCTATCTTGTGAGCTTCCAGGATATGTTGTTGTAAAATCGAAATCTTAAACGTGTCATAGTATTTATAATTATGGAATTAAGATAAAAATAGAAAATTAAATAAACTTATTTTAAATTTTAGAAATGTTAATGGTAATTTTTTTTTAAAAAAATGGATTAATGCATATATTCACGTAAATTAAAATGAAGGGAGTTTTATATTACTTGATGAAATTGATTTTTGCTCAAAATGAGGAAATGGAGGTATAGTTACAAATAACAAAATAATTTTAAAAAATGTTAGTTTTCAATCTCTTAAAAAGAGAGGAAAGGGGGGGGTATGATTTACAAATGTATAAATTCGAAAACAATTTTTTTAAAAAATATTATTTTTTAAAAATAAAATTATTAAGACCCTCAAAAACACCACTAGTCACAAACGCCTTCCCTGGGTAAATCTTAAATCAAACGGAGGGGATATTTTCAGGTATTTTCACTTTTAACTTCTCACCGAGTCTTCAAGTCTGTAAAAAGATTCTCGCAGGCAAGGGTTTTAGAATCCACTGAAATTATTCTTTCAAAACTCGGAAAATGGGTGATAGAGAAGACTCTCCAGATTGGCTCCGCGCTTTTCAGGTATATCTGTTTTGTTTACATCGGAATTCATACAGTTGTTTGCTATGTAGTTTTCATAATCAACTTTTTGCATCGAATCTCTGTTTAATTAGTTGGACAATCATGTGATTGAGTTTAAACCCATTTTGAACTTCAGTCTCATTGGTCTTTCAGCTGCGAGATTTTGAAATTGTCTACACTAATGCATTTTACTCTTGTAAAGATGTTATCAATTCGAACTACATGGATGTGGTTATAGAGCACATTTGTGTTAGGGTATGTGAATTTGGGGAAATTATTTCTAGTGGTCAAGTCGAAAGCAGTAAGTGTGGACTCGGGAATACACTTGAAATGGATAATCCCTTTTTTGTAAATTCTTTTGAACCTTCTCTTTTCTATAATTCACCTGGATAAGTTTGGATTATAGTTACACATCGTTTTGAATTGTATTGCATTGTACTAATGTTTTAATGGACATAATGTTTGGATAGGTTAAATCATGTTCGATCATTACATAATACCACACATCAATAAATTGAAGGACAAGTCTACAAGGAAAGTATGATATGTCGTTACCTACCGATGAATTAATGATATGATGCAATGCAATTCAAGTAATTATCACAACAAATATTGTATTTAAACTAATAACATAATCCAATATGATAGGTAACAACCATCCAAACAAGGCGTAAATGGACAAATGGATTAGCTGAATAATTCCATATCAGTGTTTTCAAAGACGTTTTCAGGGGTGAGTCTTGGGGCGGGGTGTACTAAAAATACTTTCGGATGTTAATTGAAGACGCAGATCCATAGGATGTAAGTCCTAGAATTTGCAGTGTAGAAATTCACTTTGGACGTTAATTTTTATTTTTTTTGTTTTAAAAGTATTGTTGTTATAAATCATATTTTTTAGTATTATGAGTGTAATGATATTGTATTTTATGCTATCATATTTTTCAGGTTATACAGTATTTTCTAAAATATATAAGAAAGTAATCTCATAAATAATTTCTAGATAATAGTGCCTCAAGCTGACATGATAGAGATTTCATAGCATTGTGTACATTAAGCAACTTTGTTCATTTTTTCTCATTACTCTTACTCATTATATCATTTCCTTGTTTGATATATAAACAACAATAGTGTAAATATTAATTGACAGCTGGAAAGATTAGTAAATTTGGAAATGGATGATTATTTTATTTTAAAAATTATCTTAGCTGTTATCATTTTTTGTGTTGTAACCTTTTTTTGTATTGTTGATGATTTGTTTAAATTTATCAGTAGAATTATTGAAAGTTATACTTTTGCTTATTTTCTTATTAATGAAATTACAAAATTTCAAATATATGAGACATATGCCACATAGATCCATCGGACTTACCCCCCACCCCCCCATACTACGTATATCCACTCATGATAACTTAATTGCGTGCCTTTCTGCTTCTTCGGGTTGACATTTTTTCCTGTCTTGGTTGATATTTTAAGGTCATTATTCAAGTATAAGTGCTGCTGTTTTGATATTGATTCATTATCCACACACTTTAGCTGAAAGCATGAGCTTTAGTTATTATTTGCTCTGTTGTTGTTCCATGTTCCTGTTAATGACCAAGACAATCTGATATTAAAATGATTCAGGCACCTGCTATGATAACCTTGTCATCCGAATCTGAATCTCCTGTAGATAAGAAAAGTCTAAGTGATGACGAGGATAGCGTCAATCTGAGTAAGCTGTTTCAGAAGGATAAAGAGGCCAAAGGTAGTCAGGATGGGAACGGTTCTCAACTCCCAAAGATGTCTGAAGTAAATTCTCCAATTAAAAATGAAAAAGTAGATCGTACACCTACTAGGAAGAGAAAGAAGGAATATCAGAGTGAAAAAGAAGGTATTAGCTAATCCATTCTACCAAGTGAATCAACTGCAGCTTGAAAGTCTGAAATTAAAGAAGGGTCCCGTAAAGATTCTCTCTTTCCAATGATACAGGAAAAGGCACCGACAAGGCTTTCACGAAGAGAAGAGCATTGGAGAAGTCTTTTATAGATAAAGTAAGTAGCTTCCTATTATATGTCCTTATTTTTTAATTTACTGAACTATCATCTGTCATGGAAGTTCAGCATCTATAGTTGTTGGATAATATGTAGAGAGTGGGTTTAATACTTAAATTACTCAAAGAATGGTAAAAGCCATTATATTGTTCAACTTGTAGTCTTGTATGAAACCAATCGACGCTATGGTTTTGCTCATATGTAGCTTAAGTGCGACCCTTGATCTTGCTTTTATATTTATTTTTCCCCTATCTCTAGCTAGCTCGATATCAGTCATACTTTGGAGCAGGCACAATCAATGATTGCCCCATTGATAATCTTCATGATGAAAGAGGTAGTTCCAAATATGCCCCTAAAATGTTCAGACCTACAACACGAGCTGACAACAACTATGCACCGCCTATGATGCATTTCTCGAAGGCACCCCTCCCTTTTAAGATGATTCACGTCGATCAAGCGCGAGAAAATATAGTGACTTCAAAAGTCGACCAATCAACTCTTTAGTCATGTTTCTAGTAAATGAAGAGTAAATAGATGACTATTTTTGAAAACCGGTTCTCATTTATGGCAGGATCTCGAGGGAAGTCCTATGGAGATACCTGAAGGATAGAGGTGTACCAATGACTTGTATTAGACTTGAAGAAAGTCCTCTGGAGATGCCTGGAGGATAGAAGTGTATTTGTAGAGGATGTGCATGATGGGGATAAGACTTGGTTAGAATAGTGGGAAGAGAGTCAGAGTATTTCCCAATTGAGATCGGGTTGCTCCAAAGAACAGTTAGCCCAATCCTAATTGCCTTGGTGATGGATAATTTGATGCGATATATTCAAGATGAAGTGCCATAGGGTATGTTATGATAGATGACATAATGCGGATTGATGAAATATGCAACAAAGGTAATGCTAAGTTGGAGGTGTGGAGACAAGCTTGAGGTCTAAAGGGTTCAAGTTGAGCACGGTAAAAACAAAATATTTGGAGTGTGGAAATGAAATGCATGTGGTAGGCATGGAAGTGATGATTGACACACATGCTATCCCCAATAGAGAGTTCAAAGTATCTTGGGTCTTTAATCCAGGAAAATGAGGATATCGATAATGATGTCACACATCGTAATACTGCAGCGTAGATGAAGTGGAGGCTTGCCTCTAAAATCTAAATTCTTGTATGACAAAAAAGTACCATCGAAACTTAAAATTATTTTCTATAGAGTGGTGGTTAGGCTAACTTTGTTCCAGAGGGCAAAGTGTGGCCATTGAAGAACCTCACATGTTCATACTAAGAGTGAATATGAGGATGTTGAGATAGATGTGTGAGCATACTAGGAATGAGAATATGCAAGCCAAGGCGGGAGTGATCTCCGTGGTGGACAGGTTGAGAGAAATAAGATGAGATGTTTTGGGTATGTGAAAAGAAGATGCGCAAATGCGTAGTTGGGAGGTGCGAGAGGTTGAATATAGTGGATATGAGAAGAGGTGGAGGTAGACCAAAAAAGTATTGGGGATTGGTAATTAGATAGGACATGACACAGCTTCAACTTACTAAGGATATGATCTTAGAGTATAGGGTGTGGAGGTCGCAAATTAGGTTACTAGGCAGTGGAGTGTTATCTTGCTTTTTGATGTGTTTGGGCTTAGTGATGTTTGATGGAATTTTGTTTAAATTAAACTATTAATTAGTATTTTAAATAAATTGATGTGTCTTTTATTGAAATGGTGTGTCTTTTAAATGAAAGGGTATGTCCTTTCATTCTTTGGTTACCATGAAAGAGTGTCTCCTTTCATTCTTTGGTTACCACGTATTCTATTGAAGTCCAACTTCTGCAGATCCCTACATAATTTTACTAAGTATTTTCCTTACAACATTCTCTATAGAATTCTTTTCTTCTCCAAAAAAAATAAAGTTCAAGTTTTTGCTTTCCAATAGATTTCTTCACTGTTTGCTTAGTGCAGAAATTCATAGGCTTGTCACATCCACTAAAACTATTTGCGTGCAATCCCATAACAATTTCGTAGAAGGGAGGGCGAAAATATCATTTTTAGGTAAGCATTCACACGTGTTCCAAGCCTTCAATTATGTTTTCCTAATTCATATCATCAAACCTTCATCTTGGTGGTCTTCTTCATATAAATTGTGTTCTTGATATGTAATTTCCAACAGTGTCTATCGTAATATTAGCCTTATTCTTGTAGTGTCTTGCTTTTGATTTCTATCCTCATATGTTGTTTATGGTGTTTTGGTTATTGCACTATTTTGTTGTTGTTAATGTTTCTTGTTTAGTTGCTATGCTTTCTTCACTATCATTTTTCCTTTTCATACCTACTTTGATTTGCGGTACTCAAGCCAAGGGTACTCCAAAAATCACCTCTCCACTTCCATGAGGTAACCACACTAGTGAGATTTCACTGGGTATGTTGTTGCTGTTGAAGATAAATGGTTAGATGAACCTTGATACATCAGTACTATGATAGATCAATTACTCTCCTAAGTATTACAACCATTCAATGTGGAAAATGACTGCTAAATTGCCCAAAACAGTGGAACTGCAGTTCTAACTTGTTGTAATCAGTTTCTTGATAGTATTTTCTTCTTATGAAGCAAAAGGTGTCCACTAGCTAGCATTAATTTGGCTGGAGATACTGTTCTAGGCTTCAGGAACAGCCGAGGTAGTTCAAACTTCTTAGTATGCTGGAACGATTCAATTGCTTAACATCAATTTGTAATTTTATGAATTAGCTACTCCACCCAGAATCTGTTCTTGGACAATTGATTTTTCATACTTCGATTAACTCGTCCAGAATTGCGCAGTTAAAACCTTTTGACACATCTCTATCCTGACCCAATGTGATCTTTTAGAGTCAGACAAACGTTTTCTCATTCTAGGTATCATAATGGTACTCCCATTTGTTATCATTAGTTCTGGCAATTGCTACAAGTGGTGATTTTACTTTGGCCATCCTCATGAAAATTATTACAATATGCATCTCGTTTCCTCCTTTGATCGGTTGCCCGAAGTTCACGGACATTTGGGCTTAATCTGCAGAGTCTCTGGATCTCCCATACTCTTTATTGATAATTACTATGCATACACTATCGATTGTAGTGATCTTAGTTTAATCTCAAGATCATATTTTTGGTTCATGCAGGAACCTAGTTATTCAGTCTGTACATTGTCATCGGATTCTGAGTCTCCTCATGATGGCAGTTCCATAAAAGTGGAGGAAGTCCTTGACAAAGAGTTGCTTGCACATGATGCTAAGGCTACAAAGAAAGGAGAAAATGATGTACTGTCTAAGCAAAAATCACCTAAGAAAAAACCGAAGAAAGAGGAACAAGAAAAGAAGATAAGACTAGAAAATCAGCTGAATGAAGGTAAACCGTTTGTTTCTAGCTTCTCAATTCTAAACATATCACTTATAGTTTGTTTGGCCAAGCTTCTAAAATCAGCTTATTTTGAAAAGTGCTTTTCAAAAAACTACTATGAGAAATAGGTTGTGTTTAGCTAATCAATTTGAAAAGCATTTTTGAGCAGCAATTAGTGTTTGGCCAAATTTTTAATAAGTATATTTCCCAAAGTGCTTTTTAGAAAAGTACTTTTGCAGAAATGATACTTTTTTAAGCTTCGGGTAAAATAGCTTCTGCTATTCCCCTACAGCACTTATTTTCTCCTAAAGGCTTGGCTAACACATAATATTTTTTAAATAAGCATTTTTTCCTCCCAAAAGTTTCTTTCAAAAAAACTAGTTCTTGGTGAGAAGCAGTTTGTGTTTGGCTAATCAATTTGAATAACATTTTTGAGCCGTAATTAGTGTTTGACCAAGCTCTCAATAAGTGTATTTCCCAAAGTGCTTTTTAGAAAATTACTTTTGGAGAAAAAGATACTTTTTTTAGCTTCGGGAAAATAGCTTCTGCTACTCCCCAACAACACTTATTTTCTTCTAAAAGCTTGGCCAACACCTAATGTTTTCTAGATAGGCATTTTTTGCCTCCCAAAAGTTTGGCCAAATAGGCTATTAGTATATTAGAGCCTTAGGGGTGAATGGATCTCAAAACATTTGGAGCAAGTGCCTTTTTAACCTTAAATTATGGTTCCGCACTCTTTATCTTTGTAGAGTTGTTGATTTTCCAGGCATTTTATTTTTTTTCTTTGTAATGTGTTGTTTGAAATTGGTATAGAGAAGGAAGACATGGAAGCTGTGGAGGAAAATGTTACAGAGAAACAACGCGAACCAAATGTGAGAAACTTTAGTAATCCTTGATGGGTCTTTGGATATGTTGACTGTTCACTGATTCCACTTTTATGATAATTGTGTATAGTTGTCATCTTCAAGGCTGCCTTTGGTGCTTCCCGAGAAAGTACAGAGGACAAAGGTAAAGTAAGCAGACTGTAGTGACTCTCTTAGTGTGCAGGTGATTACTGTGGTCTGTCTGTTTGTCTCTTTTTTCTTTTCCTTTTAGGATCTTTTTTTCTCAAATCAGCCCAGGGATTCCTAGTTTGCATCCCCTTTCTGTATTTTTTTTCAAACTGAGAAATATCTTTCTAAATGTCAGAGGAAGAGGATATGGTGGCTTATACTAGTTTGGCATCTAAAAGTTCACCATACTATATCTTTTAAGAAAAGTCATTTAGGTGACACCAGTAGAATTTTCCCTATCTGCCAAAGCTTTTGGTGAGCACAGTTACCTTATTTGTGCTGGTAAGAGTTGAGGTGTGCATCAATTAGCAACCTGTTGTCAAAAATAAATAAAAAAGCCGTGTTTAGGCATTCACAAGTTGGCACTTCTATGTATTTTTTATCAAATTAGATGTCTTTTTGTTTCTCACCTGATGTTCGGTGACCACTTTTGGGCCTCCAACTGATCTGATTCATATCGCATAAGGCTCATTTAAGGGAAAGCAGTCCCTAACAGGATCAAGTTAGATGTCGTTGGTACAACTACTGGATTGTTAATTTTGTACTTGTATTGTTTTGGTTTCTATTTTTACCCAATCTGTTACTGTATTTTCTGCTAAACTTTGTCAAGCTTTGCATCACCCTGATATAGGCACTTGTGGAGTGTGATGGTGATTCTATAGATCTCAGTGGTGATGTGGGTGCTGTGGGGAGGATAGTTGTTTCTGATGGTCCATCAGGAGACCATGAAATGCTTCTTGATTTGAAAGGTACACACGTTTCTCAAACATCTGTTTACCAAATTCTTACAAGTTCTGGTTGTGGTTGCGTTTTAATGTGTTTCAAACAATGTAATGGCTTATCATTATCATTCTGGCATGACAAGAATTTGTTAACTTGAAACAATATGTTATCATATTTACTTTAGCCAGATGTTTATAGCATATGAAAGACAAGCATATTCTGCTTTAGGTTTGATAATTAAACGTAAAAAACAAGCATATTCTGCTTTAGGTTTGATAATTGAATCTAGCAATTCCCTAGAAGAAAATCTTGCAATCTTATTTACTATGGTTAATATGAAATTTATATGAACGCTTTAGTTCTTTTATATCTCAGGAACCATATATAAAACGACAATATTGCCTTCCAGGACATTTTGTGTGGTATGAAGCTCTTGTCTCAAGCATTTATTGCTGTCTTTACCTATTCCCCCCTCTCACTCACCCACCCACCCACCTCATACACAGACTAACATAAATTTTCCTTTTTTTAGGTAAGCTTTGGACCATCAGAAGCAAAGGTTTGTTTCTGTCTTGCTTACTGGTTTATCTGCTCTATCCATAGTGAAGAAATTGAAGAGATAATGTTTAGCTTTAGATTTGCTTTTCTGACACGGGTTACTGTCTCTCATTTTACTTTCCAATTTATGGAAGCGGGTTCAGCAAATTTTTAGAAATAAGTAAGATTTATGCTGTTTACTGATGATTATGTGCTCTCTGATCAGGTGGAGGCCGTCATGAATGACTTCATACAGCTGAAGCCACAATCAAATGTTTATGATGCCGAAACCATGGTTGAAGGTAGCGGTTATATGTGTATATACCTATTTTTCTAGCAAGTAGCTTCAACTGTCTTCTTCGTTTTTCATTTTGGAAGAAGCCATTTGTGGGCCAATTTGAATCAATCCTTCTGATATTAATAGGGACTCTTGATGGTTTCACATTTGATTCGGATGAGGAGGCTGAAAATTTGCCGCGACCAGCTTCCCAAGGTGACCAGAATGAGAATGTTGATGATCAGACCAATGGAAATGTTAAAGCAAAAGCAAAAACTAAGAAAGCATCGGTATGCTCTGTTCTTTTTGTTTTACCACTAGCAGTTGCTTTACTTTCTAGATCATAAATTGAGATTCAGGCTTGCTGTGCAGGCTATGGAGCAAAAGAAGGGCAAGAAGGGAGCAAAGACACCAAAGAAAGTAAAAAAGAAACCTCAAGTGCAGAAGAAAAGCAAGAGCAAAAAATAAGATACGACTGTACATATTCCATTTCATTCGATATGTATTCTCATTATTCTCTCTTTTTCTTCTGTGCTTTGTATACCAATGCTCATCGTATTTTTTTAAAAGATAATGAAAAGTAGTCTTAGTAAGCTAGATAGTTTGCAGAGGTCACACAATATGTATTATTTGCAAGATTTGCACGTTGTTTATCCTCCATGTTACCATAAAAATTCTAATGTCAATGCGTTTCAGTCTTTGAATGTGATTTGCTTTTCCTTCATATTTGTCCTGTAGGGGGGTGGGGTGAATTTAGAGGTTTGTTGGTTTGATTCGATGAATCATCTGATTTTCAATATTTTTGTTAGTGCGCTGAATGTGATACTAAATCAAATAAAGAGGCATAATGTTGTAGTACAAGATTCTGTTGATATTGTAAATAAGTTGCCATTTGTATTGGTTTTGCTGTGTTTCCTCAGGAATGCTCAACTATGTCTCGAGATAGCATTCCTTAACTTTGTCATATGTCCAGTCAATTTCTGCTTCATCTCTTGTTGTGCCAAAACATATCCTGATTTATGCTGTTTTGACTTATTTATAGAGATATAAACTGAAACAGCAGCCCAATGAGCATGGGGAAGGGAAGGAGAATGTTTGACGATGAGGCCATCCCTGGGAACTTCTCCATTTTACTTTCTTCAATAGGTGGAGTTGTTTCTCCACCATTGTGTCTCTTCACCCTGTTTGACAATCCAATAGTGGTAGTTTAGGAGAAAATGGAAAATATAAGATCTAGTGTTTGAATAGTGAGATATGTTTATATACATTACCCATTCATGGGACAGAAGGTGATTGCGTAATCGGAAGCCTTGCAGGTAAAAGTGCTGGTGCCATCATCATATGCATAGCTGTAAGCCCTTGGACAAGCATTCTTGAAGATGCTGGAATAGAATGATGGGCGACAAGTTGTTGGATTTGCAAACTCTCCGGCACAGCAATACTGATCTAAACCAAAGGCCTCACATGCACTCTTGCATGCTACTACATTTCCTCCTCCATCTTCGCCAACTACTTGAAGTTCTTTTGGACAACCTGTAGATTTTTTGGAAACATATCTGTTAGTCATGGACTATTTGTATCCAAGGGTATGGTCTATAACAACCAACGAGCGGGGTGAAAGTCATGGACTACATAGGGGACTTACCCATGTTAAGATTGGAAACACAACCAGTGGCATTGCATCCTCCATGGACTCCCTGTGGTGTTGCAACCATTGGCAGATTATAACCATCAACAATGCTGACATCATAGAAATCTTTGGTGTCTCCCGTCCCTAGAGTTATCTCAAAGAGAGAAGCAGGTGGTGTGGCACCAAGACCATCACATTCAAGCTTACCACCACAATCACCTGTCTGACAATAGCCAACACCAGATGCATCAAAAGTGCAGCCAGTCCTTGCCCAAATACGACCTGACCATCCCACAACACTTGGAATCCTGGTGCTTTGGCCAGCATTCAGTTGAAAGCCTGTCGTGGAAAGTCGAGGTGATGAGGAACCAGACAGTGTTCCAGGCCATATTGTATACGGACAGTTGTTAGTAATGGTGAAAGTTGAGGCAAAAGAATGAGAAATCAATGCACAGAAAAGCAATGAAATTGAAAGCTCTTTCCAGGAATTTATGCTGAGCATATTATTATGGTGCTTTAGTTTTTGGCTAATGTCTTTGTCCTATACTTGTGGGAAAAATAAAGTTAGGGGTAGAGGGGGAACCACCCTACATATTTGTAGGTGGAAAGAAATTTCACATATTTGATACAAAATCCATATTGTTAAGTTGCTTAGCTAATTCATATATTCCTTTCTTTAGAAACTTTGAGGATGCATGTCTATAAGAACCATACAATATCATAAGATTGTCCCCATGACCAAGGTTTTTTAAAATTTTATCTTTGGAAATGAATCATTTTTTCTTTCTAGTGCATACAAAGGTTAGACCATATGAAAAGGGTATCTAGATTCCCATAAACAGTCGCTTTATGTTTTTAAACATAGGGGTTAGGTGCGTACATCCGATCCTCCCTCACTCCGCAATGAGCGGGAGCCTTTTGAGGCATTGGAGTATGTTGTTGTTGTTTCTAATAGAAGGGTATGTTGTTTTGCGAACATAGTCTGAATCAATATTAAGTTAAAGAAAACAATGAAGATTTTTAAAATTTGTTATCTATTAAAGAACACGTTGTTGACACCCAATTTTTACCCGCCACGGTGTCAAATTATTTTTAACAATTTTTAAACAAATTAATAATTAAAAAAAAAAAAGAAAAAAGAAAAAGAAAAAGAAAAAGAAACAATTAACTAATTAAAAAAAAAAAAAGTAAAACAAAACCTCAAACCCCTTCTTCCCCATTCCATTTATTCCCCAAACCAGAAACAGAAACCCTAATCCCCATCTACACCGTCGCCGCCCCGTCCCTTCACCGTCACCGCAACACACCGTCGTCTCCCTCAACCTTCTCCCTTAACCCTAAAACCCATAACCCGACCCACGTCGTGTGTCTTTCAGCCCGAATCGCACCCAACGTTAACCCGACCAAAACCAAATCGACCCATACTTTGTCACGATCGCACTATCCCTATGACAGACTGACACCGCACCAACCCATTCTCATTGTCATTTGTCTCACGCACGCCCGACAACCCCAGCCCATACCTTGTTGTCGAATCCATCGTCACTCGAGTTCGATGCCTATATAGGCTTTGTTCTTCGTCGAGTTGAAGGGGAGGGGGGAACAGGTAGTCATCAGTTCGAAAAAAAAAAAATCAAAGTATTGTTCTGTTCGGTTTTGAGTCGAAAATTTGAACTGAGCTTCGTTGTGGTGTTGTGGTCACTGTTTGAGCTCGTCGTCCCCAGTTCGCTGCCCCCGAACAGGTAATACTCTATCTTCTTCGCTATGCCGAGTTTCCGAGATTGTGGTTGATGTATGATTTCTGAAATTATGTCAAAATCCACTGATTGCATTTGTCGTTTGGTTGATAACACACTTCTGAAGCTGTTGTGATGTTGTTGGCTGACAAAATGATGTTTGTCTGTTCTGAGTTTATTACTTTGATAATTCTTGACAATTTTTCGGTGGTTCTTACTTTCGACTCTGTTTACTGTCATGCTGAATGCGAAACTGGTAGTATGAAGGTCCTAGACTCATTGTCTTGGTGCTATTAGATGTTGCAAGCTTATTGTTAGTATAAGTATAATATTTGAGTCGTTTCTGCTCCTGTTTGTTTCCTGTCAGCTGTGTAAAACTCTAAACATCAGCCTTGTTGTCAACCTGACCATTTTCCAGTGCCTTAAGGGATTTAAAATTCCCTAACCTCGCATTAAACATGAATCAATTTAAGCTACTAGGAGTCTAGATTAAAGTCTTCAATAGTATGAGATTGATCTGTTCTGTTCTTAAAAATGCTTCCCGCTTTCGCCAAGCGCGATGTCATATTGTTTCTATATTCTTCACAATCCCAGACTGTATGGCCTATGATATTAAGTTTGTTGCAAGCTAAGCGAACATTTTCTGCTTGTTTAGTCTTAAAATAAGTGTATATTACCTGGTATTGTTATCTGAGTACACTCTTTTAAGATTACTTAGCGCCATGTCAAGGTTTGTCAATCCTTAGAAAGTATTCTGCATCTCAAAATGTTGGTTTCATATCTTTCTTGAAATGATCTTACTGCACCTCTGTGAAGGGTGAATGTCCAGATCTGGTTACTGGAAGCTATCAGTGATACTTAAACAAATGCATAAATTTGCTCAATTTTACTTCATTAGATCACTGTGTTCTGGTATCTACATGCGTTTGTCTGCTGCATATATGTTTGTGTGCTGCTAGAAACCTGGAAATGTTCTGAGATCAAATGGTAAAGCACCAAGCATATGTGAACTAGAAGGCTCATTTTGTTTCCAGTCGATAACAGTAGGGGTATTGATAATTGTCATCTGTTTTATCCTTTATGAATCTGAACTGAGCTGCTGTTGGTATGATGCATTTATGTTGAGCTTCCTTTTGTTTAATACACTGAGAAAATCTCTGTTTTACAACCCTTCCCGTTTTACCTCCAAGATATGTAAGGGTGATGTATTACTAATTTTCTGTCCAAAATTTCAATTTGTTAGAATTGGTTGACATTTCTTTTCCTAGTGAGTTACCTTATTATTTATAGGGATCTCTATATGAAATTGGGATTGTGAGTTCGACTAGTCGTAATTGTCTGCATTGTTGGATCCAAATTGCATGCTCAGACTTACATGATTCATTTTGAATTTAGGATGGATTGTTATAGTTCCATATGGTGTTTGGAGTCAAATATCTTGCTTGTCATTTCATTTTGTGAGATTCAATGTATCAATGTCGTTAGTATTATCGAATCTCTTGCTAATCTTTAATTTTATTTCCTTGCCTGAACAACTCTGAGCCATTTTGGGTTCCTCACTTTCCATTCTGGGGCCATGGAGGCCCAAACTCCCTTTTCATCGAGCCCGCTCCAATTTCCAGGAGAAAGAAGCTGTTAAGCAAAGGAATAGAGATTTAAATGGGATAAGAATTAACTCAACTCTCCTC
>JAPFFP010000070.1:13326724-13338412 GCA_026153255.1 Solanum medicagineum
TTAGCTTACCAGGAATGAGTTTTACAAGTCATGAATTGATCCTCTGTTTTGTATTATTGAATGATCATATGAACTTTTCCAATGTGGCATGTTCCTTGGTTCTGCACTACTAAATGTGGCTGCCTAAATGTTTCCTCATCAGTCCCATCTGTTTACGGGTTGCTCTCTCTTGTTTCACATTCATCTGGCATCTATCTCTCCTCCTTGAATCTGATTAATCATATGAAGTCCGAGTTGTATTATGTTGTTTGGTGGCTGGTTTGTCCATTATTATGATTTCTTTTCAATTCCCCATCTTGGTTTTGAATTAAAACGTCTTGCTTGTTACTTTGCTTTCTGAGAGTCGGTACAGTTACAATACTAGAGTTATTTTGAGTCTCTTACTAATCTTTAATTTCATTTCTTTGCATGAACGATGCTGCGAGTCCATCTTGGATTCCCATTCTACATTTCTTGGGCCAAGGAGGTTCAAACTTCTTCTACATCGAATCAACCCAATCCCAGGAGAAAGAAGCTGTTAAGCAAAGTTGAATAGAGATAAAAATGGGATAAGAATTACTTCAACTCTCCTCTTTATTTTGTTATTTGTATGTTTGTTCGTGTTTGTATGCTAACATTATACTCTTATTGGTTTCAATTTAATTAAATTTCCCAGCATGTCCAACCGTTTATGTTGCCTTTATTTTTATTTGTATTTTTATTTTAGGGAAAGTATTTGCATAAAAGATAATAAAAAATAAAAAACGTGATTTTATCATTTTTGGTTGATCAATTTTCAAATGTATTCGATTTTTTAGTTTAGTTAATTAGCACCGTCAAGTCTAGTCAAGCTTTTCAAGTCTAGTCAAATCATTTCAAAATAATCAAAATTTTAAAAAAATAAAATAAAATCAGTCAAATGTTTTTGAGTCACAGTTAGTCAAACTTTAATCGTCGGATAACTGCATTTAGCAGCCATTTCGAGTGCTTAACACCGAACCTGAACTCTGGATTTTTAAAAGATTTTTTCTGTTAGATCTTTTAAAATATTTTAATGGTTTCCTAATTATCCGCAAAATTAGGTGGCGACTCTGTGTCACTTCGAATCTCGAGAATTGATCTTGCTCAAATCAATTGAGTTTAGATTGATTCTCGATTTTCGAACAATTTTCAAATTTTCACCTCTTTTTCTTTTTAAGAGTCGGTCATTTTTCGGCGCAACACGTTATATTTATGTAATCTGAAACTTATGACCTTAAATATGTCGTAAAATTTGTATGTTCATAAAAGCTTCATATTATGAGTAAAATAAAAAAATGTAAAAGAGATTGTTTTCAATTTAAAAGTGAGTTGCATAGGCCGGGATGTGAAAGAAAAGCAAGTTTGGAAGGAATTTCCTTGATCATTTTTTTTAAATGAGCTAAAAAAATTGTATAAAAATTTAAAAACTGAAAATGGTGGGGCAATAGATATTTAGTTTTTTGAAGTGTCAAGCTTAATCTTTACCCACATAAGGGCTACTTATTGACATGTGCAATATTACCACAAGCATTATTTCATGGCAATTTGTTTAAATTCATATTCTTCCCAACTTAATTTATACTTTTTTGCATCATTTTAGTTATCATATTGCACTTCTTAAAATTAATTAAATTAATTTGATAATTTAAAATATAAATTTAGATATTAAAAAATTATAAGAAAAATATTATTGATTGCAATTTTTTCATATTAATATGATAAAAACATATATTTGAAATATTAGTTAAAATCTTATAATTTTACTCTAAAAATGAAAACTGTAATACTTAAAATGGAATAGAGGGAGTATGATATAGTTTGACTGAGGGTGAAATTTAAGAAAGATTTTTGTTTTTTAAAAAATTATAACCTAATTTTTGGCTTTGGGATATGATGGAATAAAGCAAAATGGTTCTTTAAACTGTCTGCGCTTCTTTCAATTGTGAAGTAGCAGTTAGTCAGTGCAACTTTTGACGCTTATCATGGGTCATCTGGAAACACTCGCGCTATGTTTTTAAACATAAGGGTCAGGCTGCGTACACCCGACCCCCCTTAACCCCGCAATGGGCGGGAGCCTTTGAGGCATTGGGGTAATGTTGTTGTTGTTGTTTGTAAAAAATTATGACCTAAAACAAGTTATAGATGTTTGTGTGACTATAAATTATCTTATTAGAAGTATAATAAATATTTTAAAATTAGATTTTACTAAATAAAAAATTATATTTGTTTAAAAAAACAATTCATTGAAATAATAAGTCATCATTAGTATTGAAACATCCAAAATCGATAGACGAAGCTCTCTCTTTATCATCTCGTGCCAAATGCAACATCCTTTTTCTTTGTGGTACCCCTAAGAGACCTTTTTCCTTACCTTGTATTGTATTAAATTGAAATAAAAGCTAAAGCACTTTCTTTACTCTCTTTTTGTGATTATTGAAAGGAAAAGTGTCACATAAATCGAAAAGACAGAATAATAGACAGTGACACACTTGGGTAAGAAAATCTTTGCCCGCCCTCGATTGTGCATCAAAGCGATAAGTAAATGACATGTATCATTTTTTCCCTTTTTGAGTTTTAGTACTATAAGGGATCACTTGGTGTGAGGGATAAAAATAAATAGTGATGAAATAAAAAAAAAGTGAAGGGATAAATTTTGATTTGTTTGATTGGCAAGTTTGGGATAACTTATCCCATCATTAATTATGGGATAAGTTATCTCATATACATGGTGAGATAACTTATCCCACGATAACTAATTCTGGGATAAGTTGTTCCCAACCAAACTACCCCTAACACTTTATTTTTAAGGATCTTTACGTCTCAACCTAGAAGAAGATAATACAAAATATGCTATATTTTGTAGGGTCATTCTCTTTATTGAAATGTAACTGATTATTTATACTATTTTCTGAGTTAAAAAAAAAAATCTTTAAATTTTATAAATTTAAATTTAAAATATATGAAATATATCAAAATATTATTTAATTTTATAATTTTAAATATGTAACATGAAAAGTAAAAAAAAAAAATTTTAGATAGACCAAAAATAAAAAGACAAATAAACTGGGAGTAAAATTTTCACATTTCATAGGTTATTGAATTACTAAAAAGGCCATGGGTTCTCTGCTCAGCAGGGATGGAGAATTCAAGAGAAGGTCATGGCAAGACGAGCCGTTTATCTATGTAACTGAGGCATCCTAACAAACCGGTAGACTTGAACCTTTTTCCTACATGACTTGATCAATTCGATCAGACACTCACCATTTATTTTTATTGTTCAAATCTTTGAGAACACGAAGAGCTCATTGTTTAACTCTTTGACAACATGAAAAAACCAAAAGGTCTGTCCTTTGCCCCTTTCTCTGTTTCTATCCTAGGGATGGAAGGCTAGAGGCCTTTGATATCCTCTCCGATTAAGAATTGGACTCTTACAATCACTAGCCAATATGTTTCATTAATGGTGCTATCTCCCTTTTGTTTAATGGAAAAAACAGGCTGAATTGAGGAGGAAGCAAACTAGGGGGCGGAATGACTTTTTTAATCATTTTTAGCTAAATGGAAATGAAATGATACGCTGTCTCCTTTTGTTTCCACTATACCTAAGTGGATATCGTCAGATACTACCAACTCGACCAACTCCAATAGCCAATTACAATGGAGGTAGTTTTGGACTGCCAATTTCTCCATCAACAAATACGTATTGCTGCTGACCATCTTGGCTTGCTTGACTTTGTCAATTCACTCCATAAAAACTCTACTGTTACATCTTTTATTTTACAAATATGAAAAAGGAAACAAGGTGAAACGCATGTTTAAATTTCTAATAACTGGCAAACTTGCAGTGATGCAGTATTATAAAGGATAATTAGTTAATTACAGAAAACAAGTCCCCAGTCAGATCAATTATTGTGTACATTATTGTACAGTGCTGAGTCTGCACCAAAGGAAAAGCTAAATGAAAAAAATGCATCTGTGTTTAAGGCTATGTTTCTATAGCTCTGCCTCGGAAAATTCTTTTGTTTCCTTCAAACAAAACACTGCAACCGATGGTGTCTGCCAAGTCCCTTCCTTTCCTTTTCCAGCAAAGTAGCAGCTCGCACGTGGATTTGGTGTTGTCCAAATTATGTCAAAAGTATTGCAGAAAATTTCAGACGAAATACACCTACTACAAAAGCTCAAAGCTCATTTTTTGTAGGTTAGATTGTGGTGACAACATGCCACCTTCTTACTCTCTAACCAAGAGAAAAAGGAAGCCTTCAAGAGAGCTCTGTTTTCAATGGATCTTCCATTGCAAAATACACAATTGATAAATATGGCCTTCTTTGAGTGGTGTCAATGTGGAATATGAATGTTGCTCATCCTCCTAGAGGACATTTCCATGGGAAATGATGTTTGACTTCTGAGTATGATGACTCCTACATTCACCAAAGCTGATCTCACAGACAAAGCTAAAATGAAGCTGTGAAATGCCAGACTGAGTAAGCTCACTTTTGCCATTCACCTTGTAAATTTTCCATCCTGAAAAGTAGCAACATAGCAGCATATAGACAAAAACTGCATTGAACGACAGTTTAAAATCCAAAGAACATGGAAATGGGAATATACAGCAAGTGTAGCTTTTCTGATGAAGACGAAATAAGCAGCAGCAACAAGGCACAAATGACAACAGCCATTAATTTACAGAATGCAGAAAGTCCCAACACCTCTAACATCAAGCACTTTCAATGAAAAAGGATCCATCCTTTTGCAATAACAGAGGAGCAAATTGACATCAGGTTAATAACTTCAATGTTGTTAGCAACACACCCCTTGATATGAGACTGCCAAAAGATACCTCTTCATGTAACACTATCAGGAAAAAAAAAAAGATACAGATAGGTGGAAGTAAACACCGGATCTCTGACACCAAGCCATTTCAACCAAATATAGGACCTTGCTTTCAAAAGATCAGACATGATACCAGACTATATTACTCACAGCGAACAGCAGGGTAGTCACACTTCAATGTGGTTACAAGACACCAATTGATTTGGCAGCTGTTAGATTCTTCCACTGACTTATCCCTGTTCAAGAGTTTCAGGGCTTATGGCTTGTTCAAAGTCTAGACCTCATGGAACAGCACAGATCTGCTGAATAAGAAAAGAGCAGACTTAGTTAGAAACTCATGATTCTGATGCTAATGAATAAGACAGATAATAAAACATCAACTAAATAAGCTATATCTCAACTCTCCTGACAGAAAATGTTTTTGAGTTCCTGCAAAAGTAAAACCATTTTAGGATGCCATACATGAGCAAATTCAAGAAGCAAATAAAAAAGGAATTAAAAGGAGACTTGTGCAACATATGAAATAAAATGGAGCTTTCATCCAAAACCTGCCAAAAAAAGGAAGTCAAAAGTCATAAAAGTAGGTGAGCTTTAATGAGCTCACTGAAAAGAGTGTTCTTCATCTGATGGGGCAAGTTCCTGTAAGGAAGGAAACAAAGAGGAACTGACTGGATTCGAGTGATAGTAGGCGACTAAATATGTCCAGCAAGCCAATACAGATGTTTGACAATCCTAAAAAGGGATAATTGTAACTACTTAGGTATAAAGTTACTTAGACATTAAAGCCAATAGAGGTTATACAAAATGCAGCACTATAAATAGTTAAAGCTTTCACGTGACATCAACTCAGGAGCATATCAGTATTTGCAGACATAATATTGTTACTCCTAAACAGTTATAAAGTGCTACAGTCCATAGGAATGTAGCATATAAGTCCTACAAAATGGCAAGACAATCAAGTCTGCCATGGAAATTATGAAATTTTTCCTAATCCTCTCCGAAAAGACAGTAAAAATAAACAGACGAAAGGATGGAAATTTATTATATCTAGTTCATGTCCATGCCATCTCCAACTTGACTGCAAATGGGACTAACGGCAGTGAAAGATCTCTCAAATGGTGATGGATGCAATTGTGCATTCCTTCTGCGCTTTGAAGCGCAGCTATCAGAAGGGGAACTATCAGCATCAAACTTCCTCCGAACACCTCTCACAGCCTGCACTTCAACTTGTGTTAAAGGGAAAATCTGCCTGCTAACTCTGCAAAGAGAGTTATGGTTATCATACAATATTCGCTGGTTACAGTTTTTGTCACAAATGTGTGTCAGCCCAGTTAGACGGCAGCGGTACATGTTCCCACACACATGTTCATTTTCACATTTCCAATCACACTTGTGAACAGGATTTGGGCCATCTTGGCCAAGAATACTTGACAGATATATAACATTTGTAGGCACTGCTACCATAGATTTTCCAAGTACCTCCATTGGTCAGTTAATCAGAAAACTTGAGTTTGAGAAGATATCCACACCCCACTCGCCTTGACCCGGATGCTCTGCAGACTCGACAAACAAGATCCGTCAAGATTGGTGGGTTGATCATGGAATATTATTGTTTGTTTCAAAGAACTATAACCGTCTTAAATCTTTTCCTATGGAAACTGAAAACCAATATTCAGGTGACTAAACAAATCTCAGTAAAGAAACATCAAATAAAAAAGCTAAGCTTTAAGAATTCATCTCCAGAGCCATTTTGTGGTATTTCACTGGGTATGTTGTTGCTGCTAGTGGAGATTCAATAGAAGCTTCTCACCCGCCTCCCCACCCACCCAAGCTGGAGTCATCCCACACATAAGGGTGTTGGAACTTCACATGGAAAGGAAGCCTTTGATTCAAGAGATATCATCTTAATTCTGTTAATTTACACATATATAGCAAACCTAATTACTTTGTTGTTTTATCAAAAGTCATGAAAGAATTTACTTATTAGGTTGGGTTAGGCGTAGGTGTGGCAACACCAAAACTCAAACCACCTACAATCCATTTATGTTTGAGCGGGTTATAAGCCCGCGATGTATCAGCTCAATCTATTAAGAATTGGGTTAACATATAACTTTTATTGACTTACAAATCTTGTCAGAATATTTTAAAAAGACTTGACCCGTGTTAGCCCAAACAAATTCAATTGTATTAAGTCTTGACCCATTTTAATTCACCCAAAATTGATCCGACCCACCCAATTAGCATCGCTGGACTTAGGTGTATTCCTTCTTTTCCACCCACAAATTTTCAATGGTAAATCTCTAAAATTACACCTAAAACAAAGATCCTGTACAAAGCTTACCAAACAAGGGCAAATGAACAGTAAAAAATTCCTGTTTCAGTTCAAACACACAGATTTTCCTCTCCCACAACCATTTATGAGCGCAGCTCAACAAAATCCGAAGAACTACCACAGAATTATCAGAAGAAAGAGATACAAATCACAGCTACCTAATTCTCCGTCAAAATAATACAACAAAAAATCATGAAAAAAAAACAGAAACTAAAATATACAAAGAAAAAAAACTTACGATGAAACCGAAATGAAGAACACCTAACAAGCTCCTCCTCCCCTCTCTCTCACTTCTCACACACTTTCTCTCTCTCTGAGACTCTTTCAGCGCTCTATGCGTATAGTGAAGCAAAGAAATGGGGAGAGTATGGGAGAGTATTTATAGAAAAAGTGGGACACGGATAAGGTGTTGATCCGATTCTCATGTGTGGGACGTTGGACGTAAATGTAAATGCACATCAAATTGATCTAAAATGAACTTTCATTTTGTCATTTTCTGTAATTTATCCAACTTCGTTACCGTTTAGTGGATGCAACACGATGTCGTATGTGCCTGTTACAATCACGACTCTAACGGGAGGTGCATCTTGCGTCACGTGCCCCACGGTTTTTTTGGGGTAATTTTATTATTTATTTTCCTTTTTTTTCGTGGGAGCTCTTTGTCAAGGTCATCGGTTTGTAACGTTAACGAAGACTTCCGGGAAAAAGAAAAAGTAGACTTGAAGGACCTACCAGACTTTGACACGTTGTGGGAGTGCTCTTAACTTGGTTCAACAACAACCCGTTTTTGGCATGCTTATAGGGGCAAATCTGGTATTGGGCTTCTGCCCATCATTTTATGGGATAATACTAATCCCATGAAGGAGAATTTTTATAAATAGCTTAACTTAAAATTTAATATGGTCAATAATTATATTTTATATAATTAAATGATATAACATTGGCTATGTGATCTAGAGAAAAGGAAAGAGGCAAGTGAGATCAAGACATGCAAATTGTATATGTATATTTATCAAATAATTATATGTATATTAGTAATATACATATGTATTTATATATCTAAAAAATAAAATTAAGAGAGGAATGAAAGAGAAGAGAGGAGAGCAAAATCAAGAGAGAAGCAAAAGGGCAGAGAGTAGAGAGAATATATTTTTGAATATATATAAAATCCTAACTATGACTATAAATTATAACTTTTAAAAATTATAATTATATAATATAAATACGTATCATATGTTTGTCATAATTTTTTCAAATTAGCATTTTTTATTATTATTTTTTTTTTGGGTTAGATTAGGAAATCTCCATTACAGTCGGTGGGGTATGTTGGAGAAATCACAAGTTATTTCCCGCAGCTGAAACCCTACATTTCCGCCGCCAATTCCCAATACCATCTCCAATTTTCAACTTTCCTGAACGCCAAAATGGTGAGTTTGAATACTGATCCTGAATTCGAACAATTGTTCCTTTAAGTCTCATCACGATCTGGTAGTTTTATGGTTATTTTGCTATAATAATTCACTCTTGGTTCTGGATTAATCTGTTATTGATGAATCTTAGTAACTGCTTTGAACTGGTTTTTCTCGTGCTGAGAGTTTATCGGAAACAATCTTCAATATATGGTAAGGTTCGCAAAATCCTACCTCTTCGGACTCCATTTGTGCTATTACACTGGATATGTTGTTGTAATTTAGATTATTTTGGTAATTAACAAATATGAGCGAAAATGTTTTGGTAAGTTTGACAGTGTCAGGCTTCACAAGATCAAGTAGTAAGAATCTTTCACCTTTAACCTTGAGGTTGTAGGTTCGAGTGGAGCAGAGCGGGGGCTCCTAGGGTAGGGATAAAAAATAAGGCTCCGGAAAGGGGAAATAGATGGTAAACTAGAGTAATCAAATTTGTTCTATTTTGGGTGGTATTGCATCGTGTTGGGTTCATTCTTTTGTCTAATGATGCCATACTGTAGTTGAAAGTTCCACTGGCAGAACTATGAAATATTTCTCTTGCGTATGTATATGTTTGTTACTGCTTGATTGTGGTGCAGAATGCCATTTTGCAATTGTCGGTGATGATTCTTTTGTTTACTGGTTTAAATCTGTTGGGCATTTTCACTTGTAGTGTTTCACTGTATCTATTGTTGGGTAATTCCACTGGAACAGTTTGCAGTTGTATATATTCAAAATCCAGTGATGAATGCTTATATTGCAAGTGCCGAATAACACTCCAACCATTGTTGGGTGTTTGATTTGAAAAAGTTTTCTGAGGATTCACCATGTTTAGACTGTTTTACATGGGTCGTCAATATACACAACTCTCCTGCTTTATCTGGATGTTGAACATGAACATTTTTGTTTCCTGTTTACTCAAAATGCGTAGTTCAACTAAAAAGCTGTTGATATCTAGCATAAAGGATATTTCAAAGAAACAAACATTGTCCCCTCATTCTTCTTCTGACTAGTTACATAGCCCAGCCGTTTGTACTCGTTCTACTTCTTAATTCCAGTGACGAATGCCTATTTTACAAGTGCCAACTACATAGTTCAACTTGCCAAATATTTGATCATAGAATATAGGACACAGGATTTGCAAGTACATCGCCCCTTGATTCCTTTTCTTTTTTTTGTGATTGCATTTTTTCATTCTTCCTGGTTAGTTACATGGTATTTCCTTCATAAAAATAGAAAGCGAACAGTCTTTTCATTTCCTGCTCTGTACTTTTTGTTCCACTCTGTCTTGTCTGAACTTGATGCTATTTGATTTCGAAAACATTTATCCTTCTTCTCTCTAATTATTTTGAGGTCTAACAACCGAGGTTAGGGAATTGAGGTCACTTTATAGGAGATGCACCTAGATGGTTGAGGAGGTCTAAGATTTTTGAGCTCATTGCCTTCTTGTACTGATTTGCCAATACTAGCACTATTTTCCTGAATATTTCAGCTTACTCCTAGCGAACATGGTGCGCTTAAAATATTGGCATACTTGAAGTGCACTTTTGGTACTTTCTCTTTATAGAACGTTTCATCCATCATGTTACAACCCATTGATTTGAGAGTCTGTTAGTCATGTTCTGATCCACAAAATTGAATACTATAGTTCCGAGGAGTCTTTTCCATTGCTTTCTATGTTTGCTTGGACTCTTCATAAATGTTGTTAGAGTGCCTGTTCGATCCTCCAAATTGGTGCATTTTTGGAGGACCCGATATGGGTGTGGCAATAGGTTGTTTTCCCTAATGTGATATGCATTTGCGTTTACATTCAAAAGCAACATATGCATATGTGCTCTGTGCAGATTAAGGTTCAATGCAGTGTTATTGTGCTATTTAATTATTGGGATGATTTGCAGATTGAAAGAAATGTCATTTATGCACTTTTCTTAACAGTGAGCTCTCCCCTGACTGTTGGTCTGATTTTGTCTCGTTGTCCTCTCATCATTTGGAATAATTACTTGTGGTTCTACTTTTGGGGGGGAAATCCAAGTGCTTTTATTTTGTGTTTTAGAATTTGTTATATGGTTGCATACTGACAATTGTGAAATGGTTCCTCTTTTCCTTGCTGCAGAGGATATACTCTTTCATACTAGTAGTCATAGTATTAATCTAGGAGTATCATGTTATTCCATTTCTGTTAATACTATTTACTGTTTCTCACACTTGGATTATCATATTACTTTGTAATAGTGATTGTTCCATTTTTTTGGTATGATTTGTCATAATTTCTTTAACATTTTGTCTTGGCTTTTTCACTACCTTTGTTTTCTTCTATGAACTGCTTTGTAATGTTTTTACTTGAGCCGAGGGTCTGCTGAAACAGTTCTTCTACCTTTCTGGGTATACAATATCCTCTCTAGACCCACTTATGAGATTACATTGGAAATGTTGTTTGGTAGTGCATCTTGTTGGGTTCATTCTTAGCATAATGATGCTGTGTTGTAGCTGAGCTCTTCTTACAACACTACCACTAACAGAAGTATAAAATATTCCACATGCATATTTATACGTTTGTTACTGCTTTATTCTGGAGCAGAAGGCTTTTTTGCCAGTGTTGGTGATGATTCTTTTAGCTACTAGTTTGAATCTGTTGGGCGTTTACAATTGTAGTGGTTAACTGTATATGTTGTTGGGTCATTCCACCAGAACAGTGCAGTTGTACATATTCAGAATCCATTGATGAATGCTTATATTGCAAGTGCCGAATGACGCTCCAACTAATGTTGGGTGTTTGATTTGAAATAAGTTTCTGAGGATTCTATTTTTCCCTTGTTTCAATTCATCAATTACACATAAATCCAGAGTTACTTCATTACTTGGTGTTGGGATTCATTCCACTGTGTCAAAGCCCAGTTAGTATACACCAAGATCATCCTCCTTTATTTGGGTGTTGAACATGCAAAATTTGTGTATGCTTGTTTACTTTAAAATGCATGGTTCAACTATGACGCCATTGTTATCTGGCAACAACAACAACAACAACATACCCAGTAAAATCCCACAAGTGGGGTCTGGGGAGGGCAGATTGTACGCAGACCTTAC
>JAPFFP010000070.1:13358884-13371166 GCA_026153255.1 Solanum medicagineum
CTCTTTTTTGAAGGTGCCATTTTTTCCGGAGAGATGGGTTCTCTATCCTTGTTGGATCTGAAGTATGGTTTTTTATGGTGCCAAAAAAAAAAAGACGACTTTTTTGGAGTCCAAAATCGGGACATTGAGTACGTTCCATCGGAACCCCAAGAA
This sequence comes from Solanum medicagineum, assembly GCA_026153255.1. Lineage (NCBI taxonomy): Eukaryota > Viridiplantae > Streptophyta > Magnoliopsida > Solanales > Solanaceae > Solanum > Solanum medicagineum. The sequence continues at coordinate 13,359,038 of JAPFFP010000070.1, forward strand.
GGAGCTTTTTCCAGTCCCCGATTCCCAAATTATAGTCAGTTATACTGGTATCTGTGACTCCGGTTCCATCAAAGTTTTACACTGAGAATATAAAATAACTACTCGATTTGTATCTAATGTGTTCCTTTTTAAAAAAAAATTAAGAAACGAAGAAGCAAGATAAAGAAATTGATCGGTTCTGTGATAATCTACTTTTGAATATGATTATCCGAATAACCAAAAGTTGTTTCCAATTTGACTAGTTAATAGTTTGGCAGTGGTGATAGGATTGGAAGAAAAAGAGATGATCACTTACTTTGGGCTTATTTTGCCATAAGCTGCTGAAAAAAGAATGAAACAAAGGAAGGAAATGTAGTGAAAAAATATAACAAAGCAGCAATTGATGCCTGGGTGTGCGGGCAAAACATGACCCAGCACAAGACTGGTCCTTTATTTTCAAGGAGGTACTAGTTTCACTTTAGACAATAAAAGGGGTAAGAGGCTTTCCATAATGTTAAGGTGTGTTACTGACTTTTTCAGACAAGTTCAAGGAGCAACTTGTATATTTCTCAAAAAAATTTAAGGATGCAGATTAGCATTATAAGCCAACTATTAAATTCTTTATTGATTACAAGTATCAACATCCTGATACATAAGTTAATGGTATCATATGCAAGTACCTCATTGATTTCTGCGCTAGCAGCTCCATAAAGTTCACGAGCCTTGTGCACAATGACGTCAGGTATCCCGAGCCTTTCAGCTATATTGATCGCATTTGACCGTCCTGCAGTTGGTGAAGCCTGAAAATCAGAGATAATACCAAAAAATCAAAGACACAATCACCTAATGATAATAAGACATCAAAGCATCGGACACTATCTATAGTAAGTTTTGAATTGTCCCATGAATAGAGAGAATATCCTCTGATATTTGCAAATTGATAATGTAATACACAATTATCCTTGATTTCTCTTGTCGTTGGACCCCAGCCCCTTTCTCCCAGTCACATAAAAAGGTAACCGGATAAGAAGTACATCCGCTTAACCGAATCCCCCTTCAACTATCGGTTAATTTGAATTATGCAGATAAGGAAAGTGTGTAAGAAAAATTTTTGAACACATATGCTAGAGCCCAAAATACAGAAACAATGAAAAAATAACGCTGAAACAAGAAAGCTCTCGACTCTGCCACTACTAAGTAGGTCCAGTTTTGAAGTCGGCGTGAGCATTTACGTATCTGATAATGCAAGGTATAGTTGAACCAGAGTAAACAACTTATCATACAAATTGTGCAATCCCGAAACTCGTGGTGATTAACTAAATCATAGTGTACAATTGATACAGAGTATACCCTGGCTTTACTTGGTGATGAGCTGAAAACAGGTTTATCTGAGGAATATCTGGTAATGATTGAAAGTGTAAAGGTCCTGAGAAGTATAATAAATAGGAAAACTGCATTTCAAGAATATTTTGTGACATTGAAATTGCGCCTTGCAATATTTGATCTGGGACCAAAGAGGTATCTTTTTACTTTTTAAGACCAAGCAAGAAGTATAATTTCTTCTCTTCTTTTTGCCACAAGAAGTAACATGACATCCTATGATCAGTCATACAAGAGACTTCAAGCTAATCAAGAAACTACCACATGGATACAAGGACAACCTGGTATTCCCCAAAGAATCCTATAAGTTGGTTTCAACTTCATCTCATCGAACTCCATACATGCATTTTCAAAGGCACGATTGCTGTCAAGTACATTGTAGCATCATGATGTTAGAGGAGATAAGACTTTTGTCTCATATAAAAGTGCCATCTTAGCATTGAGCACCTGTATTTTAGGGTTTTAAGTTCTCCATGATGTGTTGTAGCTATAGTCAACAAACTCCCAGATTCTGCAAATGATTCCAGTAATGACATTCCAAGTGCAGCTCCTTCTAGAGGATTGGTCCCTGCCCCTACCTACAAGATGAAGAATACACACTATGGTCTTTATGAAGGAAATGTCCATTCATGCCATGCATAAATTCACTTGTTCATAGCAACAATATGGCTGTGTCTCTGGAAGAAAAATGAACAACTGCTGAAGTACATACTTCATCTAATAGCACAAGCGACATATCTGTTGAGTTAGACCGGATTTTCTGCAGATTTGGACATGAAACCACATTAGATTTCTGCATTTGGATCTAAAAGGAACACCTTAAAACCATAGATATTAACTGTAGTTGGAGAATAACTGTCAATGTTATCATTAAAGACACTTCAAGAGTTCAACAAATAGATAAATGCACTGAATTGGATAGGATTTGTCTTTGATCAAGAATGGTAACAATAAGTTTAAGCTTAGGCTACATTTTACATGAAACATTCAACCTCAAAAATTTCATAAGGTTAGTTTGAATATTGACCTTGGTAAAAGGAAGATCTTAGGAAAAGAAAAGCCAATAGAGCATTTGAAAAGGGAGTTGAGCATTTCCTGAAAATATTTGCAAAAACCATCAGGCATCATGGAAACAAATAACCTAATATTGGACAAAGATCTAGCACTTCATAAAACCATTGAGGTATGATGAGCCAAATTCCGCTAAATCAGTCCATCAAGGTAGATGATAGCCCGTACAATGTGCAGGATGCTAAAGAATTCCTAGAGAGCAGAAACAACCTATTATAACATTATCCTATAGCTTTACCAACTGATTCAGTACGTAAATCAAAATAAGAATACAGAATGCTTAGGGAATTCGAATCTGCCCGGTTACAACTTAAACATCACATGCCAGTCATCCATTATCTTCTTATGGCGTCAACGTATGAACTGTTTTCTCTGGCAGCTCTATCCAGGGATGTTCATTATTTAGCAGAAATTATTAGCTAATGTTTTCACCTTTTGCCCCACTTCATTCAATCTAGATATCCTTCATGGAATAAACATGACCCTAAGTTATCAAACACCTTTCAGTATTTTGAATTACACTGTACCAGTTTGATCATTTATAACTTTGTAAAATGTTCTCTTTCTTTAATGCAAAGATATGGAACCTAGACCTAACTCAACCCCAAAAGCTAGCTCAAGAGGGGAGGACTGTCAAAGTCAATATAAGGAGTCCAATTTCCCATCCCTCTATCAATGTGGGACTTCTTAACACTCCCCTGACATCCGGACCTCAACTAGAGCGCGAATACTATAATATGGGGGCCCAACACCGGCGAACAAAGAACTGGGATGGGCCCAGCTGTGCACCATGTAAAAAAATATGGCACGTGGGCTTAACTTAAACCCAAAAGCTAGCTCATGAGGGGAGGATTATCCAAGTCCACACAAGGAGTCCAATTTCCCATCCCTCTACGATGTGGGACTTGTTAACACTTAAAAAAGAGAAGCCCTTGAACCCACAAAGATGATAAGTTCGATCAACTTGAACCTGGAAATATTGAACTATGTAAGGGAAACCCAAAGCAGATGGGGAGTTACAGTTATATCTATTGCAACTTTGGACCTTCCTCTTTGGCTCTTCCTATTCATTTCGGTAACATCCCTTTTCTCAGTAGGAGGACTAATACACCTTCCTTGATTAAGCTCATGCCATTTCAAATATGAATCTACCTTCCATATGTACTACCTTGACTAGGTCTTCATTTTCTTCATTGTCTCGGACTCTTAAATCAGCAGATCATCATGTCAAAATGTTTTGCTTCCAAGATACTAAAACATCTCCGCCAGAATCAATGTAATACAGCAGGTATAATATTCACATATGGAATAGTGTTTTTTTTTTTTTTTTTGAGAAGATAACAACTTGTATTCTATTCCAAAAAAAAAAATCAGAACCTGCCACAACATATTACCGGTTCCTAATAACAATTTTGTGGAGAGTTACAGAAAGATCTTCAATCATAGAGCAAAACTTACAAGGAATCTAAAACATCTGTAACTGATTCTAGATCTTCGATGTACTCCTACTTACACCAAAAATGAAAAAAAACTAAGCAGTTCATCTTAATCTTCTGGATGGACATACTCTTATCTTGGAAGCATCTGAGATTTCTTTCTTTCCACACAGACCACCAAATACAAGCAGGAAGGGTTTTCCATCTCTCTTTATGTCCAAAAATGCTAGCGTAACTGCTCCAGATCATCAAAGTTTGGGTAATTCTCCTAGGCATAACCCAGTTTATACCCTTCAAATTGATAAAGACATTCCACAAAATGTTCGTCAACAGTGAAGAAAGAGAAGAGATGATGAGTGAAAGTCTCTACTTCTTCACCACATAGGAAGCACCTAGGACTCAGATCAGTATTTCTCTTCATAAGGTTTTCCTGGGTCAAAACTGCCTGCTAAGAAAGAAGCCAAGTAAAACAAGACACATTGTAGAGGATTTTAGTTTCCATATCAGCTTCCATGGTTTGTTACAAGGGTTGAACTTCTTGTAGGCTCTTTTGACACTGAAACTGTCTCGATTGTGGTCCTGCCATCCCAGACTATCCTCTGCATCCTAGGTCCCTTGAACTGCCCGAAGACATTGTAAAACTCCACCAACCTCTGGATCTCCCAGTCATTCAGAGATCTTCTAAATTCAGATTCCATCCCTGGTTTGACCAGACCTCTGCCACAGTGGCCCTTGCTGCTGGTTTAGGGTGAAGATATCTGGGAACAAAGCTTTTAAAGGTCTTTGTTCTAGCCATTCCCGAAAAGAGGTCTTCCTACCATTACCTAATTTGATTCCGCAGTTTCCTTTGAGCTTTGGCCAATGGTTTCTGATGGCTCTCCAAAGACTTGATACGCAGGTACTAGTGACCATTTTAGTTATCCAATGATCCTCCATTTCATATTTGGCCTGGATTAACTCTTTTTAGCACATGTTGATCCTATAAATTTTTTCTTTGCTCCAATCATACCATCATATGGCTAGCAATATTAACTGTCCCTCTTGTCATCATCAGTAATTGGCCCGGAAGGCCTATTATGCTACTTCTTGGTACAATTTTATCTTCAATATTTAAAATGTCTTTCGTCCCTTTTTCTTCACTAAATAACAACTTAACCTCTCAATTTTCTTTGTTATAACACCTAATAGACCATATGAAATGCATCACACGAGCAAAAGATTAATTTTTCCATTCATGTTCAAAAGTAAATTTGACAAATGTCTACATACTACAAAAGCCTCCTTAGTTATCCACATTTAAGTCTTTAATTAACAATTTCCTGAGGTTCAAACAAACTAAATAAATCCTTCCTCTTTAACAAATCAAAAAGTTCCATGATAAAATAAAGCAGGTTGATGCATTGTAACATGTGTGCTTAAGCTGATGCTTCCACTTCCTTTGCATTACTACAATTTATGTGCTTTACTCCTAGAGAGCAGAAATATAGATCCTACACTAGAAGAACCATATAACAGGATGGTGGTTGATTTTCAAATTAAACAAGGGAATTTATAGTTTATACTCTAATCTAGATAATTTCTTGATTATAATAAGGTTTGAATGTTTATCGTCAACGAAAAGTGTAAGAATTGACAAATCTACTTGGCCACAGCATGTCAGGCTAGTTAAAAAGCCCAGAAATTTCAGAAAGAACTTCATTTAACTTACGCTAATTTGTTTCAGATGCCCAGAGAAGGTAGACAGTGATTGAGATAAAGACTGTTCATCACCAATATCAGCAAATACAAAATCAAACCAAGGGATCTTCACAGATTCTGATGCTAACACATAAAGACCTGTAAATCTAGTTCGACGTTAAAAGTTAAGCACTTCAATATAAGATTACATAAATACAAGTACTTTTGTGCACCACCTAGAGTTTCTTAGAAAGCATACTACCTACTAATATGTTTACTGAATAAGAGCCACTTTGTTGCGAAAAACACAGCAATTTACGAGATGCACGACAGGGTGGCAATGGAAGAATATCCAAGTCTAAATTTCCTCAATCTACTTGAACCAAGAGGAGACTTCAAACACAATCTTAAATAGGTCTGGGCAGCAACTAATTACCAACAAAATATAAATATGGCAAGGTAAAACCACAAGAGACACCAAGATTTATGTGGAGAACTTCTTTAGTGTGAAGAGGTGAAAAAAACACGGGACCACTTTTAATAGCCTTTTTAGGTCTGATTTGGGACGAAAGAGAGAGAGAGAGAGAGCAGCCATTTAAGATTGTGTTTGAGGTCTCCTCTTGGTTCAAATAGATTGGGTAACTTTAGACGTGGGTATTCTTCTGCTACTACCATGTCATCCATTTTGTTAATTACTGTGTTTTTCCCAACAAAGTGGCACTTATTCAGTAAGAATATTAGTAGGTCGTATGCTAAAGTGGAATATTAGTGTCCCTTGAATAAATAACCAAAATCCTTAGGATGACAAAAGGAAGTACTTGTAATAACAAAACTGAAATAACATGGCTAAAAATATATGAATAATAATTTGAGAAAGCAGCCTTTTATCTTGTCACATTTTCTTAGTACTGAGTGCAGGCGTGGAGCCAACTTATTGCTAGGGGGTTCCCCCTTCGACGAAAAATTAGTAGATGTTGAACCCCCTTCGACGAGTTCATGTGTTTGCTTTTCCAGATTTTAAACCCCTTTAATTGAAATCTTGGCTCCAACACTGACGGAATGTATTGAATTTGTTATTTTTCTGGAGTCAACAATCACACTAGTCCCAATTCAGTGGTACTCAAGTTCAAATGTTTTCAAAATAAAAGACCAGAAAACTCATCTTCGTCAAGTGTTGGTTGTGAGTTGAGGCTTATATATTAGTGCTTCAAGTTCCCAAAGTAATATCGAATAAGTTATATGACCAGCTGTAAAAGCTATTCAAATAGAAATATCTTCTTTAGATGATTATTATGCATATCAAAAGTTATAGTATCAACCACAATTTAGGCACCAGCGGTTCCTTCATCACCATAATCTAAGTTTGGTTACATCATTCTGCTGACGGTCACCTTTGTTATTTCCTTGACTGAGAATGCATGATTTCTTAGTTACTTAATCGAGGTCAAAGACGATTTTCAAATAGATACTAGGTAGTTCCAATAATGTGAGATATGAAGAGTCAAGAGATAGACAATAGCATGAAGTTAGGTGCAAAGTTGCACCTAGTCGTGCGGCTTAACATCAATAAAACTGGAATGAATATCATGGGAAACCAAGGCTTGGATCCCAATATGGTAGGTGATTTTCTTCCCATCTTCCTAAGCCTTTTGTTAGCAAGGTTACGCAAAACCTGTACTAGTGAGAGGATACATGTGCCTAGTGTAAAGGTCGAGGCATGTTAGTTGGCTTGGACACCAAAACTTGTGCAGTTGCAAGTCTAAATGGAGGATGAGTTGTGTTTGTATAAGTAGTGTATGATTTATGGAGGAACGAGAAATATGGCCAGGAAAAACTGACAATAATCATTTGGAAGAAATCCTAATTCAACAATAATATCAAGGCATAGAAACAAAGATGGACGTGGATGTGGCATGGATACAATTTTTCACCCAGTTTAGGTTGCTATACTGAGGGTCCTGCCGAAGAGAGTAATTAATACAAGGGAATGAATTATGACAGCAAGAGTAATATCAGAAGAAAACAAATTTAAGCATGTTTCAGACTTGGACAAGAATGGTCTTGAATGACTATTTCCCCAACTAAACGAGATCAAATTTGCTGTTAACTCGTATGAGGGGATAAAATTTACTGGCACTGAGTTTAAAAACGAAAGTATTAACTTTGAAAATAAGCTGAAACTTACGTTGGGAAAGTAAAACTACCTCTCTTTTCTGTTTTGATAGGTTCTCAGTTACCTCTTTGCATATGATACTGGTAACTGAAGACTTTTGATGTTTTATTATATAATGTCTAGTAGATATATTGAGGTACAAGAAAAGTTCTCATTTTCAGAGTTGTTCACTTGATGAACAAAGTATAATATATAAATATAAGGCTCTTCTACTGACCTGATTTTGCCATCAAAGCAGCCAAACCCACAGTCTTCAAGCAAATGGTTTTACCCCCAGTGTTGGGACCAGTTATAACCAAAACCCGAGTGTTGTGAGCAACATATATGTCAACAGGAACAGGTGGTTCCTCTTTCAACTTAGCAACCTGAAGTCAACAGGTTAAAAGTACCTCATTCATTTACAGTGGAAATTTTGCATAAACTATCAAATTCAGCAATCACATTCACAAACTTACCTTTGCTTCCAAGGACTGTAAATTCACATTGGTTTCTTTTCTCAAAGTAATATTTTCTCCCTGCTGCTTCCTCCTCCTGATTTCCTATACGCAAAAGACCAACTGAACTTTGAGTGAATTCAAAGTAATTCAACTAGGTGCATATCACCCCAAAGTCATCATGATGATGAGAATCCACAAAATTTTTATGAGAATATAACAAATGGAGCCAGCATCTGACAGAATAAAGAAGAAAGGCTATTCAAATATTGCATGGCATCTAGAAGCTGTTATGATGCATCGCCATGGCATTTGTAGACTGACAATTCTACTGAGGCCTATAAAAATTTATTCCCAGATGTTGATAGCAGCAGTAACAGTTTCATCCAAAAGAGAGCAGTATAGAGTTTCTAACAACTTGACCCAACAAAACTTTCTTAAAGTTCTCTATCAAACATATAACTATTATAGGAATAAAATGAAGAGAAAATGAGGAATACAAAAAAATTTCCACTGAAATCCACTTGCCACTTCTATTCTCACCAGAATCACACCCTCAGACATGATCGACTTAACAGGTTGCATTAATTGGTCACGGAAGGTAATAAGGTGCTGCTATAAGATGATAATTTGGAACACATATGGAAGTGGAACAGGCTTACTAATATCCCACCCTTAAAGAATCCACAACCACACCGACCCATACATAGTAGTAATTCAGCTTCCATACATATGAGATGGCCAGGTAAATGAAATCCACAAAACCTTTTGCAAAGGTTAAAAAAATGAAAAAGAGGAAAGACTAACAACAAGATCTTACTAGATCTTAACCACTCATACAAGAAATTTTAACTAAATCCAAAAAGAGCTCCAACAGCACAAAAACAACAATGATAAATTACTTAACTTTTTTCAGAAAATCTTTATATATTTCATTGAACTCGGCTATAGTCTTGGCACTATTTTAGCTTCCAACTCAAATGGCAGGAGATTCATGTAGGGAATTTATTAATAAGTGTACCCTGGGATTAGTCGGGACTCAAGACTCAGACACCCGGTGCAAATCAAAAAAAAAACATTCTGAAGAGAGATTGCCTGGTGCAAGTACCCACCAGATTATGTTGCAATCTGTCCATATTTCAAAGACGGACTATAAGAGGGAGCATTTGAAATGCTAGTAAAATCTAACAGCATACCGTGTTGCATCTGCATGTGATATAAAGAGTGACTTACTGCATTAGCATTCTTGACATCTTTCATGGCCTTCTGTAGAGCCTGCTGATGCTTTTGAAGTAATAAAGGATGATAAGCTTTTGGCAGATACACTGTCCATTTCTTCCGTGTAGGATGCAATGCCACTAAGGTTCTTGCATCCAATGAAGCATCACTAGCCACAAAGCTATCCTGTTCTTGTTGCAAAAATAATTCTGGACAAGCACCTCCAAATGCAAGACTGTATCGTGCTCTAGCATTGATCTATGAATATGGCAATGAAAATGAAAAATGAACAGCATCAGTAACAAAAAAGTAAATAGATAAACATTAAATACACATGACATCCATTAAAACCCATCAAATGGTCAATTCGTGAATAATGCTCTACTTGACATAACAGATCAAAGAACATTAAATTGGAGTAGGCCTCAGACAGCAATGTTGAGCGAATTTTGAAATTGTCAAGGCTCTGAGCTGGAGAAAAAATTAACATATAAATAAAGTGGAACAATAAATATATTTTTGATAAAGAAAACAGATCGCTAAATATTTGTAGGAACTTTAAATTATTCAGATGTTAGCAGTCATATTATGGCATTTTATAGAGAAATGGCAACAGTCACAATTGGCATAGCATATCTGTTCCAAAAATTAGAACTCAAATCAGAAGGTATAACAGGATCATTGTGGGAGCCCCCAACTTTAGCCACTGAACAACTTATAGTATTGCATACTTGTTCGCCAACTAGATCTCGTTCTCGCTTAGCAAAACACTTAAGCCGAAGTGGTTAGAAGTGTAGGATCCAGAGCCTTATAAGCCCATTTCAAAATGTATCTCTCACTGATGTGAAGCTCATTTTGGTCATCATATATTGTAAAAATAAACATATGGATCATGTCTTTTAAATAACATACAGATATTAGAAGAAAATATTGTAAGAAAAGAAATAATTAGGACACAAGAAAGTTCAAATTTAAAGTAATAAACCCACCACATCCAGCCTAACCATCACGCTGAAAATGCTTTCTATGTCATCAATTTCTTCTTGCATCTGCTAGAAATAAAAAACAACCGGTTAATTTCCGTGTAAGACAACAAGGGGGGAGCATAAGTTAAACAAACCTTTTGTGTTATCTTCAGGAGCACATCAGCCTCAGCCTTTGACACAGATGCCTTGGCTTGCTGGAGTGCATCATTTAATGGAACTGCTGAGAGAGGTTCGACAACACTTCCAGTACCTGAAGCACTGAAATTGACTATCACCCCTCAGAGATGATGAATAATATTATATAGGTGAAGCATTAATGACCTGAATAATGTCAAGGTTATCCCTGGTGATCTAGCAGCATAATTTTTTCACAAAACTTGTAAAATATTAGGCTTAACTAAGGGGAACAAGAGCTTATTTTGTTTTAAATAAGAGAAAAATATGTTATTTCATATATGCAATAATGGATAACCAACTTGTCAAGAGAATCAGACAGGAGAAGAAACGCGGCTAGAAATGGAAAACTCTCCAACAAAATGCATCGTGAATCTTTCTTTAAAAGGAAATATTGAACTTCCCAAAGGGGGCACGTATCAACCCTCTTGGAGCAGACAAGAAAACTGCAAGATGAATACAATTTGAGGGAAAGAAGTCTCAACGCACTAGCAGGTGCTTGCTGAGTATCCAAACAGTAGAGATGTGGTAGTTTGAAATTGCATAAAGACAGCAGAATATGATGCTTAATTCAAAGGGGATTCACTTGGATAGTAGTTTGAAATTGCATAAATCTGATGCTTAATTCAAAGGGGATTCACTTGGATATGCCTGGCAATGTGAGTAACCCTTTCTGGAGCTGGAAAAGAGACATTAGCAAAAGGAGAGATGAAACTTGGAATGTTAGAGTGGATTAGAGTCCCACACTGGTGCTAGCAATTCCCTCAAATGGACGTAATCCTTCAACAATGTTGGAATGTAATCACAGCACTTCTTTGGTGCTGCCTTTTTTTCTTCCTTCTTTTTTTTCTTTAATAACATCAATGAGGTTATGAGGTCCTGTTATGCTTCATCAAAACTCTTGTATAAAAATTTAGGACAAAGCAACTTTCTCCCCTCCCCTTTTACTAGTAGTTGAGTGCTCATTGCAGTTCGGATCTTAAGCGGGTCCAAGCTTCGCAAGATCGTTGTTGGTTCCTCCTTTTTTACATCAATAGTACTTGCCTCTTGAAAATAAGTAAACCCACAACTATTTGAAGTGGAATAAATAGATCTTGAAAGAGTAGTATCGCATCCCCTATTGGAAATATCACGCTATTTTTGGTGCATCTGTGGAGAAACTAAGTCAATCAAATTTGTGAATTTTTTTAACAGGATCAAATTTTATATAGCTGATTGAATGCCATTCTAAGAGTAGATGCCATTCCAAGAGTAGCCTAATCATTCGTCTTCAACTTATAAAAGGGATTTATTCAGTTTTTCTGCAACAAAAAGATACAAGTTATCAAACAGTAGGTCAGAGAATTAGAACTATTTTTGAATTTTTCACTCTGATTATGCCATATTAGAGGGATTTGAGAAGTCTTGTTTATAAGCACCTGTATTTTTCAAAAAATCAACCACAAAAGTAGAATGACTAAGCCAGAAGCCTAGAATTCCAGGAAACAGCTTCTGATAAATCTTTGGGTATGTTGTTATATCTAAAAAGTTCTCAACAATTGTGGAATTCACTCAAAGCAGTAATTCTTTGCTTAAGTCATTTCAAAATTTATGATGTCACA